>CM034150.1:266664126-267264126 GCA_019776745.2 Taxus chinensis
ACCTCTACTACTATGTGGATTGGAAGATATTTTAAAGAAACTAAAATGTAATACCTTGCACTTATATTATGTATGTTTTACATCATTGTATACTAATTGAAATGTATGGTATTCTTTCATAAACTATATTAGTTCCTTAAGGACAAACAAATTTAGATTTTTAATCTCAAAACGATACCTCTTACACATAGTTCCAATTTGGAAGATCCCACATGCATTAATTGTATATAGTTTATTTAAAAGTGTTTTTATATGTCACAACAATGCATTGTTCATTACTAACTAACACATTTTTTTCCCAACAGGTGGTACTCCATAGGTGTGTCACTTTTCACAATCCATGTCACTCCTACACAACGAGCCTTGACAAAGAGATAACTACACAAAAAATAAGTTCACAATAAAATTTTGAGCAGAGACAATATCATCACCGGTAGAGTGTAGAACAACAGATCTCAATATATGTCAACTTCACCATACACAACAACAATCGACCAACAATTATCATTCCCTGACGACCACCAAAATTGCCAAAAATACAACTAGGTGAAGGATTACCAGCCACATTCCATAGTAACTTCCTGGAAAAAATTCACGAACCATACCCAATGTCCTTCTGTACAAACCCATATTTGCTAACTACTGCCACTCTCCCCATTTTTGTGCCGCCACAAGACACTAGATCTCAAGTACCAACTTTGCTTTGGTTCCCTCCACATGTAAACAACCAATTCCTCCCTCTTCCTTATGTCTGATTTTTTCACCTTTGCACTAAAAATTGACCTAAACAACCCCCCCCCCCTTCCCATACAGAAAGCTCCCCATATTTCCGCCCTCGTCCCAGACTATTGAAGCCCAACATTGGTTCACAAACGATTATCTTTGTTGAAAACATATCCCAATTTGGTCAATCTGTTTGGAAAATTACCTTTGAATTAAAACAATTTCCTTGAGAAGCTTTCCCCTAGTAAACATATGCAAATCTAAAAAACACTGGCCATCGCTTTTCTCTTTGTGTAACAACAGGACCCTAAAAGTAGGTTACCATCTTTGTCTTAACCCAATCGAGAAGCGTTTATTCGCACGAGTCAATCTATTACTACATGTCACCCAGTCCCACTAGAGTACACATACACATAGCTAAATACCACTTAAGATTACCCTACCAAAACTTACTTCATGAAAAGTACCTCCCACGTTCCTTGGAGAGTGGGCCATAGTACTTCATACAAATGGAAGGAGAATTTTAAAAGGCATGAGTTCTACGTCTGTAGATCTTCATGTTTTGGACACCCTTATATATAAAATTTAACACAGCCTTATTACAAGATGTCTTAGTAGACCAGGATGGCCTTTTCCTCCATACCAATCGGAGCCATCAAATTGTTTCCTCATATCTTAACCAACCCAGTGGAATTTCCCAATGAAAATTTCCTCTACAACTCATGGTATTGATGCTTCCTTGACTTTGAGAAATTATGGACACTCATTGATTTCATGCTAACACCCCGACCCCACAATTAAGGAACAAAAGAAGAGGAAATCAAATAGTTTTTCTTACTCAACCACGAGGGGTAACCTACCCCATTTACCTATGTATAGCCAGATATTGGGCTCTCACCATAAAAGAATAAATACAGAGGCTTGTTCTCAATGGCCAAGTTCCCAACTTTGTGTTCAGCTAGAAAACAATGTGGCTACAATCCCCCCGTTAAAAGAATTTCCAATGCATGAATATGCTCTTCATTTGATCACTACGCATGATGGCCTCTTTGGCTTACCCCATAATTTTTTTTATACTACTGTCCTTCTAGAACCTCATTGCAGCACTGAAGCCAGTCCACAATTGTAGTTTTCATGAAACAAAACATTGACTCTGGTATCCCTACACACTTGTATAGCCTGTGAAAAACTATTGGAATGCCCCAAAAAGGTTTAATGTGGTTTTAGATCGAGCCTTCGAGGGACAGTTTCATTCTGGGAAAAAAAACAGAATCGAGCTTTCACATATGGTGGAAACATTGAGGACACACCAACCTTATTCTTCACTCTAAGTGTTGCAGACACTAAATGGCCAGATCTCCATAGTATTATGTGTGGTGAATGCCCTACGGATCCTCAAACCGCACAACATTGGAGAACACTTAACATTTTCTCAAACCCTCATCGAGTATCAACCTACCTACATCACATATTCACAATATTAATGAAGAAATATTACAGAGGAACTTGAGTAGTAGACTATTGGTATAGGTAATAAAATCTACATATTTATAAGTTGTTCCAGAGATAACTAATATTTATGTTCTCTTATCTCACAGGTATGAATGGCAATAGAGGATCCACACACGTCCAAGGTTCATTGTGGCTCAAGAACACACCACCAATTTGGAATGCAATGGACTGAGAGGGATATGAAAGTATTGAGGAAACAAAAAATACTTTGAAATTTTGTGTCTTCTTGGAACCCCTATCCGGCTTACAACCACTTGGATTTTTTTTGTAGGTCACTGCTAGATGACCCTTGTTGTCTAAATATAACACAATACTATCCTCCTCTCCACATGCAGACCTTGAAGAACAACTTAATCATGTTCAACACCACACAAAATGTCCATAATATACATGCCTGCATAGAAGAAATCATAGTTGTAGTACAAGTACAACGCACCATGGGCAACACAAACCTACTTTTTCATCCCTTCTCATTGAAAGTGATGGGAAAATTAAGTACCTCCCTTCAAGAACGATGATAGAATTAACATACACAATCAAACTATGATATCCATATGGAGAGAAACTGTCAATTTCCAACTGATACTTTCCCGCCATGCGGTTCTGAAGTATATTGTAAAATATGCTTCAAAAGCAAGCAACGTTCATAAACCTATCACCAAATGGTATCCAAATTTTCAAGATATGTTGACGTGGATTCACCAACACAAATTACGATCCGTAAAATGATTACAGAGAGTGTGTTAAACATGGCATAAGAACACAACAAACATGCCACATGATGTACAAATTTCCCTTGTTATGTGCAGCCATTCATTTATATCATTAAATGTTGGAAAAAAACTCTTGAGATGTGTGATTGAAAGTGAAAACCGATGTATAAGAAACAACCACTTTCTTGGATGCATATAGATTTCACCATGCAACCCATGGAACACCTACCATTTATTCAGGTTGCTTGAGATTGAAGATACAATAGGAACTGTAAAGGAGATAAATGGAAACTACGGTCAACTAAATAAATTCTTCGGGTCCACTCGAGATTTGTGGATTGTCTCACCCTCATGATTCAAACATCATATGACCTTTTCTGTTTATGATAAATCATTTTTATACAATCATTTCATAAATATTGCCTCCGATATGGCTCAAGCCCACATGAAATCAACAACACTTGGGACATGTTCAAACAAAACTACATACCATGGAATGTTTTACAAACTACTGTAGACACACAGGTATGATACAGATGTTAGTTCTGACTCTGAGATTGAATATTTTATTCAAGCAAGAACCATGGCAAGAATGACAAAGGCTTCACACAACGGTATGCGATAAATAACACGGGTCTGACAATCTTGAAATGTGGGGGAACGAGTTTTGACATACACATAATTAGAACATACATGGCATTTACCCATGATTTACAAATAATGGGGTCACTATTCACCATCGATAGAGAAAAGGAAGACCACAAATACACCAACACCCAGGCCCACACCACCATCTACCACACTAGCCTTTTCTTCAGAACAAAAAACTAGCTCTTGACACCATACTACATCATGCAGCAAACAAAACAACCTTTTACATCCATTAAGATTCATAATTCAAGGAACAACTGGCACAGGAAATCATTTTGATAATAAAATCTAGAATTCATTATAGTAGCATCAACCACATCTCCCTCACATCTCCTTCTTCTCTCCCCTATCGGTGTTTCACATTCAACATCTCTGCACCCACAATCATGCACACCTTCATATTCTAATCAAATAATTAAACCCCTTGAAGGCCATGCATTATCCTCTTTTCAAGAGCCGATAAAACATATAAAATATGTTCTTATTGATGAAATGAGTTTCATCAGCCCAAATTTGTTAGGAAACTTTGACATTAGGCCTACATGAGGCTTTCCCACACTCAAAAACATATGAATTTGGAAACAAATCAGCATCCTCCTCGGAGACATCATGCAATTACCCACCAGTTATGGACAATCCTCTTTATGCAAGTAAATACTATGGAGCCACCCTTTGGAAGGGATTTTCTTCTTCCCTTACATTGCAAACTATATTTCGACAATAAGGAACAATCGATACAAAGTTTTATTCCAAATTTACTGCTCAACATGTGAGATTCAACCCCTCTTATTGAGGACTGGAAACTCCTAATGTCTCACACAGACACACACCTAACTTAGCAAGAGCTCAAAAATTTTAAGGGCGCACCACATTTGTTTGCAAAAAACAATCTCATGGACTCCCAAAACCTTCAAATGTTAAAGGCATTGGACGTTCCAATCTTCCAATCCATTTTTGAAAGTAACAGGTGGGTTGGACCAATAAATCCTAATAATGATTAGTTAGAGCACAAGGTTGTGCTATGCAAACAACAAAAAAATCATGCTTATTGCAAATTTAATGGTTTGACGTAGGCCTCGTAAATGGTGCTAGAGGAATAATCATCAACATTGTCTATGACACATCAATGCCACCACTAGCATTACCTTTATTTTTTGTTGTCAAATTTGATAGATACAACGGCCCATGTTGGGATCCCTCCAACCCATTACATATTCTGATAGCCCCTATTTCGAGAGGGAATCAAAGATAATTTCCGCTTAAAATGTCTTGGAATTAACTATCCACAAGTCCCAGGGACTTACTATGTATAGAGCACTGTCGACATTGGAAACCAATGAAATGAAGGGTTTTGACATTCACATCTTTCTCCAGAGTTTCCTTGCTTGTAAATCTACACATCTCACCTTCTTTTTCATTCAAAAGGTACTAAAAAATGGTGCACACAACAACACATGGAGCTAGAAGAAATGAGGGAACAAGACTACTATCATTCAACCCTTCATAAATACTACACTCTACTTTGATAACACCTCCGCTACTACTTTACTCAATGCCTCTTCTATCCTAGATGCCATTTCCATTCAAGGGGTAATCAAATGTACTCATGTTTATTGAAAATAAAATTACCCTCAAAAGGCTACCATTCAAGATATAATTCTTCTCATGTTAAGTTCAAATAAAATAGTCAGTTAAATGTTACCACTCGTGATATGAGATTTGCAAATATATATGTATGAAGGGGTATTGGTGTAGTTGTTTTAGCATTGTGCGATGCATGACCCCATCGGAAATAGGATATGAAGGACCTCGAATGGTGACTTTGGGTATGGGTGTGGATGGTATGTTGGGTACATGGTTGGTTGATGGGCTAGTTTCTTTTTCCTTGCCCTTGTCTTTCTGAGAACGAGTGGCAATGTTTATCATGTTAATCTGAGGGGAGGTGGATGAAGAGGGTGTGTCATGTAAGGTATAGTGGCATGAAGGAAAAAAACCCTATTAGGGATACGATCCTTATGAAATGAGTAGGGCACATTGGCATTTTGGTTATGGTTTGGCCAACTCTCTTACATGAACCATGTTGATCTTGAATCTTGGGAGTGGATCAAAGAGTTGTGGGGGTGGAGATTTTGGTCACTGAGTAGGTAATGGGAGAAGATCTATGGAAATTGGTGAAGGTGAAATGGGGTCCTCTTCAAGAAGATCGTTATCATCAAAATTTTCTTCGGAAGGACACAATTGGACAAGAGTAGTTTTTAAAGCCTTACAGTTTTCTACATCATGTCCTAGCACACGATGGTAGGCACAAATTTTGGTTTTGTCAAACCCTTTTGGTTTGGGTTTGAGTGGGTCGTAAGGTCTAAGTGGTGGTAATGTGATGATGGAAGTTTTGAGGAGATTGGTTAAGATTTTGGCATAGGATCTTGCTATTGGATCACAATGGGAGGTGAATGTGGGTTTGGTTATAGGTGTGGCTAATTGTGGAGGAAGAGTCTTTACAAGAGGGGGAGTAGGTTGGTCTACTAGTTTTATGTGTGGTATGGTCTTAGGTTTTGGTCGCATCTACTTGGGTATGGGCATGGTGGAGAATCTGGCGATGGAAGGTTTGGTTGGTTTTAACTACCTTATTGGAGGGTAGTGGATTTTAGCTTTAGGTTGCCCCTTTTTGGGCAAAGGGGACACATGTGTACGAGATGTGGAAGGAAAAAAAATTGTGGAATAGAAAGGGTTACCCACGGGGGTAACCTAGGTGTTGCAGAGATGGGTGGTAGAGGTTGGGTAGAAGGTGTGAGTGAAAGAGAAGAAAGTGTTGTGGGTAGTGAAGAAGTTATTGATTTTAGTGGAGGTATGGGTGGTAAGAAGGTTACAAGTGATGTCAGAATTTATGTGGGTTTCTTGGGTATATTAGAGGTTCGTGATGAGGAGGTGGGTTTTTGCATTCCCGATTTACCGGTGGATGGAGGTTGCTTGGTTAGGGTCGAGGGGTGAGGTCCTAGGATTGACATAAGGGATGAAAGTGATAATGTCATGGTAGGTGAGGTTTGTGTATGGGGCCTAGGAGGTTGGGTCTTCTTTTTAGGGGTCGGGGTAAGTTTAGTGTTAGTTTTAGAAGATGTGGCTAAATCTAATTTGATGGGTGGGTGAGTAAGGCTAGCTATCGGTATGACCCCTAAAGTAGTGATAGGTTTAGGTAAGGGAGATGATATAGGCATGGGTACATGTTTGGGTGTAGATGTATGTTGGATTGTGGGAAGAGTTGTGTTTTGGGTTATGGTTGGTGACATGGAAGGTGTTGCAATAGTCATGGTTGTGTTTGTTTTGGTTACTCGAAACACTTTTGGGTAGATAGTGGAGGTATCAGCAAGTGACAACTGCATTTGGGTTGAAACAGGTAGTAGAAGGTGTCCCCAAAGTAAGGCTCTATCAACATAGTCCATATAGTCATCCAAGCATGAAAATTGTGTTGTTGTAATTAGGGCTGACGTGGATCGAGTGGCAATCCCCATAAAATGTGTTTGAGATATAGGGAAATGGTTAGCCTCAGACTCTGTGGGTAAGAGAGCTGAAAGCAGATCAACGGGATCTTGAAGGTCCGATGGTGAAGGGTCATCAAAAGACACTGGTACTTATATAGAATCCTCCATGGGTAGAGGAGAGGATGGGCCAGACGAGGTGGACTCTCCTTGTGCTGGTGTAGGTGGTGGACATGCATCTTATATTAGTAGGAGAGGTGCCACTGACAATTGCTCAAAAATTTGAGGGGTCAAAGGCGGCTTGCTAATTATAGGCTCTTCCATGAATGAAGAATAAAATGAAGGGGGTTCCTCTGTGGGTGGAGGAGTAGATGAAATAGGATCTTATGCAAGTAGGGGAGCTTGGGCTAAGATTTCATCTATAGAAGGAACATAAGGTAATTGGGAAGTAACTAGTATGTCATCGAAAATAGCGTGGACCTCGCAGACATTGTTATCATTGTTTGAAGTATCACCAGCTTGGTTGGAAGAAGGGGTATGATTAGGAAATGGCTTCTTAAAGAAATGTAGGTTTTGGTGAGAAGGTGTATTTGGGATATCCAATACTAGATCTTCGTTATCTAACATTTCTTGGATGATATTCTTGAAGGTGATGTAGTTATTGTCGTTATGACCTTTAACATGATGATAGTTTCAAAATTCAAGTTCCTTATACCATGCAGGAATGGGGCGCTCAGAGTCAAAACCAGTATGTGGTTTTATAGGTGGAAGGGTATTGGCACCAACATTAACAATATTTTCCAAAACAGAAGAATAAGATTCTCCTATAAAAGTGTAATTTCGTTGTTCTCGTCTGAACTGGAAAGCTTGGATGGGAGAGAGATTAGAAGGAGGTTTGACTGGGTTTGATTGATGAGTGGGGCCAGCTTTGAGAACTACAACATTAGAAGATTCTTTTGGTTTTGAAGAGTTGTTTTGGGTTTTTGAAGATGAAGAAGCATCATTTTATTTGAACACAAAGTTCTTGTTACGAAGTTGAATTTTATTCTCTTTGATAGCACGAATTTCCAATTTTCGTGTCATGGTGAATGCCTTGTCAAAATTGTGAAAGGTCTTTACTTGTAGGGTTGGTGAGATGTGTCTTGTGCAAGCTTGAGTAAAAAATCTATGATTTTAGTTTGAGGTAATTGAAATGTGAGCTAGTTAATTAGGCTACGCCAGCAAGTGACAAAGTCAGCGATAGACTCATCATCATATTGTCATGTGGAATAAAGATTAGTCATGGTAACCTTCTTAAAAATGTTGATGGAGAAGTGATCTAATAAGGCTTGGGCTACTTGATTAAATGAGTAGATGGAGTGTCTTGGTAGCCCATTGTACCAGTCCAAGGCAGGTCATGTCATGGACATTAGGAAGGTTTGTAGGCGTAAAGTGTCATCATGGGTGATCAGGTAACAACCATGTTTGAAAGACCACAAATGAGCTACTGCGGGTCTTCTTTACTATTGAACCGGTTAAATTTTGACATTTCCCAATGTACATGGTATGGGTGAATAGGGATGGATGGATGAATGGGCTCATTACAAATTTCATCGTAGGTGAGAGAATTGCGCGAGCCCGAAACCGATGCTTCCAGTTTCTACATCCTTTCCATCATTGATTTGATGAGGTCATTGGTAGGTTATGGTGGAAGGGTTCCTCCTGTGGCATAAGGGGGCTGGTATTGAACTTGTGACATGGGAGTCATTCCATTGTATGGTGATGCCGAATAGGGAGGTTGAGAATAGGGGACCGATATAGAGGGTATGTATCCAAAATGGGTGACAAACGAGATAGGGGGTTCTTGATAGTATGTGTATGTAGGTGGGACGGTCATAGTGACTTTAGTAGCGATTGGAAGTAGTGTTTATGGGATGGAGAGGAAAATATTTTGGAATGGAGTAGGGTTCACTGACACCACGGGTGGTTGTGTTGCAATGGGTATTTTTGGGCTATGGGTGCGGATGGGGTTATGGTCTAGTTGGTCAATGAGGGGACAACAGATACTACAAGTGTGACTGATACTGCAGACGCAGCAGTCATAGTGGGTATGGGTCCTAGCTGTGAAACCACTGGGGGTGAAGCATGTGAAGGTAATGTGAAATTATTAGGGGTTGATGTAGAAGCGTAAATAAGGGCAAGAGAGATGGATACATGCATGCCATATATCAACTGACCTGAGGAGTCCCGGGTGGAAGAGTTGGAAAGGTAGAACTGTAAGGCCATGAGATTCTGATCAAGGAGTCATGAAAATACATCATCGCCTGCAGAAATGGTGGTAGGTAGGGTTGGATCCATGGGTGATAGGACAAAGGGTGGTGAAGGACTAGGAGGGAGTGGTTGACAAATTACATGAAATATAATACCGTTAGCTTGATTTCGAGTCAACACCATGTGAATGACTGTATATCAGGTGATGTTGTATCTTGCAGATGACATAGGTTGCAGCGAGAATGAATAAAATAGGTGTCTATAGGTATATTTGGGTAATATATCAGTTAATGTTCAATAAAGGTTAACCGATGCCAGTTAAGGATGACTGATGTCAGTTCAGGGGTAACCAAGGTCAGTTACTATAAGACATGAACAATTTTATCAAATGAGGAAAATACTGGAGATGATCAGATGAACAAGTTGTATGATGATTTTTTATTAAAGAAAAGAGAGTACAAAGACTCACATGAACTCTAAAAGTGAAGAAAATGAAATAAGGGTTCTTTAGGTAATTTAACCCAAAAGGATAGAAAACCTATGCCGGTTAAGAAAAAACAATGCCGATCAGGGGTAACTAATGCCGGTTACGTTGAAAGTTGGAAAGATGTAGAAAATGGATTGTTGTGAATTTTAGTGAGATAAATAATCAACCCAGAACTCTAGAGATGATGTAATGAAGTCCTTACACACTCAGAAGAAGTCAAAATACTCCAACTATGATTGTGGAGTGTGTAAGGCAACATGATGGAAGAATGGAGAAACGTATCCTCACATCTCAAAACGCACGTCAATCAAACACTAAAAACACGTACCTAACAAGTGATTTTTAATGTTTTCTTATGATATTTAGAATATTGACTCATGAATTTAGAATAGATTTTTTGGTGAGGAAGGCTTCCTATGAAGAAAGATATCTAAAAGGAGAGGTTGTAGGTATGTTATTGCGGGGGTGGGCTGTCCTCTAAGATAATGACTTGACAGAGGTAACGAGATAGGGAGTACCTTCCAATCTGATTGTGTGATCAAGAATAGGTGTCCCCAGGTAATATGTTGTTTAAGAAAGATATGTATATTTGAATTTTTTGTAGTTTGGTAAGACAGAGAGAGAGAGAGAGAGAATGTGCTTTTCTACGATTCTTTGTGTCAACCATCAACTGGGCATGACTTCCAGCATATAGGTTGCCCTCATTTTAATGTGAGCTAAATGTAGCAAATCAAAATTTAATGCAACCAATTTTAAGCCCAAATCAAAAATATTACATTCGATCAAGCAAATGATGAATAGGAGAGGGTATGCTCTTTCACTAAATGCAGAAAGCAAGAAAGAAGAATGATTCCTTATAAATGCACCAAGAGAAATGTTTCTTTTAGAGCAACTAGAAAGAAGAGAGGATTACTAGGGAAGAAAATTACTGTGTTATCCTTTTAAAGGGAAAAAAACACACAAATTTCACCTAGAAATGAAGAAAATGCAATAGAAACCTTGATGGGTCCCACCGGGCATGCCAAAATGTTTCACCATTTTCTTTACAGTTTTGAATGACGAAATAGATAGGGTTATGGACTAGGAGGAATACCTATTAAAAGGGTTGATTGGAGGTTGATGCGTGTGTTCTAACTTCTTGATATAGTGCCAATTGTGAGAGCTTCCTTTTGGCTAGGAGGAACTACTTGTAATATAAAACAAGACCACAAAAGAGAAGTTAAATTATATATGACAGTGGACTGCCTAGCGTATACTAGTTCTAGGAAGTGTGATACTTCCTAGATGGTTGTTAATCCACTGCTTAAAACAAATTAATACAAGAAATAAGTAAAGTCCTATTGTAGTTGATATGATTTAGTTATCTCATTCATGTACAATAAGTAAATCCAATCACAACAGGCTAGGCCATAGTTGGATCTAAAAGGCGAGGTAACTGTCAAGGTAATGGGACTGGTCAAGGTCTGATTCTTGGTTATTTAGGTCAATTGGTAAAAGGTTGTTTGGCTATGTTCTTAGACAGGGTGTAAAACACAGAGACCTACGTCGGTCTGGTATGACTGGTGACAGTTTATGTAGAACCAACGACGGTTATGGGTAACTGGCGTCAGTAAGGTTGGGGTGTATGAAACTCAAAGAGATATGATTGTAAGGTTTGATCTGGGATTTGATAGAGATGGTAAGGTGGATAAGGAGGTTTATAGAAGTCTCAGGTGTATTCAGGGATGAATAGAAAGTGAGGATGGGTGATTTGGTGATGTGGGTAGGAAAATGGTTGGGTTGCAGGTAGGTAATGGATAGAAAAATGAGCATGCAAAGTGTGGATTAATAACTGGATTAACAAAATCTACTAACTGAAATAAAAATACTGGTTAGGGATACACTTACTATGATGTAAATTAGTTGGCTGATTGGTAATAATAGTTGATCAGAAGGATGGTATTTGGTACCGTAAAAATGAATCCCAGAGTGCTTTCATGATTGCAATGCTTCTAGATTTTTCCTAGTGCTAGCTGTGAATGTGTGGATGCGTGAAAAGATGTTGGTTCTACTTGCATGCAGCTCTTATCTTGTCCCTCTAAGCCAGAATGTGCCAACCTTCTCCAACAAGGCTGGTAAGGTGAATAAATGGTAACTGACAATAGTTCCATCTTGACCAGCGTCAGTTTAGGTCTGACCAACATCGGTTAAGGTGGGATTCCCTAGGTTTTCTAAAATGGGAAGATCCTTCTAATTTCTTGGTCCAAGTTGGTTTATTGTCGTGGATCAGAACAGAAGCTTCCCTTCTAATGAGCGGGAATGTGGTTAGAGAAATCTCAGGCATGTGCTTTTAGGGTTAGACCAAATCTTAACTCATTAAGGCAAGTAAGAATTAGTTGTAGTTAGTTATAGGAACATGCCAAGAACATGTCTAGGGTGAGATGGCTAGGTGAGGTGGAAATTAGGTCAATTAAGGTAATAAAATAATGGATTTTGTGAGGATGGGTATTAATTTAATTAAGTTAATTAAACTAATATTAATGTGGGGTGAAAGGGTCCATGGTTAGGTGAGTATATTTGAGTTGGTTATTTGACGAGGGACCAAGGGGAATGTGACCCAATTTTGGTGTCTACAATAATAAACTCATGAAATGAGTAGGTTGCGATGACATTTGGGTGGTGGTTTGGCCAACTCTCTCATATGGACCATGTTGATCTCGAATTTTGGAGGTGGGAAAAATTATTGTGGGGTGGAGATACTGATCGCTGAATGGGTAAAGGACGATGATGTATGGTGATAGGTAAAGTTGGAGCATGGTCCTCATCAAGAAGGTCATCATCATCGAAAAAAAATTCATGAGGAAAAATTTGAAGAAGAGTGGTCTTCAGAGCCTTACAATATTCAACATCATGTCCTGCCACGCGATGATAGGCACAAATATTGGTTTCACCCAACCTTTTTGGTTTGGATTTGAGAGGATCATAAGGTTGCAGCGGTGGCAATTCGATGATAGAAGTATCCAAGAGATTGATTAAAATGTTAGCGTAGGACCCCGCTAATGGATTGCAATGGGAGGTGAGTGTGGGTTTGGGTACAGGTGTGGCTGATTGTGAAGGAAGAGACTTTATATGAGGGGAAATGGGTTGGTCTACTAGTTTGGTATGTGGATTGGTCTTAAGTCTTGTTGGCATCTGTTTGGGTAAAGGTGGGGTAAAAGAGCTGGCGATGGAAGGTTTTGTTGGTTTGACTACCTTAGTGGAGGGTAGTGGATTTTTAGCTTTGAGTTGCACCTTCTTGGGTAAAGGTGACATGGGAGTAGGGGATGTAGAAGGAAAAATAGATGGTGGAAGAGGATGGGTTACCCACATGGGAAACTGAGTTGTGGTGGAGGTGATTCGTAAAGGTTGGGTAGGCAACATTTTTTGAAGTTGTATAGGCAAGGTTGGGGTTATAGTAACTGGTGGAGGTATAGGTGGAAAGAAGTGCACAGGTGAGGGTGAGGTAGCTTGGTTTTTGGGTTAATGAGATGTAATAAAGGCTCATGATGTAGTAGTAGGTTTTTTAGCTTTTGACTGGCTTTGGGTGTAAGATTGTTTGGTTAAGGTTGATGGATGTGGCCCTAGGATGGAAAGAAGGGGGGAAGGTGAGAAAGGTGTGGTAGGCAAGACCAGTGTACGCGGCCTAGAGGGTTGAGTTTTCTTTTCAAGTGGGGGGATAATACTATTGCAGACTTTGGAAGACATGGCTAGGTCCAATCTGACAGGTGGGTGAGTAAGGATTGATGTCAGCATAACACCCAAAGTAGTGATGGGTCTCGGTATGGGTGGGGGGATAAGTGTGGATAGGTTTTTAGGTTTGGGAATAGTTGTAGTGATGGGTAAAAGTTTAGATGGAGGTAGGGATGATGAAGAGGAATCCATTTCAATTGGCATGGTCAACGTAGGTTTGGTTTCTGAAAATACCTTTGGGTAGATTGTGGAAGTATCTTCAAGAAACATTTTCATTTGGGTCAGAACGAGGAGCCAAATATGCCCCTAGAGCATGGACTGATAAACGTAATCCAAATGATCGAACACACATGAAAATGGGATTGATGAAGAAGATGATGGAATGGGTTGGGTAGCAATCCCTTTAAAATATGTCTGTGAGACATGGAATTGGATGGCCTTGGATTTTGTAGGTAAAAGATATGAGATCATGTCAATAGGGTTCTGAGATGCTAAGGGAGAACTATCCCCGACAGGTAGTGGCATGTCTAAAGAACCTCCCATGGGTAGGAGATATAATAAGTCAGGTGAGGTATATTTCTCTCTTGGTGGAGGAGAAGGCGATGATGATTGTCTTATTGATGGGAGAATAACAAGTGTTGACACTTTAGAAGGTTGGGAAGCAAATAATGACATGAAATCAGTAGAAAGTGTGGGTTCCTCCGTGAGAGCAAGGGGAGATGAGGGGGACTCCTCTATGGGTGGAGGATTAGAAGAGGTATGCTCCTCTGTGGGTGAAGGAGCGCGTGCCAATATTTCCTTAATAGATGAAGTAGGTAGGTTTCGAGGAATAGTTGGCATGATATCAAAAGTTACGTGAACTTCACAGATGTTGTTCTCACTGGATGAAGGTTCACTATTTTGATTAGATGATGGTTTATGATTAGGGAATGGATTTTTGAAGATGTGTAAATTATGATTTGCTAGTGCGGTCGGGTTGTCTATGAAAAGGTCTCCATTTTCTATCATCTCTTGAACAATGTTTTTAAAATTTAGGTAGTTACCATCACTATGTCCTTTAACACAATGATGATTACAGTATTCATGCTCTTTATACCATGTGGGCATAGGACGAGTGGGATCGAAACATGTATGAGGTTTTATGGGAGGAAGTGTAATGGCTCCAGATTTAAGAAGTTTTTCCAAGACCGAAGAATAGGGTTCTCTGATCGAAGTGTACTTCCGTTGCTCCAATTGAAGCTGAAAGGCCCAGAAAGGAGAAATGTTGGAAGAAGTTTGGGCCTGATTAGAAGGATGAGGTGGACCCGCCTTGAGGATTACTGTGTTGGTAGATCCTTTGGGATTTGAATAGTTATTTTGGGGTTTTGAAGATGAAGAAGAATCGTTTGATTTGAATGGGGTGTTCTTGTTCTGTAATTGGATTTTCTTTTCTTCAATGACATGAATTTCTAGTTTTCGGGCCATGGTGAACACTTCATCAAAGGTTTGGAAGGTTTGGAATTGTAGAGTTGGTGAGATGCGTCTGGCACAACCTCTAGTGAACAATCAATAAGTTCAGTTTGAGGTATTTGGAATGTCAATTGGTTAATAAGACTCTACTAGTGGGCAATGAAATCAGTGATAGATTCATCTTCATATTGCCAGGTTGAATAAAGATCAGTCATGGTGAATTTATTGGTAACATTGATTGAAAAATGATCTAGGAAAGCTTGGGCTACTTGATTAAAGGAATAAATAGAATGTCGAGGTAGTCCACTGTACTAATCCAATGCTAGTCCTATCAAGGACATTGGGATAGTTTGTAGGAGCAAAGCGTCATCTAGGTGATTAGATAACACCCATATTTGAACAACTGCAAATGTTTTTGTAGGTCTTATTTACTATTGAAGTGATTAAATTTAGGCATTTCATATTATAATGGGTAAGGACAAATGGAAATAGATGGATGGATAGGCTCATGACAAATTTCAGCATATGTTAAATAATTATGGGAGCCAAAAACAGATGCTTCTAAGGTTTTCATCTTCTCCATCATCATTTTAATGAGGTCGTTAGTAGGTTGGGATGAATGGGTGCCCCCTGCAGAAAAAGGGGGTTGATGTTGAAGGTATGAGGTAGGTGGTATGCTGGTATATGGTGGTGTTGAATATGAGAACTGCGTAGGAGGAATAGATGTGGGTGGCACATAGCCAACATAAGTGATAGATGAGGTCGGGGGTTGTTGGTAGTATGTGTAAGTGGGTGGGGTAGTCATAACAATTCTAGTGGTGATTAGGCGTAAGGATTGTGGGATAACAAGGATGAGGTTTTGGAAATGGGTGTAAGTTGGTGACACCAGAGGTGGTTGCAATGCAATAGGTATATGGGAAGTGGCAGGTGCAGATGGAGCTATACTCATAGAGGTTATCAGGGGACTATTGATGTCGCGGGTGCGATCAATGACATAGATTTTGTGGTTATAGAGGATATGGGATTTAACTGAGACACCACATGTGATAAAGTGGATGACAGTAGCACCGAAATGGTGCTAACTGACATGTAGAAGTGGGGGCTAGATCTAGAGGGATAAATATGGGCATGTCATATATTAACTGTCTTGAGGAATTCAGGTAGAATAATGAGCAAGGTAGTACTGTAGGGCAGTGGGATTCTGGTTGAGGAGTCTCGCAAACTCCTCATCATCAGTGGTGATTTGGATAAGCTGAGTCAGATCCATAGGTGATAGAATGGATGACGGTGATGGACTAGGTGGGAGTGGCTGACAGATAACATGAAGCATGAGGGTGTTATTTTGGTTTTGAGTCAACACCATCTGAATCAACGTAAATCAGGTGAACTATACTTTGTAAATGACACAGGGGACAATAGAGATGGGACAAAATAGATTTTGAGAGGAAAATTGGATAAATATTTTGATAAAAATCAAAATAGGGTGATCGATGCTGATTGAAAGGACCGATGTTGGTTAAGGCATGACCGATGATGGTTACTATGAAGAATAACAGTTTTTGAAAATAAAGCAAAAATTGGTGACTGTAGACAAGGAGACTGTATTAGAGGACTATGATCAGAATATAGAGAGTATGGTGACACATAGAAAAATTTAGATAGAAAAGAAAGTGAGATGAATGTTCTCTGGGTAAACTGACCAACAGAACAAGGAACCAATGCCGGTTAGGTAGATTGATACCATTCAGATGTAAACCGATGATGGTCATGAGACTGATGTTAGTTACTGTGAAATCTGAATAATGAAGAAAAATGAGTTTTTTTTAATTTAGATTGTATGAAGAATCAACCCAGAAGCATGGGAATAATAGAATGAGGCACTGACACACTCAGAGAAGGTCAGAATACTCCAACTATGATGGTATAGTGTGAAAGGAAAAAGAAAGATGAAGAAAACGTATCCTCTCACCTCAAAATACAATTCAAGCATAAAGCAATGAAAACACGCAATCCTAAAAGTGAATTTTATATTTTTCATAGATTATGCTATTTATGACTGACGCGTGAATTCAGAAAAGATTTTTGGGTTGGGAAGGCATCCTACGAAAAAGGAAGTCTAAAGAGTCAGGTTTCAGGTTATGTTATGGTCGGGGAAGTCCTTCCTTTGATGGGGTACTAGACAAAGATAACCAGCTGGGGATTACCTATCAATCCTCTGATCATGTGATCATTGACAGGCGTTCCCAGGTATGGTGTCATTTAAGAAGGTGCGTATATTCAAATTTTTGTGTAGTTTGGCAAGAGAGAGAGAAAGAGAAGTAAGTTCTTTCTATGGTTCAATTGTGTCAACCATCAACTGGGCATGACTTCCAGTATATAGGTTGCCCTCATTTTTAATGTGAGCTATAATGCACAAAATCAGAATGCAATGCAAGTGTTTTAAACCCAAATTGAAATATGATATTTGATGTACCGAATGATGAACAAGAAGAGGGATTATTTTCACTAATGCAATGTAAGAAAGAATAAGTGGTTCATTTTAAGCCCCAAATGACAAATGTGGTTTAGACAATTAGAAGAAAGGAATATTACCAGGGAGAAGATTAAATGTGTAATTTTTGAAATGAAAGAACACACAATAATGTTTTCCCTATATGAATAAAATGCAATGAACCTAAGAGAGGTTCCCACCAAGCGTGCCAAAATGTTTCACCATTCTCTTTAACTTTTTAACAAAACAGATAAGGGTGTGGGCCAAGGAGCAATACCTATAATGATGGTCGGTTGGAGGTTGTTGCATGCGTTCTAACTTCTTGATCTAATGCTGACTGTGAGAGATTCCTTTTGGCTAGGAGGAACTACCTGAAATATACAACAATACCACAAAAAGAGGATTAAATAATATATGTCAGTGGGTTTCCTAGTATGTGCTAGATCCAAGAAGTGTGATACTTCCTCGGTGGTATTTAACCCACTTTTTTAATACAATTTAATGCAAGAAACAACATAAGTAAATAGAATCCTACTGTAATTGATATGATTTAGTTACCTCATCCAAATACAATAAGTAAATCTAACATAACAGGCTAGGCTATGATCAGATCTATAAATAAGGTAAACAACTAAGGTACTGTAATACATCAGGGTCAAATTCTAGGTCACTTGAATCACTTTAAAAGGGTTATTGGGATTTGGTATTAGTAGGACTGCCAAATACAGAAACCGGCGTCGGTCTAGTATGATCAACGAAGGTTTAGTAAGAACCAACGATGATTACTGTGGGCTGGTAATAACTCAACAGTTCATATTTTTGGATTTATTTGAGACTGGATCAGAGATGGTGAGGAGTTGGTTTAGGTCTAGGAAGATGTTGGGAATATCCAGAGATACTCATGATTAGATAGAGGTGATTAAATGGTTTTGATTGATGGGAAAGGGTTAGGCTCATAGGAATACAATAGTGGTGGGGTGAAAATATAACTGATGATTGATAAAAAAAATGTGAAGAACTTTATAAACTAAATGAAAATGAAGTAATGTAGGTTAGAGACACACTTACCGATGTGCAGGTTCAATAGCTGGGTGGTGGTGATGGTTGATTACTGAAATAGTGATCAATTTCGTGGCAGTGCTTCTTGGAGTGCTCATGTGAATACAAAAACCTCCTGATCAATGGTTGTGTTGGTTATGGCTGCCTGGATGTGTGAAAGAGCTCTGGTTCTTGCTTTCATGTAGATCTTCTTTGCTCCAAAACTTGAGAATGTGTCTAACCTCTCAAAAAAGGTTACCAAAATGGTTATATGGTAACCGACGATGGTTTAGGGTTACCGGTGTTGGTTTCAGGTTGACCGGAATCAGCTAAGGCGAGATATCCTAGGTTTCCTAAAATAGCATATCTTGGCTATCCTCTCCCATCTTTGCTCATTTGTGCCAGGCCTAAATGGAACATTGCGCTTAGATACATGGGAAAGTGGTTAGAGGGAGAATAGGCAGGTGATTTTGGGGTTGTACTAAGTCTTATTTCATTAAGGTAAGTAGGGCCAAGTCTTAGTTAGTTATGGAAGCATGCTATGAATAGGTGTATGGTGAGGTGCCTAGGTGAGGTGGAAATTGGTTTTAATTGAGGTAATTAAATAATGAGTGAAGTGAGGATGAGTATTACTTTAATTGTAAATAATTAAATTAATATTAATGTGTGGTATAGAGATCATGGTTAGGTGAATGTGTTTAAGTTAGTTAGTCAAAAGGGGACCAAGGGGAGTGTGACCCAATTTTGGTGTCTACAGCATGCCGAGTGCTAAAGGAACTTTTGTTTTAAATAATATAGATATGGATGAGAAGTATCTTGGGTTCGACAAATTTTTTGACATGGCAGTGTCAAGGAGGCATGTCAAGGATCAGATGCAATCTATTCATAAGTAAGTGCCATAACCAGAAGGCTCTTAAGATCCTCCTTCCCCAAGTGGGAAGGAAAAAATGGATGATGATGCAAAGACCAAGTTTTCACTTGACATCCTTGTGTCAAATAACGTTACAGCCCTTGTCATGGAAAATTTTATTTTTGACATTAAGCAGCTGAAGATGTGGGAGATCAGAGTGAAATCTATGATAAAAAAAATTAATGATAGATATCATAATTTTGATGACAGAGAGAGACTTTTTCAATTGATCAAAAATGAAATGGAAATGATTGATGCTTTACTTGCTCAAGTACAATATGGTGAAGCATTCGCCAAAAATGTTTACAACATGGATGAATTTTTGACAATAATGTTAAACAGATTAGATAATTTGAATTTCGAGGCATAGTGTTACTACAAAAAGTTGAATCTTGACAAGAACCTTATCACTATTGCTAATGCAGAGAAAGATTTGGCCTTGGTAAGTTTTAATATTTTTGTAGATTGTTAGATAAATATATAGTTATCCTTTATCTTATTCTAAATACTAATTATGGGATTTTTAATTGTAGTCAAAATACAAAAATTTGAAGGCAAAGGTGTAGGTGTTAGATGAGCACCTTAGAAAAGTGAGAGAGAGTGTTCACAGGGCTATTGGTTTTAAAGAAAAACTTGTTTTGTTAAAAAAAAATAGCAATACTTTGCAGAAGATTATCAAGGAGTATAGACTGGATCTGGAAGTTCTTATGAAGAAAAAAATTAATGAGGATCCTTCTATCCTTTTAGTAGGAGATGCAGCTCGCAAAGACAGAATTTTTGTAGAAAATATTAATGTTGTTACAAAAGAATTAGTAGAGTCTGTTGTAATCCGAGAAAGTTCAAATGTTGTAGTTGTTGAATTTGTTCAATGACGAGGGTCCAATTAACTTCAATTAAAACTTTAAACTATGTTACTATTAATGTATTTAGTATTTTACAAATGGAATTTGAAAACATTATCTTTATGTGAAATTGTTGATCTTTTTATTTCTCTCATGGGTGTTGTCAAATGAAAAATTTAGTTTATTTTTTTCCCAGGATTTTACAGTTGATGATTAATACACATGTATTATAGAATCTAGATTTACATTGTTCAATTTAATTTCAAACATGTATGACTATGAACTCACTAATTAAAACTTTTGTCTTCAATGTCCAATAATCATGATGGGATGTTATCGTAGACTGCTATGTTTTGTATTAATTCTAATAATCACGATGTTATATATCATATATGGATTATAATATATTAATATTTGTGAACAATTATACTTGTGGAATTGATAGTGATAAATCAAATATTGAACATACTTTATTAGTAATGAACTTTAATTTTATTTCATCATCGAGTTTTCATATTACAAATATGAATTGTCTACCATCTGTTATTTGAAAACATTATTAAAAATATATAAGTGATTAAAAAAATTCCAAACATTATATGCACAATATATGTAAATGAAAAAAATATCAACTAACAATATATATTTTATAAAATGAATACAATCAACTATCTGGTAGCTCAAACAACCATGTCTTGAATGGTCCTTCATCACTTCTTATATATGTTTTGTTTATTGGTCTAGTAAAGTACAATTAAATTTCACCATTATTAGAGACTTCATTGTTCATTATCTGATTAACAACTTTGTTCTTTGCAAGAGATGTCCATGTAGCTGGTGCTCTTTCATATGGAAATGTTTCCACCCCATATCTTGAAACATATATTCTCAAACAAGTTTCCAAATTCTTGTCCAATCTATTGTGAAGTTTTGATTTCACAAATGTAAGTGAAATAAATACCCTTTCATCTTCAACATACTCAGTTATCATTATATGTATGATTTCATATAGTTTAAATTATTCATTTATATTTTCTCTCAGAATACTACTCCAGTACATCTTTCTCCACAATAGTGTGACACCTCCCATTTATGTTGGGTCAACAATAGACTTATATTGATTTGACATTATATATGCAAAATGTTATGACCGTAATATGATTATTTTTCTATCCAATATACCATTTAATCCCCTCCATCAACATCTAAGGATTTGCAAAATTACTCCATAAGTGCAGCCATGGATTTATCAAAGTTTGTAGCTCTTTGTTATTCATAAATCATCAGATTCCAGAAAATGGGATTTACAACTGCCATGGCCTCAAGCATATCACTATTTTTAAAATGCTATCTAATATAAGAATATAATGTTTCAGATATATTCATCATTTTTTTACGTGTATTATAAACTACTACATCAAAAAGACATCTTATGACCAGTACTTCCTCAAGTTCAAAACCTATTACATAAGGATCTTTGTATGAAGTGTGCATTAGAATATTTTTCCCATCAATAGAAATACAAATATGATCACTGATATTGAACTTTAAATAGCTATTGGGATCTTTTGTATATATCAAAACCTTGAAGCTACTAAAAATTAGCTTTTGAATCCAGTCTTGGGTGTAATATAAGGTATCTAAAATCATACATACTTATCTCCATAATTTTATAAAATCAACAATGTATATGGATCTTTCCTGAGCATGTTTCACCAAGTTGTTTATTTCCTTCAGCATTGGAAAATACCGCATAAAGTTAATAATGTCTCTAAATTTGTTAAGCAATGTAACATATATTTAAACTTGTCCACTTATCTTCGATGTTTGAACATATACCCTGCTAAGGACCCTTATTCCTAAAAAATCCTACAAGTCGGTTCATGTAATGATATCCATCCTGTGTTAACATCTTTTAGCAATTTTTACCATTTTTTGTTTCAACAGAAAATATCTGAAACTCCAAAAATATTTTAGGACTTCTTGACATATACGAATGCAAGTCCCTATCAGCTCCTCCACCTTAGCAACATTTTCAAAATTACTTAGAATCTTTTAAGATAGATTCATTCGGTGAACCATACAGTGAATAGGTATCATGTAAAGGGCCACAATTATTCGCAGATGAATACAAAGTCCAATTTTGTGACCTTGCTTGAAATATGTGCCATAATTTCCTACACAAATCATATTTACAAATATTGAATGATCATGCATACCACTTATTTCCTTCAAATTTTTAATAACAAGTTTGCAGAGGTTCTAACATTTCAGTTCTCCAGCATTTTGTACATAGCTAGTCGATGATTTTCCCTAAAATGGTTACTAAATCTGAAAGTGTAGACATGCATGCATACCCAGGATGTATTGTCTACTGTTGTGACCTCATCAATTGGCAATGTGATAAAATTTGCATTTTTTACCTTCTCTCTCAAATAAGTGATTTAAATTCCCCCCATACATTTTTCCATCTCCCATGCACCGATATCTGACCAGTGTGTTGTTGGAACATTTAGAAACCCATTAGATTGAAACAATATCTTATAGTCAATGAGATATAAAATTGGCCTACCCATCTTTAAAATGTGAAATACTGTTCTGAATTGAAATATTTTTGCATGAAGACTTACGTCAGTAGCTTTTTCAAATTTATCTTTTATTGTTCCACCTTTCTCAATTAGGTCCTGAAGATGTTTACGATGATTTTCATATTCTACAGCATATATCATATGTAAAAAATCTTCCTCAGTTTTCCATCTAGTTGTTTTTATAATTGTTCCATCATCTTTCTTTTTAGACTCATATACCTTCCCACAATGCTTCTCTATTGTGTCCAAATTCAATTGAATTTTGTTCTCTCTCCCTAGTTTCTAACTATCAATAGTACATCTACATTCTATAGGAGTATTAATATTGTTTTCAAGTTCAATGAATGGATATTTGGCTGGCCATTCAAATTTATAAGTCCTTCCTATAGTCCACTTTCCACTCTTACGTTTCTGATGTGAGTTTATGGAATGTTTATTAGACGTTTGAGTTGAATGGGAAATGGGATTATCAGTATTATCAATTTGAATTGAATTACTCTGTGATTGTAAATTTCATTTGGAGTAAGGTAACTGCTATGGTTTTCTACATTTGAGAGAAATTGGTTTGCTTTTAGGTTCCCTACGTAAATCAAAACATAAAGTAACATTATCATAGTAAGATTCAAAATTACCTCTTTCCATTAGGGTTATTGTTGGCTGATTGAAATATTTTGAAATGTCCATATCGTATTTTATTTTTCTTTGATTTCTTTTCTCATTTGTAACAGGGGCCATCAAATGGGTGATTTTGAAGTCTGCACATGTGAAAAAAATATAGAAGTTTCAAATACTGACGGAAACACAACTTTACAATGATGAAGGACAGCACAGCTGAGTAGTCAAACAACAAAGAAAGCTACAGGGTAATAGTAAAAAATATTGATACCGGTTGATAACATTGTTAACTATTACCCACTGGTAACACAACTAATTGTTACCATCTGGTAACACATTTAATAGTGTTACCGGATGGTAACACATATACATGTTACCGGTTGGTAATCTTTCACTGTTATTGTTCAACTTTGCACATTTATTTTATCATCCATCATCATAGAATTTATTATTGGATGGTAACACAACTAATAGTTATTTTCCATCAATACAAAAAAAAATTCTAGCCTATAGACAGAGTTGAAGTTCTCTTTTTCTCTTACCTCTCGAGTCTTTCACCTTTTTCCTAAATCCTTCAGGTTCTGGTCTTATACTTTCATATTTTTCACACACTTATAATCTAAATAATATGGCTATATTATGGCGAATTAATCATATATATATATATATATATATATATATATGTGTGTGTGTGTGTGTGTGTGTGTGTGTGTGTGTGTGTGTGTGTGTGTATGTATATGTATTAGAATGTTATAACATGAATTTGAATATACTAACATCAGTCGGCCCTTGGCGGAAACATGAAGGAAAAATTTTATTCAAATTTTTTAGACCTGATAAAATTTTGGTGAATTCACTACCATATGGTAGTGTATGCATGAATTTATTTAGCTAAGTCAAGAAAGATTAGAACTAACACCTAGTAGTCCTATAACAAAGCTAAATCAATAAACTAGACCTATGTAGATATTTTAGCTATCAAAAGGAGATAGTGGTTTCTTGATCCAAGATGATCAAAGATGGAGGTTCATCAAGCCATGACTTATTAGGCCTTTCTTTATTAACTCCTTTTTTCTTCACAACACTAACTTGATTGTTTGAATGCAAAAGGATGATGATTAGCTCCACTCTAATGGAGAAATGCTCAAATATGATAAAAATATTTACTATATGCTCACTTTTTCTTATCAAGGAGTAGGTGTAAGTGTAAAGGTAAGAGGAGGGCTCTTTATATAGCCCAATGGATAGAGGAATCTCTACATCCCTTTACATGTGGGATAATAGAGATGTTGGGTTAGTTGTGGATAAGGGAGGTTTAGAAATGGTTAAGTCAACCTTAGGAGAGTTTAATTTTTTCTTTAGTGACCCATGGGGTTTGAAGGGCTTTACTAATTAATCAAAGTGATTAATTAATGTGTGCAAGCTTATATAAGCTTTTTAGAGGAATAATTAGCATGATTTAGACTATGAGAGGTATTTAATCAAACAAATGATGATCCATTGACTTAATGGAAGAGGAAGCTAATTAATTAATAATAATTAATTAGTCTAGATAGAAAGGGGGATTAATTAATTAGAAATAATTAACTAATATAGATAGAAAGGGGAGCTTAATTAATTGGAAAAAATTAATTAATATAGATAGAAAGGGTGATTTAATTAATTAGAAATAATTAATTAATCGATTTAATTAATTAGAAATAATTAATTAATCTAGATAGAAAGGGGAGCTGATTAACTGAAGGTTGTTCATTGGTGTATTTGTTGGATAAAAGAGTTAATTAACTAGCGTAATGTAACTAATTAACGGTGATAGAAGAGGAAGTGTGATATATTGACGATATGTCGTCAATTTGCGGGAAAGAGGATAATTAGCGTAATTTAAGTATTTAATTTGCTTGGGTTAAATTATATGTGTCTAAATTTTCCCCTCTTTGGGGTGGCATAAGTGATGCCACTTAAAAGATAATAGATAGATAAATTTTAAAAGCGTAGAAGAAAAACTAGTAGATGTGAGAGAAGCCCCCTCGAGTGTCGATGGGGTGATGAAGGTAATCAACGATTGAAAAAGGTGAGAGAAAAGGATAGAAGAATGAGCAGGAGCAAGATGCCCTAGGTGAAAAAGAATAATAATGTTGATATGAGAATGATGTAGAGGAGGAATGAAGATGGGAAGAAAAAGAGCAAGATTTCATCCAGTGTATTGAAACAACTTTACTGTCATCATATTGCCAAAGATTTACGTCATCGGTCTTTATTAAAAATATAAGCATACAAAAAAATTAGAATCACATGAAAATCCATACTACGAATAATTGTCCATTGCTGAAAACACCAACTCCATGTAAAATACAAAATGCAATGCAATACGAGAAAGTAAACAAGCTAACCTAACAAAGAAACATAATCTAATGTTTTTGTTATCAAGATTTGACTCTGACCTGTGCGAATTAACGACAAGGGTTAAAAGATGGTGCCCCAAGTAAGGATACATGCAAGGGGAATAACGGAGGACACTTGGGTCCTATGAAAAGCAATTGTGCACTATGAAATAGTACCAAGCAACTCATTATGTCACAGAGTACATACATAGTAAGAAAACTAACTTTGTTGATGGAGGTAGATCAATATGATCCGCAAGTCACACAAAATCTTAGGTGAGAACCAAAGAGTGATGTTTTGTAGGATGATTTTTTTTTCTTGAAACATATTTGAATGTTTTTGTGATTTTCTATAAGTTTTATGAAGCTATGTACAGGAAGACAAAGAAGCGTGGATGCCCCCAATGATAGATGGGATGTACAAGGGAAAAATGCCATGCATACGAGAAAGTGAAGATGTGATATGCCCCAATGATTAGGTGGGAGTATTCAAAGACAAACTCTTCATAGATAAAAGTGGGATCAAGGCCAATATATAAAATAGGTTCAATCAGGAGGGAGCAAGGATGCACCCAACGTAAGTTGGCCAAGAAACACCTGATAGAAAGGAAGTGGAAAATTGTCTTATTAAAGGGGGACAAAGGTTCCTGCAAACATGGAAAAGAGGACATCTGATACACATGGATGCTCTAAACAATTCTGAGGAACAAAGGATGCTATGAAAAGATTTAGAAAGCGTTCTATGAAAAAGTGATTATCCCAAGGAACAAATCATGAGACAAGACATGCATTAAAGCAAGAGTTTTAAAAAGGTCCAAAAAGTAACACTTGATAACATACTACTCAACTTCTACTCATGTTTTACTCATCGAGATCCCGTGTGTGCACGTGGAAATGAATTACCTCTTGAAGGAAAGAGTTGATAGACAGCAAGTGAAGACACTAGTCAATGTGTAGGAATGATTTAGTTTGAAAGGTGATTTGTGAATGGATTGTGGAAGGAGATCCATACATTGCTCCACTTCCAGCTAGGCGTCCATAGCGCCAACGAAGATGCATTTGATTATAATCACAACATTGCTTTACTACCAGTCAGGCATCCATAGCCCTGGTAGAGATTTTTGGAAATACCCTGAGAGAGAGTTATATATCAATTTTCTTTTTCTTTTAGCTTTAGCTTTTTGATTGATTGATTTTTATTGTTTTGCTTCCTGAAAACTTATTTCAGCTCTCTTGTTTAACAAGGGGTTAAGAACCACTGATGGCTTGATGGAAGGATGTGGAGGTGATTGCAATGACAAAATTGGCTAGTGTCAAAAAATATTTCCAAAATTTCTTCCCAACAAGTTTATTACATGAGAATAGTGATAGGAATCTCTAAGATGTTGGTCATTCTTTAATTTACCAAGGTTATGAAAGACCAATGTCATATGAATACCATAGAGATACATGTCACAAAATGTGTGTGAATAGGCTAACCACAATAACATCAAAGGGATGAAAATGGTGGATGACTTGTAGATGAATATGAAATAAAGGGAGGAAACAACATCCATGTGTATGTAATACTTGATTGCAATGTTTGATATTTGTACCTTTGATTTTATTTTGGTAATGTTTTAATGTTTTCTCTTTTTTTATATTTTTGAACTGTTTTATGAATTTTTTATTTTTGAACTATTTTATGATTTTTGTTATTTTTTGAAAGTTGGGACCAGTAATGTCAATCTACATGATATGATCCAACAATGATGTGTGCGACTTCCTTGATAAGGGAGACTGTACGTACCCAAAATTGTACAGTACTGTACTGCCAGAACAGTGTAACAAGTGCCCCAATGATGATACAGGTCTCCTCGCAAGGTGTTCGGGATCCAGAAAGAGCTCTTCGGATATGCGTTAACATCCCGCATACCCCACTTAACCCCCGCGCCCTTTGTTTTCCCCTCTTTTCCCTCTTTCCTCGGCCTCTGAACCTTCAGTGACGAAACCGCCACCCTACAGGGCGGCGGTCTCGTGACCTCCGCCCTGAACAGGGCGGAGGTCTTGTAACCGCCGCCCTGGGCAGGGTGGCGGTCCTGGGCGCATTTTCCAGAACGCCCTTTTGGCACGACCCGCATGAAATATCACGACTCACCAGCTTTTCCTTGCCGACTTGAGCATGCATTAATGTTTTTGGTCCCCTGGAACAGTGTTTTTCCTTTGTTTAATTGTTTAGGAGTTCAATTTGATTTTGGTTTTTGAGTGTTGGAATTCCTATAAGTGCATGGTTTGTGTACATGCAAATGGCTTCTAATTTTTGGTCTGATTTTGGTCTGAATTTTGGCTGAGTTTGTGTGAAGAATTTGAGCTGGAGTTTTGATCACCATTTTTCCTTGTTAGAGTCTTCTGGCTTTAGTACTTGGTTTAGCATTGCTCAGCTGTTGGTAAGCCACAGACCCATCTTGTGTAGGCAGTGCTGTTGCTCCATCCAATACCGGTTAGAAGCTTGCCTCTGAATTCCTTTTGCTGTAAATTTTTTTTACTGTGACTTAGAGTTCTTAGTTCAATTCATTGTATACCAGGTTAGCTTTATTCAGTTATTAGTAAGCCACATATCCAACTTGTGCAAACAATATCTATTGCTTTGCAGTAGAATAGTTTAGGCAGCCATTAAAGTTGTAGGTTTTGCTCTTCATACAGGACTAGTTTCAGGTTCTGGACACTTTTTGTTGCATGATTCGTAGTAAGACCCCGCTAGGAATTGCATAGGCCAAGCTCTGTACTCTTGCGTTATCCCTCTCCTATCTCGCATTATATTCTGTCTACATTCTGAAGGCTTTCCATTGATCCCAAATATCTATTCCTATTGATGCAAGCATTACACACTTTTCTGGATTCACGTGAGCACAAAAAGAATGAAGAAGATCATACTAAGGGGACAAGAACACACATACCGTCGGATTCGCCACTGTTCTGTGAAATCCAGGTTCCATCTTTCAAAGTTTTAGTTAGAACTATATCAAATAAAGTAGTTAATCGCTCATATTTCATTTTCATTATCCATTCTTGATATTGCCAGGGAAGTTGTGGGGATTGATAGTTTCTGAGAAACTATGATTCATTCCTCACTTCTGAGGTAGGATCAAGAATCTTGCAAATAGATTAGACAGGCTATCTTATTTATTTAGAATAATTCTACAAATTGCACAGGCAAATAACCACACTCGGTTATCTTGTCTGTTTTAAATTATTGTTTAGTTATTATTTCTAGATACGCTTAAAATAGTTTGTTTTCCTTAGAATTGTTAGAATATTTCTTAGAAAGATAAATGTTATATATGTTAGGTTTATTTCACATAGTTAGAATTTACTTTCATTACAGTTAGATTACATTTCTGTTTTTGTATGACAATCACGGGACCTCAAGAGCCCAGGGAATATATATTTGAGCCAATCGTGCCTCAACCAAACCTAGCCAGTAGCAATAGTTGACATAGACCAAAATCTCAGGATACAAGTATTCCAAACAACCACAGACTTACAACTGATCAGTTCACAGTTAAGAGGATTAAACATAGAAGACGACCAAGCACATGCGTTTTGGTCAAGTCAGCCAAACTACAGATTACCCTAGAAAATATCCACATGACTGTAGAAGGGCTCGAAAGAGAACAAACATTCGGGTGTGATCCTTTAGTTCCACAGCCAGACGCTGGAGACACCCTCGTAGATATAGATACCAGCTTAAGAATCCAGGTTGCAAGAACGCCTGTAAGGTATTCTGAGAAGATCGCACAACTGTTGGTTCTAAACGTAGAAGCTGAAAAGGCGTACGATTACTGGATACTAGGGATTAGAACTTGATCTCGCATATGACCATAACAGGACCGCAACAACCAAGAGTCTATGGTTGTGATCCACAGGTCCCACAGCCCAACGAATCCACAAGTCAGTTAGATATAGACACTGGCCTACGTACACTAGTATTTCAGTCCACTCCACTTCCACCTATCATCGTCGAACAACTGTCCTTACTAGATATAGCGGCTAACGAAGCTAGGGAATTCTGGACTAGGCCAGAAAATCGTCCATAGAGTCGACTATTTTCATTATCCTCCATATGACCTTATCAGGAGATATATACGAAACAATCCCAGGTCATTTTCCATGTATTCCGCAACCCATAGATCGAATCACGCCAGAGCTCGATATTGATTGGAGCCTTCGAGCAGTCATCCTCGCTGATCGATCTATCACACCAGTCCAAGTTAGAAGGGCCTTCTTTGCCTTAGATTCACAAATTCCACTAGTGCGTGTCGAAGACATTAGACTCCCTAACTAGTTTGTCTGCATATTCTACCCCCACCGGCTGTCTCGGCACGACCTCGGGAGGTCGGGTACGCGGAAGAGTCACTTGTTGATTCTCACGCTCGCCTGTTGCTTTTCCGACGTAACAAAATTGGTGAACCCGACGTGAATCAAACAATTATTTCACCTTCTCTTTGAGAAGTTTCATCTTCTCTCTTTCACCTTCAGCTCTTTCCCATTATTCTGCGGGTATTCATATACCCCCCGAATATGTCGGGATTCGACGCATATGGCAGACCCCTCCTGGGTCTTGAGGCATACTACGCCCAACAGAATAGGGAATCATCACCCTCGCTCTCAGTATGGGGTGACAACTATTCAACTAATCAGTTGTCAACTCAAACCCCAAGAACCAGATATAGTTTTTCTCTTCAAACCGAGGAGTTAGGTCAACCCCCTTGAACCCAACAAACAGAACCTTCAGGATCAAACAATATGACGTTTACCGGAGAATCTAGTTCGTCTCCTCAAATACTACTCAGACCACTATTAGTAGACAATCAGATCCATACCTAGTCTTAGACGATGGACAATCAATACCTTATCCTAGGAGTGAACAACGCTCCCGGGGTATGTACCCACCTATAGGAGGTTTACAAGTACAACCCGAGTTCCCATTTTCAAGAAAATACCTCTACAGGAAATATTCTTGGAGAAACTTGGCAAGATAGCAATCAGTTCATGACAGGATATCACATGCCTATACAACACCAGGGTACACAACAAACGCCGCTCAGGCAAAGTACCGTGACTTCACCAAATGAAGTCATTTCAACGTTAGTAGAAAGAGTGAGAGGGTTAGAACTTGCTCAAGCAAATCAAAATTCTCCGTTCATGCAAACAGGGAGTTCCAATCCTCCATACCACTCTGGCCAAGTAGATCTCCTCACAGGAGTAGGCACGTTAGGCATGCCTCCTCAATTTCCTCAACAAATGCCAACTAGACCCACTATCACTAGCACTATTCCTCTTGGACCGGTGTCAGAACAACCCATTCTTTGACAGTACCCCCGTCATACTTAAACATGTACTCCAATTCACCACAAGGGGATATGTACTCATCCCCCGGCATGTTTGCTCAAATGCAGGGACCTGCCTTATGCCCCTGCCAACACGTATGCTACGCCATATCAACAACCCGTATCTGCCACCATTGCCTCCCTCAACAAACACCATCAATGGTTGAGACGCTATGCGATAGGGACTTATTCAGAATATTTAAAGGAGCCCTTAGATTTCGCCATATGAAGCGTTATGCTTCCAAGGCCTCTTCCTTGATTTGCCCAAATACAAAGGCGAAGGAGATCCGAATGCGCATATCAAAGCTTATGCTACAGCCATTCGAGAATTACTCCCATGGGATGGGGTTGTTGCTAAAATATTCCCCAAAACACTGGAAGGCAGTGCTCTCGATTGGTATTATAGAATACCTGAGGCTTCCATACATTCATTTAAACAACTTGTGTCAGAATTCATCAAAGCCTTCGACATGAACAAACTACTGAGAACAGGAATTAGGGAATTCTTACATATCAAACAAGAACACAACGAATATATCACCCATTTCATCCAGAGGTGGCATACAGTTCTTTATTCATCAACAAGTGCTCCGAACATGGTTCAGATGGAACTATGTGATTTATTCCTTCATTCTCTCAGTAGAGAAGTGAAGGAAGAAGTCCAGAAGTTCCCACTAAGGACTTATGATGAGGTACTTGAGAGCGCTCTGTGAATTGATCAAGCAGCAATAGATAGTGGTCGTAAGACTTACGAAGTAAATGGGAGGTTAATCACCTCCACTCAAAATACTACAACTACCACAAATGTCAATCAAAGACCCAAAATCCTTAACAAAAATCATGGGGGTAACAACGGATGGGGTAACCGACCAGCCCAAGAGGGTAACTGTTGTTAATACTCTGTCGCAAACAAACAACCAGCGAAACAACAACTTTACCCCAGCGAGTCAATACAATGGGTTTTAACCGTCCACAACAACAACAACAACAACAACAACAACAACGGCGAAATCCCATGCAAGGGCCAAGCCAAAACTCATTTGGTTACCAAAACCAAAGTCAAAACCAAAAGCAACAATTCTAAAACTTTGGTCCTAATAGGCAACAGTTTGATCATAATTTTAGGCCACAATACACACCTAACCAAAAAAACGGGAATTATAACCCCAACTCTTATTGTGGTTTCTATAAAATTCATGGTCACGACACTAGAACGTGCCGTGACTACAATAAATTTATGCAACGTTTTCCAGAAGAACAAAGACAGTTTTTCACATACTTGTTTTTAGCAGATCCCGTCTCATCATCACCAAATACTCTCGCAGGGGCAGTTTCCCCTCAGAATGCTCCCCTCAGGATCTTTAACGATCCACTCCCAAATCATGATAGCAATAGGTTGAATCAAACCAGAACAAACAAAGGTGCAAAAACAAGAAACAATGATCATGAAGCTTCGACTTCATTAAATTCCTCAGTTGTGCCACAGTTGGGAGCTCAACCAAGACCTAAGATAGTTAGTTTGGTAGAATTAGACGCTGAACTACCTATCGAGGCTATAACAAGAACACGAGAGTATTTCTCTCAACCAAGCCCAAGCCATCTGCCAGAGACAGATAGGAGTCAACAAATAATTGAAAAACCCATCGGTGCCTAAGATTTAATTAGTGACCTAACAAAAACCTTTTCACACATTTCATTCTTGGACTTGCTAAAGAACTCTCCCCCTCACAGAGCTTCTCTTTTAGAAGCATTAGGTCTAGGCCATCTAATTAACATCACACCACCTCCTGAAACCACAAGTAAATCACATAGATTTTGACATCCACCCTCCGGGGATAGCTGAACAAGGATGTCAAATGCATCTTTGAAATAAGTAAAATGCCCACAGATGTTGAGATCGCATGTCGAGGTGACCCAGCCCTATACTTGCAAGTATGGGTTTATAATAACTATGTAAAAAGGGCAATGATTGACGACGGGGCCACAGTTAACATAGTCCCTTTCTCTTTCCTCCAAAACTTGGATATGGAGAAATGAACTGTTCTACTACACGAAATACCTTGAGAGGCTATGATAGCCTCAAAGCCACTTCAATAGGAACTATAATACTGCCGGTCACCTTAGGGCCTAAAACAATCCTGACTGAAGTTCTATATTATAGATCGGGAAACTAACTATAATATGATCCTCAGCCGACCTTGGATACATCGAATGAAGGCAATCCCTTCCACGCTATTTCAAGAAGTAAGATTCTTGCATCTGGGAAAGGTATTCGTAGCCAAAGGCGATCCAAAACCTTTCGATTTGCACCTAGCTGATTTAAAGAAAAGACCAGGGGTGCACTCAGAATTCGAACAGCCAACAAACCAACTTAATAAACCCTCTGACCCAAAGCCAGAGGAAAAGTTGATACCTACAACGGATCTTGAAACTACCAGCATAGCCAAAACAATTCCAATCCCTAAACGTAAAACTAAAGAAACAGTATCATTAGGGACTACTGCGAAGATCGTTGAGTTGATAGAACAAGATTCACCAATGTTCTTACCATTCGATTCAGTAGGCATGGGATTTTCCCTAGGTGTTGGTTCCTTGCCAGCAGAAGATCTCTGTATGGTAGAAGTTAGAATGTGCAAATGCAGCAGATACCCCTACATCTATGCTCCCGGCTAAGTATTGGACTCTCCATTTCGATGGAGCTAAATGCCACTATGGAGCGGGGGGTAGGTATAATTCTTACCTCACCCGAGGAAAAGGTCCTCCCGTTCTCTTTCAAGTTGAACTTTGAATGCACAAATAACGGCGTTGAGTACGAAGCCCTCCTCCTTGGCCTTACCTTAGCCAAAATAATTGGTATTGATAACATCAGAGTCCTCGGAGACTCTCAGTTAGTAACAAACCAAGTTTCTGAAATATATGAAAGTAAAGCCAAACATTTACAACTTTACAAAAACGCTGTATTAGATTTAAGCAAAGTCGTTTAACTTCATATCCATTGAAGCAGTCCCACGAGAGAAAAATCTCCTCGCTGATTCAATAGCAACTTCGGCATCACGCTTCACTCCAAGTAATGAGCTAGAAGATACTCACTTCACAGTATCCATTCGTAACAAACCATTGATAAAAACAATGACGAATCCTCTTTCAAGCGGAAATGAATCTACCGTCCTAGACCATGTTGGAAATGATGTGACTACTTTGGATTACTTAAATGCCTATGTAGCATTACATCTCTCCTATCATACACTAGATTTATCCCTGATTCCACATTCGTCTTCCTACTTTGAAAATCCTCTAACGAATCTTCCCTCACAAAAGGAACCTAGCATATACGCAATAGAAAATGGGGATGATATAGATCTACCTCCAGCACCACCTGAGTTCAAAGAGGGTAACGCCTCTTTAATCGAAGAAACAATCGATGTCAACATTGGGATAGAGAATGAACCAAGGATATTGAAACTAGGTTCTTCATTATCCCCAGAAGAAGTAGAAATACATACTCAGGTTCTTAAAGAACATCAAAAGGCATTTGCATTTAATTAAAAAGAGATGACAGGAGTCGCATCCCACATTGCGGTTCACAACCTCGTCACTAGATCAGATGCAAGGCCAATTAAACAAAAATCAAGACCCATGAAGCCCAAAGTAGCTCTCATGGTAATAGAGGAGGTAATAAAATTCCTTCAGGTAGGATTCATCAAGCCAGTTGACTACTCCCAATGGGTATCTAATATCGTCCCCGTTCTCAAAAATAATGGAAAGATACACATCTACATAGATTTTCGAGACATCAACAAAGCGTTGTCCTAAAGATGATTTCCCATTACCATCCATAGACATTATTGTTGATGCAATAGCTGGTTTTGAACTCTTGTCTCTCATGGATGGATTCTCGAGATACAATAAAATCAGAATATCCAAGCAAGATCAAGCTAAAACCACCTTTATAACTCCTTGGGGAACCTATTGCTACGCTGTTATGCCATTCAGTCTCAAGAACACCGGTGCTACGTACCAACGGGCTATGACTTATATATTTCACGATTTAATTCATAAAATCATGGAATCCTACGTAGATGACTTGTTGGCTAAGGCCAAGAAGCGTTGTGATCATCTTGAAGTACTCCGCATCATTCTTTCACGTCTAATAGAATACGGAGTCACACTAAATCCAGATAAATGCGTCTTTGGTGTAACAGGAGGAAAACTCCTAGGTTACATCATATCGTCACGAGGGATCGACGTTGATCCAAACAAAATTCAGGTTGTCCTCGAAATGGTCCCACCTTCGAGTGAATCTGGAATCAGATCATTTCTCGGGAAGCTGGGTGCATTCCGGAGATTCATCCCGGACTTAAGCTTCGCTATTCATCCAATCAACAATTTACTCAAGAAAGACTACAGCATTGATTGGACCAAAGATTGTAATGAAGCTTTTGACGCAGTCAAGCATTTCCTGTACTATCACCGCCTACGCTAATGCCACCTAAGCTGGATCACCCGTTAATTCCTATACTCACGAGCTACCAATGTCTCGCTGGCCTGTATGTTGGCCCAAGAGGACGATGACAAAAGAGAGCATGTGCAATTTATTTCATTAGCCGAACATTGCTCGACTATGAAACACGCTATACACAAGCAGAGCGAGAATGTCTTGCCATAGTCTTTGCTACTAAACGTCTAAGACATTACATGTTGAATCAAGAAACAAAGGTCATGGTAAAGACAGACCATTTATGGACTTTTCTCACACAAGGGTCCTTGTCCTAAAAAGCTGGACATTTTATAACCTTAATGGGAGAGTTTGAATTAACGTTTGTAAACCAGAATTTAGTTAAAGGACAAATCATCGCAAATTGGTTAGCTAACAACCCATTAGACGGAGGCGATTTAGTAGATTTAGACTTTCCAGACGAATGCGTGTACTACATTGAAACTTGACCCGCTATCTTCTGAGTGCCCTTGGTACACTGATATCATTAATTATATCATGGACCATACGTACCCAGAGGCAGTTACACCACAACAAAGAAGGCGGTTACGCATAATCATATCTAAATATGTTATTATAGAGCAAGTGCTCTATCGAAAGGCGTTCGATGGAATGCTCTCTAAGATGTGTTGACACAGAAGAGTCCAAGAGGATTCTCCATGAATCCCACAGTGGTATATGTGGAGGCCACTTCGGTGGCCATGCCACTACTTGAAAAATACACCGAATGGGCTATTTTTGGCCCCCCCCCCCCCCCCCCCCCCCCCCCACTCTAGAACATGACGCGATAGAGTTTGCACGCAGATGTCATAAGTGCCAAGAGTTCTCTCACGAGATCCACATGCTAGCACAGGCTCTGCAGCCAATCACTACTCCATGGCCCTTTTCTACATGGGGCCTAGACTTAATAGGGAAATTCTCTCCTTCATCTACAGACAGCCACAATTTTATAATCACAGCAACTGAGTATTTTACCAAATGGGTAGAGGCCATGCCTCTTACTACCGTACCTGGCTCGGTGATCGCTAAGTTCATTTTGAACCAAATCATTTGTAGGTACGGTATCCCACAAATCATTATCTCAGATAATGGAACTTCTTTCAAGAATGAAGAAGTTCGTGAGCTATGCAACAAATTTAAAATCAGTCATCATACGGCTTCCTTGTACTATCCCTAAGCCAATAGGATAGGCTGAAGCAACAAACAAGACACTGAAAGCCATTCTCCTTAAAACAGTAAAAGAAAACAAACGGGATTGGCATTTAAAGTTATATCCGGCCTTGTGGGCCCACCGAACCTCAATAAGAACACTAACAGGAGCAACTCCTTTCTCGCTAGTATTTGGGGCAGAAGCAGTTCTCCCGCTTGAGGTCGAAATACCCAGTCTCCGCATTTCACTACAAGGGATTCTGGATGAAGACACTTACAGAGAAGTACATCTTTCCCAATTAGAAAGCCTAGATAAAATTAGGTTAGATGCTGAACAACGGCATAGAGCTTATGCTGACCGAATGTGCCGGCAGTATAACAAGAAGGTTTATGAACGCGATATATACGAAGGTGATTTAGTTCTAAGGCTAGACAGCCGGATCGACAAGAAGACCAGCGAAGGAAGGAAATTCTGGCCCAAATGGTTGGGCCCATACCGAGTCACGAAGGACTATGGAAATGGTGCATACCTCTTATGCATGCTAGAAGGTGAGGAATTTGGCGAGATAGTCAATTCCTTGCACCTCAAGCGTTTCTACGCATAAGCAGCTAATGCTACCTATATAACTATCTACATTGCATTTTCATATAAATTAGGATCATTTTGTCCACTTGTTCTTACATAAATTGTGATCAAAGAATCTATTCTCAAAGCAATTCATTACAAACTCGTGATGTTTCTGGCATAAAATTCTTTAATCATACCTCTCCATCTTCGATATTATCAAATCATCTTGGAATCTTTTATCAAACAAAATCAGACATGACGAAGTCTTAACGGTAACCATACCAAGATCTGCAAGTTTGTTCTCGCTTTGATTTCTTCTTAGGATTGGTGTCTTGCCTATGGTCTATTCTAGAAGCTTCATGGTGTCACATCTATCCCATATACACATCTCTTTGGAAATAAGCATATACTGACATTTTACTCAAAAAGACAAGTCAAGAAGTGATTAAACAGAAAATTTTATTTTTACACATTTCCTTGCCCCACCAACCTTCGGTGATGAGCTTGCGTCTCTTACTAGTGACGTAGGGTTGGGAAAGGATGGAAATGCCCTTACTCACCTATGCCTTGCCCACGGTGATAAACCCATGCTTCTTACTAGGTAGCATGGGGCAAAGTGTAGGGGGTCCTCTAGACAAAGTAAATGTTAAAAGGTCATAAACAAACAATTCAAACTTTGAGTCAAAAACGAATGAATCAGATATTCAAAATTCCAAAAAAGAGTTAAAAATCCTAAAAACCCAGATTTTGTCTAATATGTGGCCATCTACGGGTCTAAGTCTGGATAAACCACAAAGCAAGTTACATCCAAAACTATGAAGTTGTTCAGGTAGAGTAAGCTTGTAGTTTTCAATTTGGTTCCACCAAAGCTTCGTCTGTCTTTCATCACTATCATTTCACCATATTTCATAACTTGCGCCCTTCTTGGCTCTTGGTGATGAGCCCTCGCATCTTACTAGTTGCGTGGAGTTAGGAGTGGGGCAAGTTAATCTGTTCATCATGCTGGTCATTTTCATCACTTTGCCAAAACAAATCATGAGGTATCCAAATTGCTCACAGAAACTAAGATTTAAGATCACAATATATCTACAATATCATGTATCAGCATCATGAAACACAAAAAGAAAGCAAACATTTGCATCATCTGTTTCCCATTGCATACATTCTAGAAAGCATATAAAACGTACATCGTAGTATACACGAGAAAGCTGGAAACAGAAAGGGAAAACACAAGTGACAAAGTTTTGATCCAAAATCGACGCATATATATAAATAATCAATGTTTGTATACAATGCCATCATGCACTAGGCATGGTCAAAACGCTCAAAGAGCCCGTAATACACAAAAGAATCTATAATACAAAAAGTGCATAGGAGCCAAGTGGCCTCTCAACCCCTACGCGATCCCGCTGAAGGTGCGCACCCTCGCCTAGGACTCCGGCTACGCCGGCGCTCTGAATGGATGGAGGGCTCAGGGTCCCGAGGAGCAGCCGTGGTCTCGCCATGAGAGTGGCTCCTCATAAGACACTCAGCTGTCCTATAGCCTGCCAACTCTGTATGGAGAGTCGACACCATCTTGGCCACATGCCAAATGGGAGCGAAGACATCAGTGTGCCTACCGGCTGCTGAGGGCTCCCCGGCGTCTACAGATAGCTCCGCACGGGTCTTATCCATAGGGATCATCAGAGAATCAGTACATACCCTACGGATTAGATCCCGCCACTCGTCGACAGTCTCTGCAGAACAAAGAAGAAAGACGAATTAGAAACTAGGCAAGAGGCTAAAATATACAAGATACAAATACAAGGAGAGATAGCAATTAAAACAAATCCCAAATTAAACAAACATTGAAAAAGATGAGAGGATAACTTACCTGGGATCACCGGGCCTCCAAGATGGATCGCTGGGGCCGGCACCCGCTGCAGATGTCGCTACCGACTGTGGAGCTGCTCCTGTGGCAGGGGCAACATGTCGCCCCACAACTGACTCATCCTCTCCACCATGGCCCTGGGAGAGTGGCTCCTCTGAAGCTAGAGTCTCTCTCTCTACACTCTGCTCGGCCCTCTCTGCCTGCAAGATATCCTGAGTGTCATGCCACTCAAGATCGCTATCATCCATCTGCTCCTCCGACCCTCCCTCTGTAAGCTCCTCAGAATCAGATTCAATGTCTATAGGGTCATCGCTGCTATGAGCAAGACCCGCGGAAATCTGAAGCAAAGGTGCCCGAGGCGCACCGGATCTCCCTCTAGCCCGAACTATCCCTCCTGGCTGCAATAGGAGTGCCAGGAGTGATCGCTGTCCAACCACGGCCTCTAGGGCCCCCTCTAGCCTCCCGGACTGATCTATAGACTGGTGCCACTGGAGGAAGCATGCCCACATATGGGAGGCCGAACTGCTGAGGAACCCTGCCAAAAGGATGTACCTCTACTCATCCCACACGGTCAATAAGCTGCCCTGTGGTGGAGCAAGAGATCAATGTGAGAGCCTCCTCTCCCCAAATGCCGGCCATGAGCTGGTACGGTATGGCCTCCATATCTACTATAGTGAGGGAAGCTACTGGCTGGTGAGGTGCTCTAAGCACCAACATATCTGACCATCTGGCTGCCCTCACAGCCCCGAGATCTGCCACCTCCACGCCTCTGCCATAAGGAATGAAGCGCTCATACACCCAACTCATAACTAGAGTAAGGTGACTCAAAGACTGTCCCTGTAAACAGATCACCCTGTATAAGTCGTGATAGGTGGTCCCCAAAATGTCTCCCCCTAGGCATATATCCAGCCATGCCCCTCTATCTGTGCAATGATGGGGGGCCCAGCAGTATAACAATGTATCCCCTCCCTTGTCCCCGATCAGTCTCGAGGAAAGGATCCCCATGATGGCCTGTCGAAATACGGGGATGGGAAAAGAAGGAATGGATCTAACTCTCACTCCCTTCTTCGGCCCCGTGGAAATGGTTGCATCCCCCATATAACCTGCCCACTGTGCAATCTGTGCTCTGGACCCAGCTGTCTCCAGTGTGAGTCTCCTCCCGATGATCGGGACCCCCAAGATACGGTAGACGTCCTCTAGAGTAATAGTCCACTCACCACGGACACCTGGCAGTCGGAAAGTGTTCCGATCTGCGTCCCAATAAGAAAATAAGTCACAAAGGATGTGACTCGGTGGTGTAACATGGGGCACACGCGATATACATAATATGCCGGCCCTCTGCAATGTGTCCTCCTCGTCTGGCGAAAGGGCATCCAATACCCCGGGAAACCAATCACACTCTCTCTCCCGGCTCCATCTAATGTACTCCTCCCTCACCTGCATACACCCAAAAACACACAAAACAGAGCAAGTTAGTATCTAATCAATGCAGGGAGAATCATAAAAACGTATAAAAATACAAGAAAATATAAGTCTCCAAAACAAGCTCTTTTGCATTCTGTGCAAAACCACCGCCCTGAGCAGGGAGGTGGTTTTGTAACCGCCGCCCTGATCAGGGTGGCGGTCGCGTAACCGCCACCCTGGCCAGGGTGGCGGTCGCGGTCTGAAAACCCGCGCGGGTTTTTAACCCTAAAAAGTCTAAAAAACGCAAAAATAGACCATTTTAGCTAAAGAAAGAGCCTACCCAGTAAGCGCCCCCCCTAGGTGGACCTTTTGAACCTAGCATTTTCAAAAATACCCCCCCTATTACAAAGAATTTTCCATTTCAAATTTAAAGGGGGAAAAATGCAAAATTAAAGAAAACCAACCTGTGATCTCGCGGGGTGGCGTTCCGCACGTGGGGGCATGATCGTTATCTCACTCCGGACGTTTCGACTCTATTCACGCAAGAAACCGTCACCGTGGGTCCCAGAGCTCAAAATCTATCAAATCAACTCGCGCAAATGAATAGGAAAATGGGCCCACTTTCATATATATATCGTTCTGTTTCGTTTTAAAATTTTCTTTTTCGCAGGTTTGGAGCGCTGATGGAGGTAAGTTCCTATCCCCACACAAATGGTACGTCCTCTTTCCCTGTTATTTTAGCGTTTATTTTTCAAATTATTGTATCTATCTACACTTGAGTTCTCTTTTCATTTTGCAGGTAGCGGGAATTTTGGAATGACGTCATTTCAACACGCGGACGCGTAAGGTATAACTTCTAACTCCCCATTTCGGGACTGCCATACTCGGACCCACCGTTTTGTGCCTCTTCATGGCTAAAACGCTTCTCCGAGGGGGCAATATGTACGTACCCAAAATTGTACGGTACTGTACTGCCAGAACAGTGTAACAAGTGCCCCAATGATGATACAGGTCTCCTCGCAAGGTGTTCGGGATCCAGAAAGAGCTCTTCGGATATGTGTTAACATCCCACATACCCCACTTAGCCCCCGCGCCCTTTGTTTTCCCCTCTTTTCCCTCTTTCCTCGGCCTCTGAACCTTCAGTGACGAAACCGCCGCCCTGCAGGGCGGCAGTCCTGTAACCGCCACCCTGGGCAAGGCGGCGGTCCTGGGCGCGTTTTCCAGAACGTCCTTTTGGCGTGACCCACGTGAAATATCACGTTTCACTAGCTTTTCTTTGCCGACTTGAGCATGTATTAATTTTTTTGGTCCCCTGGAACAGTGTTTTTCCTTTGTTTATTGTTTAGGAGTTCAATTTGATTTTGGTTTTTGAGTGTTGGAATTCCTATAAGTGCATGGTTTGTGTACATGTAAATGGCTTCTAATTTTTGGTCTGATTTTGGTCTGAATTTTGGCTGAGTTTATGTGAAGAATTTGAGCTAGAGTTTTGATCACCATTTTTCCTTGTTAGAGTCTTCTGGATTTAGTACTTGGTTTAGCATTGCTTAGCTGTTGGTAAGCCACAGACCCATCTTGTGCAGGCAGTGCTGTTGCTCCATCCAATACCGGTTAGAAGCTTGCCTCTGAATTCCTTTTGCTGTAAATTTGTTTTACTGTGACTTAGAGTTCTTAGTTCAATTCATTGTATACCTGGTTAGCTTTATTCAGTTATTAGTAAGCCACATATCCAACTTGTGCAAGCAGTGTCTTTATTTTGGAACAAAATAGCTTAGGAAGCCATTAAAGTTGCAGGTTTTTCTCTTCGTATAGGATAGTCACAGGTTCTGGTCGCTTCACGTTGCATGAATCACAGTAAAATCCCGCTAGGAATTGCATAAGCCAAGCTCTGTACTCTTGCGCTATCCCTCTCCTACTCGTATTCTTGGTCTGCATTTTGAGCTGTCCTTGTCCCAAAATCTATTCCTATCGGTGCTAGCATTACACGCTTTTCTGGATCCAAGTGAACACAAAAAAAATGAGAAGATCATACTGAGGGGACGAGATCACATACACCATCGGATTCGCTACTGTTCTGCGGAGTCCAGGTTCTAAATTTCAAAGTTCTAGTCAGAATTATATCAAATAGAGTAGTTAATCGCTCTATTTCATTTTCATTATATTCTAGATATTGCCAGGGAAGCTGTGGGGATTGATAGTTTCTGAGAAACTATGATTCACTCCTCACTTCTGAGGTAGGATCGAGAATCTTGCAGGTAGATTAGACAGGCTATCTTATTTATTTAGAATAATTCTACAAATTGCACAGGTAAATAACCACACTCGGTTATCTTGTCTGTTTTAAATTATTGTTTAGTTATTATTTCTAGATACGCTTAAAATAGTTTGTTTTCCTTAGAATTGTTAGAATATTTCTTAGAAAGATAAAGGTTATATATGTTAGGTTTATGTCACATAGTTAGAATTTATTTCATTACAGTTAGATTACATTTCGTTTTATATGACAATCACGGGACCTCAAGAGCCCAGGGAATATATATTTGAGCCGATCGTGCCTCAACCAAACCTAGCCACAACAATAGTTGACATAGACCAAAATCTCAGGATACAAGTATTCTGAACAACCGCAGATCTACAACTGATCAGCTCGCAGTTAAGAGGATTAAACATAGAAGACGACCAAGCATATGCGTTTTGGTCAAGTCAGCCAAACTACAGATTACCCTAGAAAATATCCACATGACTGTAGAAGGGCTCGAAAGAGAACAAACATTCGGGTGTGATCCTTTAATTCCACAACAAGACGCTGGAGACACCCTCGTAGATATAGATACCAGCTTAAGAATCCAGGTTGCAAGAACGCCTATAAGGTATTCTGAGAAGATCGCACAACTGTTGGTTCTAAACGTAGAAGCTGAAAAGGCGTACGATTACTGGATACTAGGGATTAGAACTTGATCTCACGTATGACCATAACAGGACCGCAACAACCAAGAATCTATGGTTCTGATCCACAGGTCCCACAGCCCAACGAATCCACAAGTCAGTTAGATATAGAAACTGGCCTATGAACACTAGTATTTCAGTCCACTCCACTTCCACCTATCATCGTCGAACAACTGTCCTTACTAGATATAGTGGCTAACGAAGCTAGGGAATTCTGGACTAGGCCAGAAAATCGTCCATAGAGTCGACTATTTTCATTATCCGCCATATGACCTTATCAGGAGATATATACGAAACAATCCCAGGTCATTTTCCACGTATTCCGCAACCCATAGATCGAATCACGCCAGAGCTCGATATTGATTGGAACCTTCGAGCAGTCATCCTCGCTGATCGATCTATCACACCAGTCCAAGTTAGAAGGGCCTTCTTTGCCTTAGATTCGTAAATTCCACTAGTGCGTATCGAAGACATTACACTCCCTAACTAGTTTGTCTACATATTCTACCCCCACCGGCTGTCTCGACACGACCTCGGGAGGTCGGGTACGCGGAAGAGTCACTTGTTGATTCTCACGCTCACCTGTTGCTTTTCTGACGTATAGAGACTAAGCACATTTTTTATTAAGATTTATATTATCCCCAATCTTGATGATCATGCTGATTTCACACTCAAAAAATGACTGTGATTTATTTTGGAACATGGGTTTCGTATGTGGGAGTTTGATTCCATGGGTTTTTGCACTTTGTGCTATAGTTGATGGGTACATTGGTGTGCATTCTGGAATCGCATTTGATTTTGAATTTTATAATCGTTTGAGTTGTTGGGAGCTTTGGATATCTTTGGAGTTTTGATCTTAGATTTATAAAGAACATGTCTAGATTCTTATAAGATAATGATTTACTTGTCTGATCCCGAGAAGTGAGAGAAGAACTTGGATGTTTAGAATTGATGAGAGGAAAGGTGATGGGCTTGCCACAATCTTTGGTAGAATAATAATATGATGGATGAAAAGGATATAGTCCAAGGATTGAAAAAGATGGGATTCTGAGAGGTGAGCCATAGATAGAAGATGAAGGGATACTAGGATGTGGCCCAAGAATATAAGAAGGGATACTAGGACGTGACCCATAGATGTAAGATGATGGGCTACTAGGATGTGGCCCAAGAATAGAAGATGATGGAATACCTGGGGGTGATCCATACATAGAAGACAAGGGGCTAGTGGGACATGCCCCAAGAATATAAGATGATGGAATACCCAGAGGTGATCCATAAATAGAAGACAAGTGGATAATGGGACATGCCCCAAGAATAGAAGATAGTGGACTACTCAAAAATGTCCCACAAATAGCAGACATAGGGCTACCAGAAGGTGACCCACACCTACATGAATATGAAGGGATACTTGGCATTGACGCCATAAGAGATTGAAATTGAGAAATTATGATAGAAAAAGAGTGATTGGTGATGATAAGATAGGCCATGGATCAATGCAAGATCTAGGAGTTTCCTCACGTAATGAAGAATGTAAAGATGCAAGAATAAGAGGAGGATCAAGTTGTATGATCTGAGGCTCTTCCTTTGTTTCTTGATAAAAGGAAATAACATTTTCCTCACAATATGTGGATGTATCGAAGTCTAAAGAGAATACTTTCTCAGAATTTTTTAAAGATATATCTTTGTGTGCCCCTATAAAGGCCATAATTGCTTCTTCATTCTGAAAGAGATCAATTGGTATGAGTTGTTGATCGACCACTAGGGGTTGATTGGAAGAAAAAGGTTCAATTGGCGTGGAAGACTTAGAATATGTTTGATTATGATTGATAAAAGAAGATGACGTGGGGGATGAAGAAGATGTGGAGCTAGATGTCTTAAGAGTATAAGAAGGTGGTGTGGACCTACCTACATGATGGTATATCATCTGTAAACTAGTATGATTAAGTCCAAAGTCTATAGATTGTGACGCATGGGTCGATTCATACATTTGACTAGAAGGACTTTGAGTCACATGAATCTTCAGAGAAGGAAGACTCCATGGGGGTGATTGATGAAGAAGGTCCTATGAAGAAGGGGATGACCGTGATTTGTGAATCACATTGGATGAATAATAGTAAGGGTCCTGTGAAGAAAGAGAGGATGGTGATTCAATAATTGAATTAGATTTTTTATTGTAGGGATTTGGATCCACGTGTATCTTCAAAGGAAGAAGGCGTTGTTGAGGATACTAATAAAAGGGGTCCTGCGAAGAAAGGGAGGACCATGACATAGGAGTCGTATTAAATGTATGATGAAGAGGGTCGTGTGAAGATAGGGAGGACCATGACATAGGAGTCACATTAGATGAATGATGAAGATAATTTATGGTGACACAAATCTTTAAAGGAGGAGAAAGTTGTTTAAGTGACTGATAATAGAGGTCCTGTGAAGAAGAGGAGGACCATGACTTAGGAGTTGAATTAGATGAATCTGAATAGTAGTTTGGATCTAAATCATCAGAAGAGTCAGAGGAAATATTTGGATTGGAATCCTCAGAATAAGAATTAGAAGAAGAGTGGGGGGAACCTGAATAATAATTTGGATCAGAAGTGTCCAAACCATACCACCGACTATGAGATGAAGGTGAGGAATGGGTTACCCAAATGGTATCTCTAGCATGAAGAACCAAATGTGGTTTAGTCATGATGGGCGTCTTTTTATTTGTACACCGAAACTTTGATTCCTTATTGTCATATGTATAAGGGACCTTGCGATAATCAGTCATTTTTGGCATGTATTGGGTTCAAAGGTCTAGACCTAGATTGTATGATCAAACTTCTTCAAAGCGAAGAAGGTTTCATGTTGATTTGGGAAACATAACAACAACCAACTAGACATTTCGTAAATATGGGGATGCTTGTGTGATTTTCCAAAAGGGAAGCTAAGGAAAACATACATCGTGAGGACTCAAGATTGATAATTATTGTAATTTAAGTATTTAAATTTTTTGGGTTAAATTATAGGTGTCTACAGGTAGTATAAAATTTTCAAAACTCAAAATTCAAAATTAATAATATTCTCCTTTAGTTGAAAATTTATGTTATCATGCACACATGAGATGATTATAAAAACCAAACCAATGCAAAATATAACACAATTAATCAACTACCTCAAATTGAGAAAGATGGAAAGAAGGAGAAAGCAATTTACCTGTACTTACCTATAAGTACAATTATCCTCCTTTGACACACTTGATTTTCTCCTTTAATTTTCTTGTTAAATGGATACAAAGATGCTTCAGATCTTGGGAAAATTCCAGCAGCACTTCCCCTTGATCAATTACTTGATAGAGCGTGATAGATTTCTATGAATATTGCTTGGATGACTTGAGAATTGGGCAACATTTACTTGCAAATTTCTAAGGTTCTTACCAAGGAGGATGACACCTCTATTTATAGTTGTGGGAGGTAGAAATCAATGGCTAAGATATTTCCATGGTGGATTGAATAAATGGTTGAAATTGGATGAGAGAAGAGAATTTTCTAGATGTAGAGAATTCTAGATTTCTTCATAATTCTCCATTAAATTAAAAATTCAATGGAATAGTGTATTTTTCATTTGAATTATATGAAAATAAGAGGGAAAGATGGAGAGGCTTATAGAATTATAAGCCTCTAGATTTGGGGGCTTATTTAGCTTTGATTAGGTGAGATTAATTTCATTTAGTGGGGTGATTAGATGGAAAGGCTAGGCATTGGATAGGTATAGGGTAGGTGTTAGGTGGGTGAGTATTTTTAAATTAGTGGAAAATAGATTTTTTTATTATTGGTAAATATTTTTTTGAAATGGACTATACCCTTTTACAACAGTGCTCAAAAGCAAAATTTAACCCTAGAAAGCCCAACAATAGAAAACAGCCAAGAACTAGCAAAAACAAAATAGCTGCTTCAAAAACAGCTAAAAAACAACTTAACAACACAGCTGCCCAACAACTGTGTAGTTGGCCATTTGCCTAGATGTAATAATAATAGCACTAACAACGACAAGAATCAAACCTTGTCCGGAGTGGTGGGGGGTTTAGATTTGACATTACCTTTCTTTTTCCGATCCACCACTGTCCATTCAGGATTTCCTGCATCCAATGCAATCGAAGCATCTGTAATGGATTTGATTTGGATGTGACCCATAGGAAGGGGGGCCAAAACTTCCTTAAACACTGAATCAACAATCTACAGAGCATATTCTGTAGGTAGTTTCTCTATGTTGGCCTGTGAATCAGCCATTACGGGTGAGTCAACTTGCAAGGGGGCACTAGAATCCTCAGCCGGATTTGAGTCAATTGTGAGATGTTCAGGAAGTGAATCCTTCCACTAGGTAGTTTTGGTATTTTGTTTGGAATGTTCACAATCATTTGTAACATGACCAGTTTGGAAGCAACGCCTACATCTGAAGGCAAGTCTCTCATAGTCAATCCTCTGTACCCAGAGCCTTTCTCCAATTTGAAGATTGATTTTTACTGGTAAGAGTTTGGAGGTATCAATATCAACCAGGATTCGAGAAAATGTAGTATGTGTTTGAATGGAGGTCTTACCATTAACTGCCACACATGAGCCAAGAGTATCTCCTATAGCAATGAGACAATATCTATTCCAAAGTTGTAACGGAAGTCTTGGTAAACGCACCCAAATCGGGTAGGTATCAAAAGACTCCTTTAACGGGTCGAAGGACAGATACCATGGTTTGGACATCAGCCCATGTTCCCCCCAAACCCAATGCTAGCTAAAGATTAAATCCGTATCAGCAGGGGTTTCAAAGACCACAATGAAGTAAGCTTTAGCACAGGGATAAAGCTCAATCTTACCTTGTATTTTTTCTCTCCATCTTTGGGCTATCCATTCATGGAGCTGAGAAAGCTTAGGCCAAAATTTATGGAATCTGCATATGAGACCCAGCTGGGAGAGATTTTCCTCTTCCTTAAGAATTTTTATAAGTAGATCCTCCCTGATTTTCAGTGTCGGGACCTCCTAGGAGGGTTTCAAGAGCTCATTTCTGGTATTCTCCTTTTGTTTGGAGACCGCTGAAGCATAAGAAGTGGACTTATTTCCACCAGAGGTTCCTGAGCGATCACTTTTCTGAAGTAAGTTGGATCTATCCATGCTCTTGAAAGAAGATCCATCATTTTTAAATGATTCATTACCATTTTTGAGATTTGTAGGAGAGACCGAGCCAACTTTACCTGTCCCAATGGAGAGACCCCCTGTTTTTTGACAGGTCAGAGAAACTCTATCCCATATTTTCTTTGAAGGGGGGTCTTGATTTGCATCAAAATCCATGTCAATCTAAGAGATTGGTGCTATATTTTCCATGCCAATTTTACAGGCGCTGCCATCAGTTTTTCACGCAAGGGACAGGTTCCCAAAGCCACCGCCAAGGAGAAGGGCATCCTGTTTAGATTCGTTGTTCGTGTCTCCTATATTCCCATGTTCTGGCCAATCCAAGCACAGTAGAGAGCTCGAAAACCTGCGCGAACACGTAGCAACCATGGCTGCGTGGCTAGGACACGGCGGCAGGCACGGCAGGCGAAAGTTAAACATTTGCCAATTAGTGGAAAATAGTTAATGAGGATTAGTTCGTGTAATAAGTAAAATATTAATAATGTATTAATATTTCTAAGGGTGCAAATGGGATTTATGGAATATGGAATAATTGGAGCATGGTTGTATGCATATATATATAATAATAATTAATTAAATTTATAAATAATTATTATAAGGTTGGTGGTGGGGATGAATGGATATTATATGATAGGTGAATTATTTTTTAGATGGCTATGTCGACATGTTACATGTCTACATTTTTTTCCCTCTTTGAAGTGTTATTGCGTAGCAATGACAGTTCAAAGAAGAAGAAGATAAGATGTGTGGATGGTGATATGATTCCCCCTCAAGGGGTTAGGTGGGGAGCAAGGAGTCAGGTAAATCCTTGAAAATATGAGAGACCCAAATTAGGAGAGGAGAGGTGATTAGATGAGTGGATGAGGGTGCAGGATTGATTAAAAGAGGATATGTAGGATGACATGATTAGAAAATGGGGGATTAGAGGAGAAAAAAGAGGATTTAGAGGATGAGGATTAGAAAATTAGAAGATGTGAAGTTAGGGAATTAGGATTAGAATATTTGAGGATGTTAGAAGAAGATAAGATTAGGGGAGTAGAGGAGGAAGATAGGTTTAGAGGAGAAGAAGAGATAAGAAGAATGAGAGAAAGGAAATTAGAAGAGTAGGGGAGAAGATTAGAGGAGAGGAGATAGAATATTGGATGCCCAAGTCAATGGTGTTTGACAAAGGTGAAGATTTAGTAGTTTGGATTTAGATGATTCCCCAGTTAAGGGGTTGATGTGGAGGATTGTAGATTATAGGATGTTGGATTTAGAGATGGTGTTTTATAAGATGTCCCAGTCAAAGGGGTAGGGTGTAAAATTTTGGATGGTGATTAGAGAATGTTGGATTTAAAGATGTTATATTTTTAGATGCCCCAGGTAAGGGGATAGGATGATAAGATTTGGATGTGGGTATTGATTGATTGATAAAAGATTGTTTGGATGGGATGATAGATGGATTAAAATATGATGATAGAAAGAGGGGTGCTGCTATAAGGTGTCCATTATATAATCATAAGCTATTGTGGCATAAGGTAAGATGCACCAAAGTATTAATACCATGATGGCTTAATTTCCAAACGCCCATGTCCTCGTATCATTGGATAGATTGATATAATTATGGTCCTCATATAATTTGACTGTGCATTATAAAAAGAAACAAAAATTGGCATCATATCATTGGCCATATAAAAAGGAAAAAAACCGGCCTCATATCATTGGCCGGAATAAAAATGTAGACAAAAAACATGCAAGAAGAACATAGATAGTGTGTTTTTGAGTGGGTGATTTTTTATGAATTTTGTATTTGAATTTTTTATTTTTTTAACATGGAGCATTAGGTATTTAAGCATAGAAGCAGAAAATATGCATGATATTCATAGGCTCATCCACCTTGTATTCATCTAGAGTAGCAAGCTTATAAGCACCTAATCCAAATTTGGTGATGATGACATACGGTCCAAGCCAATTTCGTTTGAACTTGCCCTTATTTTTGCGATCAACGTTAGTATTGTGTTGATTTTATTTGAGAACTAGGTAGCTAAATTAAAATTTACGGTCCTTTACGCACTTTCTATAATGATGAAGAAGGATTTTTTGATATGATTTGAGGTGATCCAAGGCTTGGAGTAATTTCTCATTAAGGATATTGAGTTCTTGGAGGTGATGGATGTGATATTCTTCATCATCGATGAGGTGTTGAAGGGAAACACATAGAGATCGAATTTCGATCTCAATGGGAAAGATTGCTTTGGTGCCAAAGATAAGAGAGTATGAAGTGGAACTGGTGGGAGTGTGGATGGAGGTGTGATAGGCCCACAAGGCAGGATATATTTGTGTATTCCAATCACGTCCTGCTTGATTCACTATTTTGCTAAGGATGTGTTTGAGCGTATTGTTAGAGGATTCGTATTGGACATTTCCTTGTGGATAATAGGGGTGGAAAATTTGAGCTTGATGTGGAATTTTTCACAAATTTCACAAACGTATTGGTTTTTGAAGGATTTACCATTGTTCGTGATGAGTGTGGATGGGACACCATAGCGGCAGATGATGTGGTTAAGGATGAATTTTGATATTTTCTTTCCTTTGACATAAGTGAGCAACATGGCTTCAATCCACTTAGTGTAGTATTTTGTAGCTGTGATAATGAATTTCTGGCCATCAGATGAAGTGGGATTTAATTTTCCAATGTGATTAATACCCCAGGTAGAAAAGGGCCATGAGGTTGTAATGGGTTATAAGGCTTGTGATGGTGTGTGGATGAGGTCAGCATGCTTTTGACAAGGGATAAATTTATGAACATAGGAGCATGCATATTTTTCCATGTTTTTCTAATAATATCCTGTGTGTAGAAATTTTTTTGGTGAGGGCCATACCACTGGTGTGGGCACCGAAAGTCCCTGTGTGAACTTCATGGAGTGTTGATTCAGCCTCTTGTGAATTTAAGCATCATAACAAAGTTCCATCAAATCTTCTATGATAAAGGGTATCTCTAAGGATGGTGAAGCAAGAGGCTCGTTGGATGAATGATTATCAATGGATGTGAGGAATATTTGGTGGAAGGATATGATCATGTAGATAGGTGTAGATGTCGTGGTACCAGAGGGAATTAGGACCAACCATCTCACAAACCATCTTTGACTCAGGAGTATCATAAGAGGGGATAGTTAATTTCTCGATCATAAATTTTTAATTAGATACTTCTAGAGGCATGTCTAAAAGGAATGTACTGGTAGCCATAGCATCCTTTGATTTTTTACTTATATGAGGGACTTGTTCAAACTGAATATGCTGGAAATAGGCCTTGAAACTATCGACCATTATTTTATAAGGAATTAATTTATCATCCTTAGTGGCATATTCATCATTGACTTGTTTAATGATTAGTTATGAATCACCAAAGACATTGAGATGCTTAATATTCCATTGAATATCCATTTTTAAACTGGGAAGGAGTGCTTCATATTCATAAATATTGTTGGTACAAGGAAAATCTAGCTGGAAAGATTTAGGAATTAATTCACCTTGAGGAGTGATAAATAGGTTACCTACTCCTGAGCCATACTGTGTGAAGGATCCATCAAAGTATAATGTCCATGTTTCTAATTCTATGACTATACATATGGATTCATCTGGGAACCATGTGGTGAGTGGTGTAGTATTAGAGATTGGATCTTCTGTCAACTTGTCAGTTAGTACTTGTCCTTTGATAGATTTCTAATTAACATATTCAATGTTAAATTCATTGAGAAGCATGATTCGTCTAGTCATTCATCTTGTGATATCTTATTTAGAAAGTAATTATTTAAGCGGATCAACTTTAGCTATGAGCTTAGTATTATTATTGAGCATCTAATGTCGTAGATTTTGAGAGGCAAAGACTACAGCAAGAGATGCTTTTTCCATAAGGGTTTATTTGAGCTCATATGGAATTAATGTTCGGCTTAAATAATAGATGACATGTTCCTTTCCTTTACTATCATGTTATGCTAAAAGGGTTCCCAAATCATGGTGCATAGCTGATATATAAAGAAAAAGAGGTACTCCTAGAGTAGGAGGTACCAAAATAGGAGGATGCATCAGATATTCCTTAATTTTATCAAAAGAGGCTTGACATTACTCGTTCCAGTGAAATTTTGTTCCTTTTTTATAAAGATGATGTAATGGATGCCATTTTTCTGCTAGCTATAATATAAATCTCCTAATGGCTTGAATCTTTCCCTATAGATTTTGTAACTATTTGAGATTTTTAGGCGGAGGCATTTTGATGACAAATTTAACTTTATCTGGATCAATTTCAATTCCGCATCTGGAAATAATAAAACCTAGGAGCTTGCCAAATGTGACTCTAAAAACACATTTCTTGGGATTTAGACATACTTTATATTCTCAAAGTCATTCAAAGATTCAGCGTAGGACTGCAGGATGTTCTGCATGATTTCTAGATTTTCTCATAATGTTTTCGACATAGTCTTTAACTATATCATGCATCATGTCATGAAAAATGATTTTCATGGCATGTTGGTAGGTGGTTCTGGGGTTCTTGAGTCCGAAGGGCATGACTCGATAGCAATGTGTGCCCAAAGGTGTAGTAAAGGTTGTTTTATGTTGATCTTCTTTGGAAATTTTTATTTGATTATAGCTAGAGAATCCATCCATAAGATACAACATCTCGTGCCGAGCTGTAGAGTCAAAGATCATATTAATATTTGGCAACGGGAAATCATCTTTTGGGAAAGCTTTATTAATGTCATAGAAATTAGTATAGATGTGAATGCCCCTATTTTTTCATCCTATGGGGACAATATTAAAGATCCATTCAAAATAATCAATTGGTCGAATGAAACCGACGTCAAGTAGCCTCTATAGTTCTTCTTTGATAAGTAACAAAACTTTTGGATGCATTTTACAAAGTTTTTGTTTGAATTGTTTTGCATCTTTACACACTACAACATTGTGGACCACATGAGAAGGATACAAACCAGGAATATCCACATAGGACCATGAAAATATATCTAAAAATTATTTGAGGAGTGTGGTAAATATGTCTTTATCTTCTTTAGACAAAGATGCCCCTAGTTTAAGAATCTTGGGTTCTTCTTTTGTGCCAATATTGATATCAAAGGTTTCCTCAATTACAAATACTGAGCCATATTATAGAGACTCAAGAGCTAGGAGAAGTTGATTGATGATTGTTGTAGACACCAAATTTAGGTCACACCCCCCCTTTACCCACATGTATATTAATTTAATTACCCATACTTAAATTAAGGCCCATACTCACAATATTCATTATTTAGTTACCTTAATTAAACTAATTTCCACCTCACCTAGATACCTCACCCCACCACCTCGCCTAGACACCTCATCATAAACCTATTCTTAGCATGTTTCCCTTTTACTATGACTCAATATTCACTCACCGTAACTAACTAAGACTTAGTCCTACCTACCTTAATTAACTAAGAATTAGTTCAACCCTAAAATCCCATGCCTATTGTTCCTCTAACCACATTCCTTCTTATTTGAGCGCAACATTCCGTTTTAATTCGGGAGAATGGACAGAGCTGGCCAAAAAGATTGCCAAGATCTGTCATTTTTAGTAAACCTAGGATTTCCTGCCTTAACCAGTATCGGTCAACCCTAAACCAATGCTGGTCACCCTAAACCATTTTCAGTTACCATATATTCACTTGGGTAACCTTGTTTGAGAGGTTGGAAGAATTATTCAAGTCTTGTAGAAGAGAGATCTACATGCAAGCACGCACCAGAGCACTCCTGCACATCCAAACACCTTAAACCAACAACCAAACATTGATAAAAAAGGAAATCATTCATAGTAACATTCCAAAAAGAACATCTGCATCACTAACCACCGGTTACATAGATCAACCATCACCTCCATCTAACAACCAGGTTTGCAAACACTAGTAATTACCTTTAGATCTACACCTTCCCATATTTATTTATATTAGTTTATTCATGTTTGTTTGAGGGTTTTAGTCTCCCTTATATCCCAACATATCTCACCTCCTACAAATCCCTCCACCTAATCACCTACAACCTTTTAACCCCTCGTACCTGACTCCAGACACCTCTGACTATCGCTAACATTTCCATCTACCTCCCCATTACCTATTCATTCTCTAGGCAATCTTAGAGAATCACCAAAACCCACATTCACTAAGTTTCCATCAGCCCGACCCTACCGACACCGGTTTCCCCTAACCATCGTTGGTTTCCCCTCAACCGACATCGGTCATACCATACCGACGTTGGTCTCTGTGTCTCGAAAACCTGCCTATAATAACAACCTCATACCTTTCACCCAAACAACCCAAATCACCTAAAGCTTGACCTTGACCTGTCCCAACCACTTTATTTACTTGTCTGACTTCTAGATATGATCATAACCTAGCATGTTAGATTATATTTGTTTATTTTACTTGAATGAGATACCTAAATCATATCAACTATAGTAGGACATTATTGGTTCATATTGCTTCTTGCATTAAGATATTTTAAACAGTGGATTGACATCCATCTAGGAAGTAGCACACCTTCTGGATCTAGCATACGCTAGGCATTCCATTGAAATTTACTTTTTAATATTCCATTTATAGTCTTGTTTGTATTCGTAGGTAGTTCTTCCTAGCAAAAATAAAGTTCTTGTAATCAGCATTGGATCGGAAAATCAAAATGTGCACACTCTACCTTCCACCTTCACTCACAAGTATTCCTCTTTACCTTTACCTTATCTGTTTTGCTCTTACGTACGCATAATATTTGGTGAAACATCTTGGCGTTCCCGGTGGGACCCATTTGGGTTCTTTACATTGTTCATTCTTAGGGAATCATTTTTTGTTTATTTCTTTTTGAAAAGATATTTCACATTAATTATTCTCCCTTGAAAACATTCTTCTTCTCCTATGTGTCTCAGTGACACTCGTAGTTTGGATTAAAAAGAACACTTATTTTATTTTATTTTTTATTAGTAAAATACATACTCTTACCTATTCATTATTTCTCTCATCAAATATATTTTGTGGATTTGGGTTTAAAATTTGTTGCATTTCATCCTTGTATGTTGCATTTTAGCTCACATTTAAAAAATGAGGGAAAACTATATGTTGGAAGTCATGCTCAGCTGATGGTTAACACAATTGAACCATAGAAATCACATTTCCCTCTTCTCTCTCTTTTCCAAACCACACAAATTTGAATTTACACATCTTCTTAAACAACATCCCACCCAAAATAATCTGTCAATGATCATACGATCAGTGGATTGATAGTTGGCACCCAACTGGTTATCTCTGTCCAGTCATCACTTCAGATAAAGGACCGCCCCCACCATAACATAACCTGAAACCTCACCTTTTATATTACCTTCTTCATAGGATGCCTTCCCAACCAAAACTTTGTTCTAAATTCAAAATTCAGTCTAAATAGCATAAGCTAAAATAAACATAAGTTCACTTTTAGGACTACATGTTTTTCTTAGCTTTGTTCTTGACTTGCGTTTTGAGGTGAGTTACGATTCTCCATTTTTCTTCTTCCTTTTGCACTCTCCATCATAGATGGAGTATCCTGGTTATTTTTGAGTGTGTTAGGACCTTATCTGGTCATTCTCAAATTTTTGGGTTGATCCTCTATCTAGTTTAAATTCACAAACATCAATTTTCTTCAGTTCTTCTCATTTCACAGTAACCAGTGTCGGTCCAATGACCATCATTATTTTTCATCTGACCATCATCGGTTGACCTAATCGGTGTCAGCTTCTGGCTCTTTTGGTTATTTTACCTAATCGGTGTCAACTTCTGGCCCTTTTGGTTATTTTACCTAAAATAGCCTTCATCACCTGTTCTTTTCTACTTTTGGTCCTTACGACACCATTATATCACCTAAAATTCTGATATCTCTGACAGATACAATTTTCCCAATTCATATTCATCAATTTTATTTCATTTTTTGAAACTATTACTTTCCATAGTGACTGGTATCGGTTATCATAACCATCTTCAGTTACCCCTTTAACCATCATCGGTCATACTGACTGTCATCAGTTTCTGTGTTTGATTTTTAATCAAAACACTAACCAAATTTACCTCTCGGACTTCATCCTTCTCTACTTCTATTGTTTTCTGTGTCATTTACAGAATACATTCTTACCAGGTCAACACTAATTCACTTGGTGTTGAATCGGATCCAAACTAACGCCCTTGTATTTCACACCAGCCTTAATCCCATCCCACCTAGTCCATCACCACCATCCATCCTGTTAGTTATGGATGTGACTCATCTTATCCCCATTACTATCAGTGATGATGAGTTCATAAGACTCCTTGATCATAATCCTGTAACCCTACATTACTATCTTTCTCACTCATCTACCCGGGACTCCTCAAGAGTTAATATATGAAATTCACGTATCTATCCCTCCTTCCCTCGCACCCACTTCCACATCAGCTACCACTAGTGCGCAATTTCCCTCATCTGCATCACTCCTTGTGGTCTCTCAGTTAGGTTACACCTCTGCCATAATTTCCACCTCAATGACATATATTGCACCTGTGAAATCAACCATGCTTTCACTGAATGCCTTGAGCATAGCCCCATCTACCCCCTTTTCCATGTATGTACCAATGGCGTCACAACCACCTCCAGTGTCGGAAACCCACACCAATTTACAAAATATGGTTCTTTCTATCCCTCAGTCTCTACCACCCATTACCACGAGAGTCATTGCGACCACCCCACCTATTTACATGCATCATCAACATCCCCCAATCTCATCTATAGCTTGTTCGGGGTACATTCCTCCTGTATCTATCCCCCCTTCGCAATTTTCCTATTCGGAACCCCCATGTACTGGGATGCTATCTACATAATACACCCATCATCAACCTCCCTTTATTGCAGAAGGAACCCATTCGTCACAACCCACCAACGACCTCATTAGGATGATGATGGAAAAGATGTAGACATTAGAAGCATTGGTTTCTAGCTCCCTTTAACTCCCTGACCTATGACGAAATTTGTAATGAACCTATCCATCCATCCATTTCTATTCACATGTATCCTGTGCATTGGAAAATGCCTAAATTTAACCATTTTAATAGTAAAGAATACCCACAACAGCACTTGCATTCATTCAAGCATGGGTTCTACCTAATTGCCCATGATGATGCTTTTCTCTTACAAACATTTCCCATGTCCCTAATAGGACCCACCTTAGATTGGTACAATATTTTACCTAGACATTCCATCTACTCCTTCAACTAAGTGGGTTAGGCATTCCTAGACCACTTCTCATTCAATGTAGTCAAGAAGGTCACCATGAACGACCTGTATTCGACACGATAGTATGAAAATGAATCTATTGCAAATTTCATTGCTCACTGGTGGAGCCTTATCAACCAATTGACATTCCAACTACCTCAAACTGAGCTTATTGAGTTGTTCACTAGATCTTATGCTAGACACATCTCACCAACTCTACAGGTACAAACCTTCTGAACCTTCGACGAAGCATTCACCATGGCACGAAAGCTGGAAATTCTCACCATTGAAGAAAAGAAAATCCAATTACGAAACAAGAACGCCCCGTTCAAATCAAATAATTCTTCTTCATCTTCAAAACCTCAAAATAACTATTCAAAGACATAAGGATCTACCAATGAGTTAGTCCTCAAGGTAGGACCACCTCATCCTTCTAATCAAGCCCAACCTTCTTTCAATATTTCACCTATCTAGGTATTTAAGCTCCGGTGAGAGCAGCGGAAGTACACTTCAATTAGAGAGCCCTATTCTTTGGTCTTGGAAAAGATTCTTAAAGTTGGATCCATTACACTACCTCCCATAAAACCTCATACAGGTTTCAATATTGCCCGTCCTATGCTTGCATGGTATAAAGAACATGACTACTATAATTATCATCGCATCAAAGGCCATAGTGATGGTAAATACATAGCTTTTAAGAAAATTCTCCAAGAGATGATAAATAATGGATACCTCATCATGGAGAACCCAAATGCGCTGAGCAAATCAAAATTTGCACATCTTTAAAAAGTCATTCCCTAACCATAAATCATCATCTAATCAAAATAGTGAACCTTCATCCAGCAACAAAATTTTCTGTGAAGTCCACGTAGTTTTTGATATTGTACCGATTGTTCCTCAAATCCCACCTATTTCATCTATTGAGGAAATTCTGGCATGAGCCCCTCTACCCACAGAGGAGCATACCCCTTCAACTCCTTTACCCTTAAAGGATTTCTCTTCATCTCTCCCTTCACCCATGTTGGAACCCACACCTTCTACCGATGTCATTCCACCGTCTACCTCACAACCTACCAATCAATCACCACTTTTAAATCTCTCATCCATATGATAATCATCATCATCTTCTCCTCCACCAAGGAAGAAGTATACATCACCCCACCTATTATCTCTCCTACCCATGGGATACTCATCAGACATGCTACTACCTGTTGGGGGCAGTTCTCCCTCAGCATCCTAGGACCCCATTGACATAATCTTGGCTCTTTTACCTACATATTCTGAGGCTAGCCAATTCCCTGTCTCGCAGACATATTTTAAAGGCATTGCCACTAAACCAAATTCCATCCTCTTCTTCAATAGTCCCATTTTCACAGGATGGTCGACCGCTTGGATCATGTCGGCAATTCCATGCTTCTAGGGACATATTCATGGCTCCCCTTTTCGACCCAAATGTAAATGTTTCCTGAAGATACTTCTATGATCTACCCAAAGGGTATTTTCAGCAATCAGATTGACATTGACCATGCCTATTGAAATGGACATCTTCTTCATCATCTCTACCTACATCCAAACCTCTACCCATGACTAAAACCATTCCAAGACCTCAAAACCTACCCACACCTATCTCCTCACCCGTATCTAGACCCATCACTACCTTGGGTTTCATGCCAACATCAAGCCTTACCCACCCACCTATCAAATTAGACTTAGCTACATCTTCCCAAACCCGCACCAACATTATCCCTCTGCCTAAAAGGAAGACCCAACCTTCTAGGCCACATACACCAGTCTCACCCACCACACCTTTGTCACCTTCCCCTTTCTATCCATCCTAGGGCCTCATCCATCAACCTTAATCAAACAGTCTCCTACCCAAGGCCATTCAAAAGCTAAACAACCTACTACTACATCACGAGCCTTTGTTACACCTCATTCACCCAAAAACCAAACACCCTCACCCTCACCCATGCACTTTTTACCACCTATACCTCCACCATTTACTATTACCCCAACTTTACCTATATGAATTCAACCCATGCCATCCACCAAACCTCAACCAACCACTTCCACCGCAACTTGGTTGTCCCCATGGGTAACTCATCCTCTTCCACCATCTTCTTTCCCTTATGTGTCTCATACTCCTGTGTCACCTTTACCCAAGAAGGTGCATCCCAAAGATAAGAACCCACTACCATCTAATAAGGTAGTCAAACCAACAAAACCTTCCAGTGCTATCTCTTCTACCATGCCTTTACCCAAAAAAATGCCATCAAAACCTAAGACAATACCACCTACCAAACCAGTGGGCCAACCCATTCCTCCTCCTATAAATTCTCTTCCCTCACGATCATCTGCACCTGTACCCAAACCCACACTCACTTCCCATTGTGATCTATTAGCGGGGTCCGATGCTAACAATCTAACCAATCTCTTAGAGAATTCCGTCATCACATTACCACCACTTTGACCTTACGATCCTCTCAAACCCAAACCAAAAGGGTTTTATGAAACAAATATTTATGCTTATCATCGTGTGTCAGGACATGATGTAGAAAATTTTAAGGCTCTAAAGACTTTTCTTCTCCAACTTTTTCCTCTTGAACAAAACTTTGACGATGATGACCTTCTTGATGAGGACCATGTTCCACCTTCACATGTCACCACACATCATCATCCCTTGCTTCTTCAACGACTAGTATCTCCACCCCCACAACCATTTTATCCACCTCCAAAATTCGATATCAACATGGTCCGTATCAGAGAATTGGCCAAATCACCACCCAAATGTTGGTGTGCCCACTCATTTCACAAGGATCTTATCCACCACTTAGGTTTTTTCCCTCATGCCATTACACCTTTCATGGCACACCTTCTCCATTTCCACCTCCCCTCAGATTAACATGGTTCACAGTTGCCACCCGTGCTCAGAAAGAAAAAGGAAAATAAAAGCAACTAGCCCATCAACCAACCCCGTGCCCAATATACCATCTACACCACACCCAAAATCACCATCTGCAGACCTACATACCCTATCTCTGATGGGGTCACCCATCACACAATGATAAAACAATTACATTAGTCCCCTCTAAAGATGTCTTTGTATGATCTCGTCCAAACTTTTGAATCTCATAAACAAGCCCTTATTGAGGTTTTGCAATCCATTGAATTTTTACCCAATGACCCCACACCAGTGACCTCCATTATCACCCATCACCATGTGGCCTTTCTTACCAAAGCATCCCCTTATTCTACCCCCATACCTACTCCTCAATTCTTTTCCACCCTCAGTTTCACTGATGAGGAGATTGTACCTCCCTAGTCAGATGATCTTGATCCCACCCTTTTCATTTCCGTCTATATCAATAACATACGCATATGACACATCATGATCGATGGTGGTGCTAGCATTAACATCATCTCCTCCCAAACATAGAATCAAATGTACATTCCTTCTAATTGTATGCATAATAACCCAGTTATGTTGTGCTCCTTCATTGATGCCATCACCTCCACCCTTGGCACCATTATTCTTCACACTCACGTAGGCCCTGCACTGAACTATTCTATGTCTTAGAGGGAGATTTTTCAGTATAACCTATTACTCAGTAGACCTTGGATTTGCATCATGGGTTGTGTCCCTTCAACTTTACACCGTTGTGTAAAATTTGAACATGAAGGACATAACTATACCATCCCCGTCGACCCATCACCATTTAAAACTTGTAACATGTTGTACCAACCCAACGATGTACTTGTACCAGTCAAGACATATGCCACTATCCCCACTTCTCTTTCACCCATGATCCTATCCACCAATGTTGCTTCCACCTCTCCCACATCTAACTCTTCTATTCCTACTGCTGGCCGTAGCCTCTATAGCTGAACCCTCTACTTCCCAACCAACCGATACCCCTCTAGCCCAATCATATAGTGATTCATCTATCCCCACCACCCACATACCGACTTATGATCCCTTAGAAGTTGTTTTTCAATGCCTCACTCTGGGGGAGTACCACCTATACAATATCAAACAAATTCCTCACTCCAAAAGAGTATGGAAACCTGTGCCAACACCCTAGTTATGACTACCACATAGGAGAGGTTTTCCCTTATGGTCCTCCCCACCTTCACACTAAATTAACATATGGGGGACTTGATACTACCACTTGTTCACCCAAACCTCCATCCCAAACATGACCATTTTCATCTGACCTCCAATTTCTCACTAATTACTTTTCCCACACTTTCCTTCATTGTTGTTCATGGAAAGGATTTGGTTTCATTTTTTATGAACAAGGCCTGTCATACTGTCATTTCATGTACCACCCGTAAACATAACGATCTTACAGTGGCATTGTCTTTACCGCTACCATCTCCCAAGAAGTTCCGCATCGACCTCATTGAGGAAGATAAACGTTCTTCACCCCATTCACCAACATCACCACCTTCACTCACGGAGTCCATAGATCCTGAATCTATTCCTCCTAACTTTTTTTTTCGTAAACACAAATTTCCTTGGGACCTCTTACCTATCAACGTGATGGCGAGGATCCCTCTTCTCTTCCCTTCCTGTATCCTGACATGATCGATGATGATACACCTTCTATTAACATTGTTCAATGTCAGGACGATGAGTCTATCCTCACCTACCTTGGTGTAGAAGATTCTTATATTCACCAGTCGTTACCTTCTGAGATGTAAACCATGTTGAATGAATCGACTATCGAAATCAACATTAACACTCAGGATGACCCACACATTCTAAAGATAGGCCAATCTTTAGATGTTGCTAAACAGGAAGCTTTTACTTCTTTCCTCTGGGACCATAGCAACACTTTTTCTTGGTCCTATGCTGATATGCCTGGTATTGACCCAAACATTATGGTCCACAATATCGTAACCATTCCTGATGCCAAACCCATAAAACAAAAGTTGTGGAAAATGCATCCTCGCATTGCTCTTCTTGTCAAAGAAGAACTTCACTGTCTTCTCTCGGTTTCCTTTATCCTACCCATTGACTATCCCCAATGGATTTCTAACATTGTTCCTGTCACAAAAGCAACAGGGGGACTCCACATTTGCATGAATTTTCGTGACCTCAACCTCGCTTGCCCCAAAGATGACTTTCCTCTACTAGGCATTGACCAACTGGTTGATCTCACCGCCGGCCATGAGATGCTATCACTCATGGATGGTTTCTCGGGTTATAATCAAATACTACTCGCTCTAAAAGATCAACACAAAATTTCCTTCATCACTCCTTGGGGGACCTTCTGCTATCGAGTCATGCCTTTTGACCTTAAAAATGTTGGTGCTATATATCAGCGAGCCATGACTTATATCTTCCATGACATCATACATCGCATATTGAAAGATTACGTGGATGACCTTCTTGTCAAATCCAGACATCAGGTCGAACACTTGATAGTCCTTAAGGTCATCTTTGACTACCTCATCATGTATTATGATTTCCTTCAACCTAAAAAGTGTGTCTTTGCGGTACTTTCAGGAAAACTCCTTGGTTTCATCATTTCTTTGTGTGGCATAGAAGTCGATCCTGCTAAAGTAAAGGCTATTCTTGAAATGCCTCCACCTACTAATCTCTGTCAACTTCAAATTTTGCAAGGTAAGTTGCAATCTATCCGTTGGTTCATTTCATAAACTTTATGACCATTGTCAACCATTTCATCATCTCCTCAAGAAGGAAGTCTCATTCAAATGGGATGATGAATGCCACAAAGCCTTTGACACCTTAAAACAATACCTTCTTCAACCACCGGTGCTCATTCCTCCTAAGGATGACCAACCCTTTTACCTATACATTTATGCTACTGACCATTCCTTAGGTGTCATGCTCGCTCATCGCGACGAGCAGCACAAGGGAAAAAGTGGTTTATTACATAAGTCGTACACACTTCTGGAATATGAAACTAGGTACACCCATGCTGAAAAACTTTGCTTAGCCTTAGTCTTTGTCACCACTAAACTGTGTCATTACCTACTCAACCACAAAACCTTTTTCGTCACTAACACTGATCCCTCTACATTACATGTATGCCAAACCCTACCAACATCAACGTGTTACACGTTGGCTCATGCTTCTTGCATACCTTGACCTCAAATTCATCCATCAAAAGTATGTCAAAGGCCAAGCCATCGCTGACCAACTAGCAGACGCACCTCTTTCTGGAAATCAACCCTCTAACTTCGATTTCCTAGATGAATCCATTGCTACCCTCTCTTTGGATGATACCACTTACCAGATGACCTTATTCTTTGATGGTTCCAAATGTTCAGCGTGGAGGTGGTGTAGGTGTTATCCTCATTCCTCTTGATGGTGAACCTATGCCTTTATCTTTCAAACTAGATTTTGATTGCACTAACAACATCACCGAATATGAAGCACTCATATTAGGCCTTCAAACCGCCATCTCCCTAGATGTTAAATCAATTAATATCTTTGGTGATTCCCAACTGGTTGTAAACCAAGTCAATGGTATATACCAGTGTCGTAATGAAATATTGTAAAAGTACAAATGTCATGTCGACACGCTTTTGACTACCTTTGATCATTACGAACTTCAAACCACCCCACGTTCTACCAATAAATTTGTGGATACCATGGCCTGTCTGGCTTCTCAGATACCCACTTCACCTGTTGACTCCAAAATATTTGTCACAATACAAAGGTTGTAATCACCCTCTTATTTACCTCATGAGGTCCATTCCATCAGAACCGTTGCACCTGACCCACGTGACCTTTGGTATAAGTAGTTTGTAGACTACCTTTCCCTTTCCATTCTACCTCCCGATCTCACTCGTAATGGACAACGTGCCTTTCTAAAAGGTGTCTCTCGGTATGTCATCATGGGTGGTCTCCTTTATAAGCGTGGCTTTGATGGTATTCTCTTATGATGCCTTACAAGTTCTGAAATTCCTTACACCATCAAGGAAGTTCACGATGGAATTTGTGGAGGTCACTTTAGTGGTTTAGCTGTTGTTAAACGCATTCTTCACCTCGGCTATTATTGGCCAACCCTAAACTATGATTGTTGTGACTATGTCAAACATTGTGTGAAATTCCAGCAACATGCTAATCTTCATCACACACCTAGTCATGCCTTACAGGTCACACAAGACCTTTGGCCTTTCTCTCAATGGGGTTTGGATCTTGTTGGAGAGATCAATCCTCATTCTTCACAAATGCCATCAATGGATTATAACCGCTACTGAATACTACACTAAATGGGTAGAATCCATTCCCCTCATTTCTACAAAAGCTGAGAAAATATGTGAATTCATCAACCATCACATCATTTGTCACTTTGGTGTTCCTCACCACCTCATCACTGATAATGGAAAGAAATTAAAAAACAAAACCCTACAAAATCTTTGTGATGCTTTTGGAATTCAACTCAGTTTCTCGTCACCTTATTACCCACAAATAAATGGCCAAGAAGAATCAACCAATAAAACCTTGAACAAAATTCTTATGAAAGTAGTTGACGATATTGGGAAGGATTGACATACGCACATTCCTTTCACCTTGTGGGCTTACCACACTAGTATTCACACTTAGAATTCTGCCACACCTTTCTCTCAGGTCTATGGTATTGACGTTGTCTTGCCTCTCAAAGTCCAAATTCCATCTCTCTGCATCTCACTACAAGACATGCTCAACGATGATGACTTTTTCCAAGACCGTTTAGCACAACTTGAGTTGTTAGATGAATGTTGTCTCAATGCTCTTGACCATCTCCAAATCTACCAAAAACGTATCAAACGCACCTATGATAAAATGTGTCCATGAATGAACCTTCGAGGTCGGTGACCTCATCCTGAAGGAAAATCAACATGTAACCAAAGAAGAGAAAAGTAAACGGGGAAAATTTACTCCTAATTGGCTTGGACCCTATATCGTTACTCATGCCTATGGATCAGGTGCTTATCATTTGTCTTCACTTGAAGGTAAACCCAAACCTGAGCCCCTCAATGCCTTGCATCTTAGACCATTTTATTGTTGAAATCAAGTCCTATATCACCTTCTATCTATTGACTGCTCGTCCCTTGAGTGTCGTTCACCTTCCATGTTACCCATTTTGAGGATCAATGACTAAACAAGAATCATGTGATTACCCATCACCTTTTAGCCTTATCTTCAATATGAGTACCACGGCTCTACTCATGGATACTTTTCATCTTTTTCAAAGATGGAATCCCATGGTCGTTCATCACTTGAAACCATCTCTTTCATAGTTAACCTCTGTGTGTTATGGTTTTGTCTTCTAAACAAGAACCTAATCTTCCTCTATAGTCTTTTCCATGACTTAAAACGTCCAAAACAAAATGGGATTCAACTCCTTGAGTCAAACTTCTAGCAAAAAGATGACTCCCTCAAAAGGGACATCTCTTCTCTCTATCTCACCGCTATAAATAGACTGCTCCCTCAAAGGACAACTATATAAAGTCATTGCAAAAATACAATAAAATGTTTAGAAGCTTCCCACATCGATCAGCTTCACGAAGACCTCAAGGAGATAATATACTCATCCCATATAGACTTCCCGCATCGATCAGTCTATCAAAAACAAAAACAAAAGAAGAAAATTATAACTTTTTTGTCATGGACTTGCCTATTTTTGATCATGGGTTTCTTTCCAGGTAAACATGTTGTCGTACACTAAGTTATGCTAAACCACCCATTTTCACCTCATTTCCTTTTCACCCTAATTTCTATCTGCTCAAGGGACTTGCCGTAACTATGACATTTCATGATCATGTGACTTTCTTCACCCTTAGAATAGTCCATTATGCAACACCTTTAGGGTCTTATGTTCATAAGCCCATCTTGGGTATGGTAGACTCATTAGGGTTCTTATCAATTAAGGTGGCTCTTTTACCACCTCTTACCAATTACCTTCCTTATTACTTATTTATTATCCTATAAAAGACTAGACCATCGACACCTACATTTTAAAATATTTTCACTATCACCTAAGACTCAACCATGCCTATCACCTAAGACTCAATCATGCCTAAAACCTACCAACCCTTTCCTATAATTCATCATATTCTTCCCTAGCTTATGAGAGAACTACATCAGCTTGAAGCCCCTTTTTTTCGGGGCTATGTAGGCAGCACTCCTAGGGCATGGGGCCCTTGGAGGTTAGCTCGGCCACTCTTTACCCTAACCCATTTTCCCCACATATTTTCTATTAACATTCTACCATAATTAGTTTCCATTTTTCAAAAATATTGGAAATTTACCACACATACATATCTACCATTTTATCACACCATCAAAACATCTAATCAATCATTTCACATTTCTATAATATCAAAGATTTTAGAAATCTACACCATAACATACATATAACTCATCATTTATTTCCCATGTTACCAATCACTTGGACACTAAATCAAAATTACAAACAAGACTAAACCATGAATCCATAATGCCTTAAACCCAACCATGACCTGACCGAAGTCATATTTTTTCCCTAGCCCATGACGTCGGTCCTATAACCAACATCGGCCAACCCTAAACTACTAAGCTTCTTTTTTCCATGCAACCATTAGTTGCTCAAAGACCTTTTATCATTATAGACACCTATTGAACCATACCTACTTGCCCAAACTACCCCTACATTTCCTTAGTTGTGTCTTAGGATTTGTTATTTTACCTATACCTTGGCCTTACCCGTGTCATGACCTATTTTCCTGAACCTGACCTACTTGGTGTGACCATTGACCTTATGTACTCGCTATACCTTGCGATGTTGTTACCTATGTTGTTTTAGCCTAACAACCATACCTTGCCTATTGTCATGCCATTTATCCCAACCCAAGCCTTTGGTGTACCGGAACATACCTAAAATTTCTTACACCTGACCTATGTTGTGCTTTTGGACCATATCCTATACCTTAGATACCTGAATCACTTCACCCTTGTTTGGATAAACCTATCGACCTTAGACAATGTAGAGTTTGTAAGCTCTTCAACCTGGTACCGTGTTGCAATCTATACATGTGTGTGTGTGTGTGTTTGATTATCATTACCCATTACCCAATTTGACCCTGGCCTATTACTTATTACCCGAGTTGACCACTACCCTTCCCCACCTACCTTCACTTCCACCAACTACACATTTATCAAACCACTCACTAATTCCATATTACACCTCATCAGTGCCTGGTTTGAGGGGGATCACCTTCACCCACACATGGGGCAACCACTTCTTATTTTTGTCAGCATTGCTTACCAATACAAGCTATGCAACAAAAAGGGGAAAAATGTAGACACCAAATTTAGGTCACACTCCCCCTTTACCCACATGTATATTAATTTAATTACCCAAATTAAATTAATACCCATCTCACAATATTCATTATTTAATTACCTTAATTAAACTAATTTCCACCTCACCTAGACACCTCATCACAAACCTATTCTTAGCATATTTCCCTTTTACTAGGACTCAATATCCACTCACCATAACTAACTAAGACTTAGTCCTACCTACCTTAATTAACTAAGACTTAGTTCAACCCTAAAATCACATGCCTATTCTTCCTCTAACCACATTCCCGCTTATCTAAGTGCAACATTCCATTTTGATCGATGAGAATAGACAGAGCTGGCCAAAAAGATTGCCAAGATCTGTCATTTTTAGTAAACCTAGGATTTCCCACCTTAACCAACGTCGGTCAACCCTAAACTGATGCCGGTCACCCTAAACTATCATCGGTTACCATATATTCACTTTGGTAACCTTGTTTGAGAGGTTGGAAGAATTATTCAAGTCTTGGAGAAGAGAGATTTGCATGCAAGCACACACCAGAGCACTCCTGCACATCCAGACACCCTGAACCAACAACCAAGCACTGATCTGAAAGGCAAGCATTCACGGAAACATTCTAGGAAGCACAACCGTGACACTGACCACTAGTTACATGGATCAACCATCACCTCCATCCAACCACTAGGTTTGCAAACACTAGTAAGTACCTTTAGATCTGCACCTTCCCATATTTATTTAGATTAGTTTCTTCATGTTTGTTTGAGGGTTCTAGTCTCCCTTACATCCCATCATCTCTCACCCTCCTGCAAATCCCTCCACCTAATCACCTACAACCTTTTAACCCCCCATACCTGACTCTAGACACCTTTGACTATCCCTAGCATTTCCATCTACCTCCCCATTACTTGTTCATTCTCTAGGAAATCTCAGAGAATCCCCAAAACCCACCTTCACTAAGTTTCCATCAGCCCTGACCCTACTAACGCTGGTTAACCCGAACCGTCATCAGTTTCCCCTCAACTGGCATCGGTCATACCATACCAACGTTGGTCTCTGTGTCTGGAAAACCTGCCTATAACAACAACCTCATACCTTTCACCCAAACAACCCAAATCACCTAAAGCTTGACCCTGACCTGTCCCAACCACTTTATTTACCTGTCTGACTTCCAGATCTGATCATAACCTAGCCTGTTAGATTAGATTTGTTTATTGTACTTGAATGAGATACCTAAATCATATCAACTACAGTAGGACATTATTGGTTCATATTATTTCTTGCATTAAGTTGTTTTAAACAGTGGATTGACAGCCATCTAGGAAGTATCACACTTCCGGATCTAGCATATGCTAGGCAGTCCACTGACATATATTGTTTAATATTCCTTTTGTGGTCTTGTTTGTATTCATAGGTAGTTCCTCCTAGAAAAAAGGAAGTTCTCGCAATCAGCATTGGATTAGGAAATCAGAACGCGCGCACTCTACCTTCCACCTTCACTCACAGGTATTCCTCCTCACCCTTACCTTATCTATTTTTCTCTTACGTATGCACACTCATATCAATGTTGTCAATGACCTCCTCAGCAGTATTGGAAGTGTCACTAAGGTCATCATGGTTTCTTTCACTAAGTGGTTGGCATCTTATTCCACGTCCATATTGACGAGGGATAATAGTGGGAAGTTAAGGGATGCCTTGTCCTAAGTTACCTAGTCCACATATAGAGTATCCCATATGGGTCATTATCCTTCTAGGAATCATATATTTATTATTAGAACAACAAGAAGGTATAGAGTTGTCAATAATCCATGTGGAATTGGATGGATTGATGTACTCATTAGTAAGATACCCAAAATGAATAAAATTGGATGATCCCAACACATATGTTTTCAATTTTTTTGGACAAACACTGGGGCTTCCGAGCCATTTGGGTGATGGCAGTAGATGGTCAATGTTGAATGTTTTATATTCTCCACACCTTGTTATTTTTATCTTGAGTTGTGGAGTGGGTAGAAGGTAAGTAGATATGGGTGGAGTAGGTAGAAGAGGAGTGGATGACGAGGAGGCATGATGAGATGGGGATGGAAGATTATCTGGTGATATGTACAAAGAGTCGTATGATGGTGGTGATGATGTTGGTGTAGGTTTAGTGATAGGGTAGTAAGGTTCCCGATAGCTTTAAGCTTGGCAATATTAGAATGGCTGAGGATCACAGTGGATAGTGATTTCTGTACTGGCATGTTCAAATTTAATACATTGATGGAGTATAGATGGTATTATGTTCATCAAATGAATTTAGGGTCGTCTGAGCAAGAGGTTATGCAGAAACTGGATATTGAGAATGTGGAAGAGGGTGGGAAGCACAACATGCCCAACGTTGATAGGAAAATAGATGGTTCCGACTAATCTGTGCTCTGTAATATCATATGCTTTAATGGTAATAATATATTTTTTGAGATCCAAATCATTGTACCCTAACCGATGAATGAGATTCAAGGTATATAGATTTAGAGTCAGTCCATTATCTATTATCACTCTTTTGATGTGAACGATGTTGATGTGGACTTCAATGTAAAGAGGAAGATTGTGGGAAAGGTCGTGTGGTGGAAAGTATTGTTGGGTGAAGGTAAGTGGGATCATTGGATATGGAAAGACATGGGCAACAAGGACCTAAAATTGTGTAGGATTAATATCAGCGGGGATGTGTGTCTCTTAGAGGGCATGGTAAAAAATGTATTTGTGGACAGATGATTTCTTGAGAAGGCCCGTGATGGATATTTGTTTGGGAGTCTTCTCAATTTGTTCGATGATATTATATATTGCTTGCAGTGTTGGGTTGGAAGATGATGGAGCGGATCCTTGAACCACCACATGGTTCCTGCGGGTAGTGACAACACACTGAGGGTTTTGTGAAAGGTCCTTTATTTTAATAGTGGCTACTTGATGGGGAGAATAGTGGATATGACCAACAAGTGACATATAAGGAGGGGGTACATGATGAATTTGTATGTGGTTGGAATGATGAGAAAATTATTCAGAATTACTTCCAAACTTTTTTTGACCTTGATTAGAGGCATTATTTTTTCCATGATTAGCAAGGGGATTTTGGTATATCCTGAGTTTCTAATTTTGGGAAGAAGTGGAAGAATTATATTCTATTTAAATTTCTTCTGAGTTGATAAGGTCTTGAATATAATTCTTTAATTTCATACATCGATGTGTGGTGTGACCCTTGATTTAATGGAACTTGCAATATCCGTTTTCTTTGAACCATGAAGGTTTTGGTCAGGACTCATCGATGGGTTGAGTTTGAGGGAAAAAAAACCATATTGGTAGTAATTAACTTATCAAGGATCGCTTCCATAGACTCACCAAGGGGGTGTGTGTTTGTCATCTGGAATATTGGGTAGATTGAGGTTGTCCTTTAGGGATGGATATAGTAGTTGTGGTATGGATGTGCTAGATATTTATTGGTTTTTGTTACTCCATCGCCGACAAAATTTTTATTCTTATTAAAGTACTTAAGTTTTTCTGATGTAGAAGGCTGGCAAGATTGGTTATGAATATCACGGGAATATATCTTAATAAGGAATTTTACAAAAAGGGCTCTCTCGATTTGCATTCCCTTCTCAATGATGTCATCAAATGTGTTCACACAATGGAATTGCAGATGAAAACATAATTATTGATTAAGTTTAGATATAACTATGGTGACTACTTGCTTTCTATGTATGGGCCATAGAATGCCACTAGCAAGGGCTCGCCATCATTATATGAATGACGAGAAGATTTCACCATTTTGTTTCTTGGTATTACACAAATCAATCATTGTGAAATCATGTTATACATTATAGGAAAAGATTTTTACAAATTTTTCTAATACGTTGGAAAATTATGTAACAAAACCTTTAGGTAATCGAAGGAACCATTTTAAGGTAGGACCACCTATACTTCTAGAGAAGAGTCTTATCTAATATGAGTCATCGTAGGCTACTTATTGGTAAAGCATATAGAAATCCTTAACGTGTTCATGGGGATATCCTTTTCCCTTGTATTTTTTAAGTTTATGTGGTTTGAAATATGATGGAAAAGGGACCCGTAATATATCGTAGTCAAAAGGATAGAGACAAATTACCTTGAATTTATATTGTTGTCTATGTGTGGCGAGTTGCAACCCTTTAAGTGTTTCCTTAATAGATTTCACTTCTTACTCCAAGGTTGGTTCTGGAGGCTTGAAGTTTGGCTGAGAATTTTGGGAACCATGGTCATTAGATGGTTGTGGGCCAATCTGAAAGGTGAGATAGGTGATTTGATTAATCATTTATTGCAATTGTGAAAATATGACTTCTTTAGATACATTGGTGTTATTCTCTCTGCCATCTCATTCGTGTACAATGCGATTGTGATTTTGATTAGGATGGTGTGTGGAAGGTGGTATTTGGCCAATGTTATCATTTTCATCTAGGAGAATATTATGGAGTTGGTAGTGAGTGTAATCAGGAGGAATTTTTTCCCCCATGTGATATAGCTGGAGTAAAAGGGTATCCTTATTCTTTTCAATGAAATTGTTTAGCATCTCTCTTCGTCTTCTTTCTGTAAATTAGGTACTAGATTCATTGTCACTACTATTATTAACCATGGTCTATTTGTCTTCTCCTCTAGGTCGATTTTGTTCATTATTGGCATCATAATAATTGTGATTGAATAGATCGTTTTCCATGTTGTGCTGACTGCTTTCATCATCATTTCCAAATTGGGATCGATTTATTATTTGCCTAGGTGCCATTAGATTTTGATGTTAGCGATATGTGCGAGATGAAAGTGTTTTGAAGTGAAGAATGTCTAGATGAAAAGAGAGATTACGATTCTTTAGTGAGCTTGACGTATAACCTTAATAATCTAGTCTTGCTTATAGGATGGAAGAAATTCAGGAGAGAATGGAAGAAGGATGTTCCTCGTTAGTATGAGGGCTTAAGATTTTCCTTATTACAAGGGCTTAGAAGAATAGGGTAGGGGATAAGGATATTTTTTCTATTAGAAAGATGTTGATTAATAAGATCAAGTCAATTATATCAAATGGGATGTTTAAGATGTGTATGTTGATATAAGGTTATGATGAGATTTTGGGAAGGGAGAATTATATGATTGCTATGAGTTCTAGAGTCTTATAGACCTAGGTTGATTAGGATGCCAATAGGAAATTTTGAGCAAAAAATAGGATAATTATTATATGAATTTGGATGAACGATAATGTGTTTTGAAAGTGGAAAAAGGTGTGGTTGTGGTTAGAAAAAGATGAATGAGGGTGGAATTATGAATATTATTTAATAAGATGGCAGTGTTTATTAAACAATTTTGGATTTTTTTTTTCTATTAACATGAGAGGTTATGTGAGAAAATATTTATATTATGGTAGTGTATGTATAAAGTCTATGGTGATAAAAATTTGATTTATTATTGAAAAATGTGGGTGTAATGTTAAGGGAATAACTTATGGTCAAAATTTTGGGTATTTTATGGAGAAAAAGATAATCGAAGTGAGTGTGATTAATGGTACGTAATGGGGGGATTATGATGTTGTATATTTTTTACAATTGAGGTAAAAAATTGGTGGGTGATTAGTGTATGGTTTATTTTGTGAGGGTTATTTTACTGGTTTCAACAAAACACCTAAACAAGTACACTCACGCAAGCACAATCCTAACTAGTCAAGTGGGATTGCAATTAAGCTATAGCATGCATTCAATACCACATACGACAGTGATGCTCACTGAGCTGGCCCACCTTTGCGTCGATGTGTGATCATCTAGCGAGTAATCTTTGGTGGTTCCTTGCCCTACACTATAGCTTAGTTGTAGCTAAAGGCTACCTATGCTAGGATAAACAAGCTCTCTAGGGGCGTCCCCTATATACCTTACGGTACATGTGTCTCAATATCGTGTTGCAAGGATGTTGTCTAAGGCTTGGGTGTTGGGACGTGGAAGCCCATCACTTCATGTCATGCTTAAAACACTTAGACATTTAGCCAATAATGACAACTCTCCAAGAATTTATATACCCCATCGGAACACAGGGTGTGTCTACATGCATGGAGGTGAAGACCATGGTCAAAAGACCCCCTAGGACTACGGTAAGTGTGTGGATGTCACTTCCACATCACGTTATCCCCTAAAAAATAAAAAAGGGAAGGAAGGTTAAGTGTTTTTATCCTCAAGATCATCCTAGGACACGAGAGGAGAGCATACACGGTGTCACCTTCGGGTTTAAACAAACAACCACACAAAGTACAAAAAGGACAACACACAAATTTAATCAAAATGAGTTATTCGAATGGGGTTCTTCGACAAGGGAACCTGTAAGACAAAACGGTTAGTAGTTTTACTTAAAACCCCAATATTCTTAGACCATTTGGGCTGTAAAACAAGGGTTAGTAGTCTAGATATAATTAGTTCCCTGTAACCCCAAATGTTAAATTAATTATAAAATGAATACCAAATCCGGTAGAGTTCACCCTTGTTTCTATAATTTCTCTGTAAAAACATAATGTTAATTTCTAGAAAACACAGAAAAAATTAAAATATGTAGGTTATTATTCAATATGAAGATAAAATATATTAATTTGGTAAACACGCTACTACATGTTATACGCGCTAAAATGGGGTATGTACGCACTATTTGAGGATACATGCACTAAAATATTAAAAACATACACAGACAAAGTGTTAGAAACTAAACACACTGAAACAGAAAGCAACATGCTAAAAGAATGTGTATACGCGTTGAAAGGTGGATAGGAGGTAAAATCTACACCAACATGCTATCAGTAGGTAAACGTGCTAAAATAGGTAATGTATGTGTTGTAACATGAGACAAATGTGCTAAACTCTTCATAAACATAATTTTAGTATAAACACACTAAAACAGGGAAAAAACATGCTAAAATTATGATAAACACGCCAATATGACTCTAGAGTGTTGAACATGCAGAACCAGACTGTAAGTATGCAAATGCACTGCGATGTTGATAAGCACACTGAAAGGTGAGCAAACACACCACGGGTTTCACAGACATGTTGAAAGGTGTCACTACAATAACAAATGTTAGATATCCCTACGAATGTGTTGTTTCATGGTATACGTGTTGCTGCAAGTCACAAACATGCTGATATGACACATATTCACAAAAATTCAGAATTTTGAGTTTAAATCTCATTGAAAAATTCTGATATTTTGACATCTTGTTAGAATTTCCTAATGCTACTACTTTCAACCAAAATTTATGCGGGTAAGCCCCATGATGGGAAAAAAAATGTAGATAAAAAATTATGTTAGCATGCACACATGAGATGAGTATAAAAAACAAAACCAATGCAAAATATAACACAATTAATCAACTGCCTTAGATTGAGCAAGATGGAAAGAAGGAGAAAGCAATTTACCTATACTTACCTACAAGTAGAATTCTCCTCCTTTGATGTACTTGATTTTCTCATTGAATGGATACAAAGATGTTTCAGATCTTGGAAAAATTCCAGTAGTACCTCCTCTTGATCAATTGCTTGATTGAGTTTGATAGATTGTTATGAAGATTGCTTGGATGGCTTGAGAATTGGACAACATTTACTTGCAAATTTCTAAGGTGCTTTCCATGGAGGATGGAACCTCTATTTATATTTTTGGGAGGTAGAAATAAATGGCTAAGATCTTGCCGTGGTGGATTGAATCAATGGTTGAAATTGGATGAGAGAAGAGAATTTTCTAGATGTAGATAGTTCTATATTTCTTAAGAATTCTCCATTGAATAAAAAATTCAATGGAATAGTGTATTTTTTATTTGAATTATTTGAAAAGAAGAGGGAAAGATGGATAGGCTTCTAGAATTAGAAGCCTCTAGATTTAGGGGCTTATTTATCTTGGATTAGGTGAGATTAATTGCATTTAGTGGGGTGATTGGATGGAAAGGCTAGGCATAGGATAGGTATAGGGTAGGTGGTAGGTGGGTGAGTATTTTTAAATTAGTGGAAAATAGTTAATGAGGATTAGTTAGTGTAATAATTGAAATATTAATAATGTATTAGTATTTCTAATGGTGTAAATGGGGTTTGTGGAATATGGAACAATTAGAGCATGGTTGTATGTGTGTGTGTGTGTGTGTGTGTGTATAATTAATTGAATTTATAATTAATTATTATAAGGTCAGTGGTGGGGATGAATGGCTATTATATGATAGGTGAATTGTTTGTTAGATGACTATGTCAACATTTACATGTCTACATCCCCTTTTCATGAATATTCGCCCCAAAAATTTACCCTGATAGATTTTTGAAAAAGTGTTGGGCATCAAAGTAAATACATTAATAATAATATTTTGATTATATCATGGTGTGATAAGAGAGGTCTATGTGGCCATAATAGGTAAGGTGTGTAAAAATGGGTTTATATCGGCGACGATTGTGGATCATCGATAGTTTGGGACAAGATATTGGTGACTATTTAATATTGTTAGTGATCAAACCGGAGAGGTAGAGGATGAGGGTGATGGGGGAAATGATATGGCCCAATTTTAGACATATTTTGATGCATTAAAATTGGAGAGGGATAGGCCAGTGGTATAGTAGGACACCACTCATTAGGAGTGAGACACATTGCACTAGGAGAGAGATCAGGCACTCTTAGAGTGTGACACATATCAACAACAATGGGATGGATATCGTCGGTAGTGAGAGGAACTATAGGAAAAGTATGGGTAGGTGGGGGAAGCTTTGCAAGATATCGGTAGTGTAGCACATAGTGCAAGACCAAGTACATGGAAGGTTATTGTACCTACGGGAGGAGTGCTAATAGCAGGAGGGAAGATGGGCCCCCCTGGTTCTGTGAATGTTGACAACTATCAGGAATTGGGAGATGAGATGAGATATTATTAGTTCCCAATGATAGCATGCCTTCCAGGTGTACCTCACTATGATGAGCACAAAGCGAGTTAGCATAGATTGAGTCATCATGCTACATCAACAAACACTAGGAGTGTCACACATCCTATGAGAGATCTAGGGCTAGATGGAGGAGTGGTGGGAGGACAGGGTTGAGAGTGAGTTTCATATTTTTATTTTACTACATAGTATGTGGGTTTCTTATATTACTCAAATTTATATGTTTTGTATATGAGCCCTTTTGAGGCATTTTGTATAAGCATTATTGATGTGATATATACAAATTATTATGATTTTAGATTCATGTGTTATTGATTTACTTTGATCTAATGTTGTATATGATTTTATGATGAGATTTTGAATTATTGAATATTTTAGATGTATTTGATATGATTGTAGATACGTAGATGTTAATATGATGTTTTAGATGTATAAATTTTGATATGATATTTGATGTAGTGTTTTCTATTGATATGATGTGACTCAAAGTGTAGTGATCTTGATGTATGTTTCAAAATGTGTTTTAATGATGGTTGAGCATACATGTGAAATGTTTTATTTTTTTACTAGATTTGATACATATGTGATCTGATGGTAATATGTATGACAATTCACTTGAGGCCTTGTAACAAATGTTAACATATAACTAAAAAAATAGTCACATGTAGGATCTTGGATATAGATGAAAATGAGCTTATATAACTTCTTGAAACATGAGAATGGTTTATATGTATTTTACATGAGGGATTAGGTTATCCTTTGAAGGGTTGTAGGCATATGCCTTAGCTATAATTTTATTGCACCAATTGATCAATGCGGGAAGTTTTTTTATCGATGTGAAAGTTGATTGATGCACGAAGCTTTCCTAGGATGATTTTTAATACTTGACTTTTAATTGAAGGTTGATCGATGCAGAAAACCTTTTTGTAATGATATGGTAGCCATCCTTTGAGGGAGTGGTCTACAATTTTTATTTTTGATTTTGCATATTGTTTTCCTACATGGTATCGGTCTATATTTGATTATTAGTTGTCCTTCGAGGGATCAGTCTATACATTTTTGACAATGGGGATCCATATGTATATTTTTGACCTTTATTAAGCCGAGGGTAGTCCTAGTAGACCCCTTGAGGAGGGGAAAATATGATTTTACAAACCAAACACGTGTACCCTTGGAATTCTTTTAGTTGGTAGATAAATGGTAGATGATAGTAATGATTACAATGTTCCTGCTAAGGAGGAACGTGTCCATGTAGAAAATGTGATGAACAAATCCTTGGTGTTATTCTTTAAGGTCATGGATATAGGATATTGACGAAGGACCACATATTTCCAAATCATTACGGTAGTAAATGATATGTTGGTGGTGGAAGGAGATATTTGATGTGACTAATGTCATGCGAGTTAATTTTTTAACAATAGAAAGGATGCAATTGAAAAACATTTAGAGGTTCCTTTTCATGTTTTCCATCAATGGAGGTCAGGAGATAGGATCCTGAACCATATTTGTGAGTGATGACATATGGAATGATCTAGTTAGGTAAAAACTTTCCACATTTACTCCTTTCTAGAGTAGTGACATTTTGATTTTCTTTGAGGACAAGATAACCAATGTTCAAGTCATTATATTTGAAATATTTGTTGTATGCTCATTTTATGCATTCTTGATAGATATGATGATGTTCAATGGTTGTTAGGTGAAATTATTCTAACAATTTAAGTTGTGATAAACATTTTTTTAGGATAGTCCTCGTCAGAGATAAAATATTTGAGGGACATGCGAAGAAATGGAATTTTAACTTCAAGGGGTAGAACCTCGTGAGATCCATAAAATAAGGAGAAGGGTGTAACACCTATAGGAGTACGAATTATAGTTTGATAAGCCCAGAGAGAAAACAAAATTTGGAGATGTCAATTCTTGCCTGCTTGGTCAAAAAATTTCATGAGGATCTTATTGAGTGTTTTGATAGAAGCTTCTACTTGACCATTTGATTGTGGATAGTAACGGGATGAGAATATAATTTTGATGTTAAAAATGTCGTATAATCTCTTTACTTCCTCATTTTTGAACTAATTTTGATTATCTGTGATAAGCTTGTGAGGGATGCCAAAGTGACAAATGATATATTGATAGATGAAATCAACAATTTAATTTTCTTTAGTGGAGACCAGGGGAATAGATTCCACCCATTTTGTGAAGTATTAAATAACAATGATTATAGAATGGTGTCATTGTCAGAAACAATGATTGATGAGGCCAATGAGGTCAAGTCCACATTTTGAAAAAGGCCATAAATCATGAGTGGGTTGTAGGGCCTAACTAGGAATGTGATTGAGATTGGAGTGTCGTTGACATTTAACACATTTATTAACATATGCACAAAAATATTTATTGAGGGTAGTCCAATAATATCCCATCCATAGGACACATTTAGCAATGGCCAAACCAATAAAATGTCCACCACATATATTGTTGTGGACTTCTTGGATAGATTTAGTGGATTCATAAGATTTGAGGCATCAAAGCAAGAGGCCATCAAACCCACATTTGTACAAAACACCACCTACAATGACGTATCATTTAGTTTTTTGAAGAAAATAACTTTTATCATTTTTATATAGATCGAAGGGAATTTTAGATTGAGAGAGACAGTCAGAGGTCTGAGTGTACTAGAGGTATTTTTGATTATTTTTGACAAGATTAATAGAATGGAATTTTTTGGTATGGGATGGTTAATAGAGTCTATACAAAACAACTAACAACTTAGAATTGTTTGTTGATAAGGGAATGAGTGACATGATAAAATCCATAGTGTCTGCGAATTTGTTCGATGATCAGGTAACTATTTAGATCATGTAATGATTGTAAGATTCTAAGAGGAATTTAACAATGCTTTTATATTTTTAATAAAATTTCATTCTTTCATTGGTAAAATACTTTGATTTGATTAATGACAAGTTGAGCATCTATGTAGATGTGTAGGATTTGAACATTGATCATAACTATGGTTTGGAGACTCATGATGAGGGCTTCGTACTTAGCCATGTTATTATTGCATTTGAAATTTAGTTTAAAGGATAGATGGATAAGAGTCCCCTAGGGAGTTATGATGATGATACTGAAACCTCCCACTACTAACAATTAGAACCATCGAAGAAGAGTATCATCTTGAGGAGAGTGTATCCTTAATAAATAGTGTTTATGGATTCATTGGGAAACTATTCATGGGTAGTTTATTATCAGGAAGGAGAGCTTCTGTGATTTTATCGATGATGGCTTGTGCCTTGATAGATTTTTGCGACATGAATTCTAGATCAAATTTAGTCATAAGCATGATCCATCAAGTGATATGATCACTGTGGTATGGTTTAAAATGCATACATTTAAGAGGATTGAAATTGATGACAACATATGTCTCATGATTAAGGAGGTATTGGAAAATTTTGGAATTCGAGAAGTATAAGGCACAACATAAAAAAAATTCTTCCGTCTAACGATTTTAATAGTTTTGAAGAGTGTGGCTTATGTAATAAACAACATGGTCTCTACCATGCTCATCTTGGTGTGCTAGCATAAAACCCAATGCATGGTCATTGGTGTGTGTATGTGTGTGTGTGTGTCTATATATATATATATATAATGGCTCCCCCTCATGTGGAGGTGTTAGAATAGGTGATGATAGAAGATATTTTTGAGGTCCTCGAAGGCATTTTTACAATTATGAGCCCATTTGAAATGGACATCCTTTCAAAGGAGATGATGAATCGACTAACAATGATCTAAAAGATGAGAAATAAAGCAACAGATTGATGGAAGTCTACCTTGGATACGACAAATGTGTTTTATGCTAGAAGGAGGAGGAATCTCAATGATGGATTTGATTTTAGCATGGTCCGCTTCAATGCTTCTTATAGAAATGATAAACCCTAAAATTTTACTAGTGAGAACATTGAACAAACACTTGGTTTAGTTAAGATGTTGGAAGTATTGGATAATATGGGAAGAGATGATGTCAAGGACGGTGAGATGATATCTGCAATGCTTATATTTACCTAAGAGTTCATCAACGTAGTATTCCAAAATCTTATGAATGAGATCATGGAATATGTATGTAATAGTGCATTGATAAGTGGCCCCTACATTTTTAGTCCAAAGGGTGTGACATGATAGAAAAACTTCCCCTAAGGGGTAATGAAAGATGTCTCATGTTGGTCATTGACCACGATAAGTATTTGATTATAACCATATAAGCCATCCATAAGAGATATCATTTCATGGCTTATGGTGAGGTAGATGAGATGGTCAATATTAGGAAAAGGGAAGGTGTATTTAGAAATAGGTGGGATTAAGATATTGGAATTTTTTGTAAATATGTAACCTTTCAGAGGCTTTGGTTATGGGTAAAATAATAGAAACCGATTATGGGTAGTCAATGGGTAAGATGAAGTTAGCAGAGAGAAGATGATATAACTCCTCCTTGATGAGGATGGCTATGTTGGGGTACATCCTATATATTTTTTGTTTAACGGGATTAGTGTCAGGGATTATGATTATGTTGTGAATGAAGATGTTAAGGTCAATACCCACTAGGCCTGAAAATGTTTGGAAAGGAAGGTGGTAATGTCCTTTAATTCTTCTAAATCTAAAGATCAGCCAACATTAACTATGTGAGGGTCTTGTGAACTCCCTATTTTTATGTTGATAGTGGATTGATTAATGAGTGTCGATGTGTCTGGTGGTATATTTTTTTGAGGATAGTGTTCATATGTCCCCATATAGGATAGAATGGATTGATCATCATGGAATTGAAGAATGTTGATGGTAGGGGAGTCTTTCTCCACCATTTTAGGTAATATGAGTGGAATGGTATTAGTGTCATCATTAGTATTATAAGTGAGCAGTCATAATGTGATCATATTGATTAAAAAAATTCAAGGGGTTGGAAACGGTATCATCCCTATCAATAGAGTTGTCATGTGGATATGAATCTAGTTCCACTACAGATTCAGATGTGGTGATCACAGAGGTGTCTGAGGAAGGTTTTTCAAAACCTAGTTCATAATTCTCATAAGGTTTATAGGATTGGTCAAATACCAAGTCATTTATACACTTTTTTAGTTTCCTAAGACAAATCCTTTCTAGCCACATCGATGAAGATACATTTGTGTGAAGGATTAGTTATATAAGAATGAAAAGTAAGATAAATATGTTTTATCATGGTGTTGATTCTCATGAGGTGGGGAAGGATGATCAATCCCTCTATAGATGAGATTATTTTTAAGGTGAGGAGGTCCAAAGGATATGAAATATACAATTTTGGGTTACTTTTCGGGTTTCCCATATATTTTCGGTGTAGGAAGTGAGTTCAGGGCTAAAAGGAGATACTCCCCTAGCAAAAGATGTTGCATAACATCCTCAAAGGATTTGTATGCTAATTTAGATACAACGTTAGAAGAAATGGTAGAGGATTTGTCAAAGTATGATATTTTTTTAGGGATGATCATGTCATTAGGTCAATAGGTTATGTGACATGCTTTAAAAGGGTTTGGGTGAGATGGAACAATAAAAATTTTACCTTCATGTTCGTATTTTAGAAAATGATGTAAGGTGGATTAGATGCAACACATAACATGTATCCAAGTTTAACCCAACAACATATTATATTGAAAATATCCTTCCACAAGATAGAAGAGTTCATGATGGAATTTAATGTACACTTTGATACATAAGATAATCATTCTTAGTATAGGGGCAATGGTGTAGTTAAAGGCACACAATATTGTAGGTGATTAGGAGACGATGGTGTTAGGTAGTTGGAGATGGTTAAAAGAATGATAAAATATGATATTAATGCTAGCGTAATTTTCGATCATAACTCTCTTGACGAGAGTATCATCGATTTGATACGTGATTAAAAGCGGGAGATCATGATCTTTGGGTTGTAAGAATGGGATTTTGGAATCATTAAAAAAAATAGTGGCGGAAATTTTATGGGTGCCGACCAGATTTTTGAATGATTGAGGATCGTCTCATGGTACTGAGTTATATTAAAGGGCCTAAATCATTTACTATTGATGTTGTGGAGAGGTATAAAGGAGTTCATACAAGGAAAATTTAGAGGATCTAGATGGAGTTGTTTGATGATGGTATTTTTATGGAGGTAGTAGATTGGGTATGTGGAGAGGAGAGGATCAACACCTTATCCTTATAACTTGATGGATTAGATGATTTTAGGAGTAAGAGAAATGAATACTTTGGGTCTGTTTTGATCTAAGGCCTTGATATCTTGTGTGCATGCTCTGTATTTATGCAAAAAACATCGATTTGATGGAGTGGGGCCTTACTGGAAGAGACATCAGCCTTGTTAGATGTGGATGTAGTGTTGGATGGTGGTTCAGAAAGTTTGGATTTAGGGATCAAATGAGGTAGCTGATTTAATTAAGATGTTTTAGATCATGGAAAGAATCCCTTTACTAGTAAGGCTTGGAATAGTAATGTGGAGGGATTTACATTCCTCGGTTGATTATCCTAAAGTACGATGATATGCACAAGACGCTTCAAATTTATACCAAGAGGATTTCCATCTTCAAAATCTAGGTGACTTAATGGGAGGTAATGTTATGATGGATAGTTGGATGAGTTTTTTAGGGTGTTAGTATAATAACCTATCAAAGATGTGTGGGATGAGGATGAGGAGGAGGAGACCTGTATGTCATTTGATAATCTAAAGTTTGGGGATGATGAGGTAATTTTTTGGGTGAAATGTTTAGGTGCCAGTCGAGGAACAACATTGGATTCTGTAATAGTGACTATCAATTTGGATGAAGGGAGAGGCCTTAAGATAGAGGGCAAGGGACTCGTATTTTTTTATTATGGAATTTTATGATTATGTGGTAGAGTTTCTATTTTCTTGGATTAGTGGTTTGTGGGCTGTATAGTGGATTTATTGAGATTTTGAATGTGATGTCGGGTGGCATGATCATCAAAAGATATTTTTGTGATTTTTATGATGGGTTTCTATTCTGATAGTTTCAAAGAGATAACAGGTGGGTCTGAGGCATATATGGTAGATGTAGAAGGGTCCATGGTCTCATTGGTGGCAATACTAGATGAGTCTGATGATTCAATTAGCATTTCTATGGCAGAGGTACTAGATGTTGAAGGTGTAGGTGAGATATATTTAGTAGATTTTATGGTGTGGTGAGATTTGACGACATAGGATTGGAGCTATCTAGTGGATGTGGCATGATTTGGAAATGGTTTTTTCAAGACGTCCAAGTTTTGATTTGGAGGTGCATTTGGATTATAAAGTTATAGGTCACTGCAGTCGATAAGATCATGGAGGACCTTTCTAAATGAAAGAAAATTTTCAATGTCATGGCCCCAGACTTGATGATATTTACAATATTAATTTTGTCTATACCATGAGGGTTTGGAAACAAATGTGTTGATAGGGCGGATAAGAGGAATTTTGATCATGCACATGGGTAGGAGGTTGTCAAAGGTCGCGCTATAGGATTATCCAATGGGTGTATAGTTACGTTGAGGTCATGTGTGTTTGAAATCTAGATGACCTTTAAATGTGGATTTTACAAAGACTGAATTTGTTAAACATTTGGATTTATCATTACTAGAAGAAGTTTTGAATGGGGAATCGGGGTTAGGTTTCTTTGATCTAATTTTTACTTTACCATACTTGAGGGCGTGAACTACTAATTTACAGGCCATGGTAAAGGCTTCATTAAATTTTTGGAAGGATTGAATATGAAGTGTTGATGATATGCATTTAGCACAAGACCGAGAAAATAAATCGATCAACTTGGTATGTGGGAGGAAGAAGGATAGTTGATTAATGATCTTGCACCATCAGGAAACAAAATTTAAAAAAGACTAATATTCAAATTGTTTAATAGCGTAGAGATCTGTAATAGAAATCTTACGAGAGATTTTGATGGTAGTGTTCATTTTAGACCCCCCCCCCAAAAAAAAAAAATTCTACAAATTCCATGGCAATTTTTTTAATATGAGTTTTGAAATGATGGCGAATCTGAAGAAAACGGGTTTCAAAATGATGGTGAACATTTTAATAATGGTGTCAGCTGGTGGAAATTTTCAACCATCAATATATGTTTTCGGCTGATAGTATATGATGTCAGCCAAAAGCATATGTAATTTTTTGAAAAATCATTTTTTGACAATAGAAGTTAAAATGACCGGCTCGATAAGAAATTTGTCAACACAAAATATGACACAAAGAAAAACATTCAAAAAAACTAATTTTTTGTGAAAAAAATGTAGATTTTGCTAATTTTCTATGGATTTTTTATTATTTTTTTTATGTTAACATTTAAAATGATATACTTGATGAGAAATTTGTCCCAAAATATGGCGTGAGTAAAAAAAATCCCATACTCGTTTTTTTCCTTAAGTTTAACGACATCACTGAAAACGCTACAGTGAGGTAATGTTACCGGCTGAAAACATGAAATTTTTTTACCAACCTATAATTCCACCGTCTGGTAGTATGGAAATATCTACCATGTAGTAATCTCACCAACCGGTAACATGGAAAATGCTACTGGCCGGTAGTATGGAAAATTCCACCATGTTGTAATGTCACCGACCAATAACATGGAAAATGCTACCGGTTAGTATTGTCATAGGGAAAAATCATAGAAAATGCTATAATGGGGTAATACCACCAGTTGACGACATGGAAAATGATACTAGTTGGTAATGCTAATGACCAGTGGCATGGAAAATTCTACCGGGTGGTGACATGGAAAATTGCTACCTGTCTGGTAATCAAAACTTGTTACTGTTCGGTGATGGCATTACTCCGGATCTCATAAGCTTATTCTCTTTTACCTTTGGCTTCGACTCCAGATCTCAAAATTAATGAATTTTTGAAATTATATTATATTACTACATTATGGAGAATTAATCCTATATACTAGTATATTATAACATAATGGAAAATATACCAACATTAGTCGGTCCTTAGTGGAAATAGTAAGGTGAAATTAGGGTCAAATTTATTTATGGCCCATAAAATTTTGGCGAACCTAATACCGTATGGTAGTATAAAAATTGCCAATTTCAAACTTCCAAAATCCTAATATTCACCAATTTATGAATATTCTCCCCTAAAATGAACCCTGGTTGATGGGGAAATGTTCTAAGAACAATTGTAAGAGATGTGTGAATGAAAAGAGGGAATATTGTGGAATAATATTATACTATTCAAGTGTGGCCCTTGATAAGGACATAGGAAATGTCCTCAACATAAGGTCTTCATCATGTGCGATAAGATAACACGTGTGGTAGAAAGATTGGTTGTGTTTTCAAGGTTCCTCCTTACTATAGAATTTAATTAACTTTGAGAGTTCCCAGTTTGGGGGATAGGCTTCGAAAGGTACTGATGGGTGAATGGGATCATTACATATTTGTCCGTACGATAGGGTACTTTTAGGACCCATGGTGTCATCTTCAAGACTTGATATCCTATTCATTAATGCTTGAAAAGGATCATTTTGTGATGGTTGTTGAAGATTGTATGAGGATGAAAATCTAGGTTGATTAGAGTTATGTGGGTTTGATTGCTGGTATAGATGATAGGGTAATGATAAATTGTTCTGAAGAGGAGTTCTCATGGGAATATTGTAGGTATGATGCAAAACTAAAGGTTCTGATGGTTGGATATGTTTATAAGAGATATGAATGGAAGTGTTGATGAGGGGTTGAGATGACTATGGTATATAATGAGATTGGGTGGAAGTGTAGATAAGTGGTTGGGATGGTTGTGGTATGTAATGAGAAGGTATGTGTGAGACATGGGCAGTAGATGCCTACTGTGAAGATCGGTGATTCCTAGCAATAGAACTTGTATTGATAAGGGTTATAGACGTGGGGATGGAGATGAATACATTCTGGATAGAGGACATTAGTTGTTGTGAAGAAATGAGTTAAGATAAAATAAGGGAAATGGCTACCAAACTCACATGAGGTATAAGAGAGGCACTAGAGGCTATAAGAATAGATGTGTTAGGGTTCTTTTGTGAAGATGACAATTTTGATGAAGGATCTGATGACGAGGATGGTTTTTGGTTGGGTGTGTCTTGTGATGAGAAAATGTTGAGTTTGAAACTAATGACGGGAAATAATGAAGCACGGATTGATGCTCCAAATCCACCAACAATGGAATATGGATTAATTTTTTGAATGAACGGATCGTGATTAGGGTTGATAATCCTAGAAGTGTTAAAGATGAGAATAGTGATGGGAGGTCCTTGTTCAGGTGTTGGTTATTGGAGGAAAACACCTCGGGGAGAAAGATAGGTGTTAAGGGACACTGGGTTAGAATCCATATTTTCTGTAAAACCTGGATCACCACTATTAAGAAAGTTATGGCTAGGTTGATCTGGTATTTCTAATGTCATTGAGTGGATACTAGGAGAATGTTGGGGTTATCGATTGGTTGTTGAAGGTGATCAAAATTGGTCCATTACATCAGGGATCTCTTAAAGGCAAGAATAAATATCATCCATGGATTTTTGGAGGTGATCAATCATATTTTAAATGTTTGATATATGGTATTTTTCTTTGGTTAAAACCATGAGCTAACACACCATCAATTAAGGAAAAGAAAAATGTTTGTTTTAAATAACAACAATTCACACAAGAATTTTTTTTTGATTAATTTAAGAAAGGTGTGAAATGTGAAAAATGGCTAAGAAGGTACTAGGAGAAGGTTGTTTAAGGCCAGTTTCAGGTAAGTATAAAGATGGATTCCTCAATATACCTTTTGGTTGCCAAACTTGCACCCATGGCTTAGGTCCAAAAGAACTAAGTTGTTTGAGTCGACAATGGGACTATCTTCAAGTTGTGGGACCTTGCACGCTTGAGACAAACCTTTGGAGAAGGTTGGTTCCTCTACTTCTACTACTTCTTCTACTACTACTACTCATAATGTTGAAAATGAAACCTAAGCTAACAATGCAAAGGGACCAGGGATAGAAGGATAACATGAAAATGGAAAACTAAGCTAAGGGAGGCAATAGTACCAAAAAAAGAGGGATTAACACTATCTGTTCTAAGTGAAAATGAAGGGAAAGGCATTAAGGGAGGATAGACACACATAACATGGACCAGAATGCATTTACATGATTGATTTCATGAAACACAACATGAAAAAAAATATGTAAGAGATTTAAAATGACACAACAATCACACAATGCAAGAGAGGGGCAAGAAAGAAGAATATAGACATGTTAAGGTAGAGAATAGCCTCAAAATGATGTTTTTATTACTTCTAGGTATGCACAATTGATTACAATGGTGTCTAAAGGTCGATATCTGCATGCACAAACTAGATCTAGAGGTCTCTGACTCAAAATGCAATAATATGGAATCCTTAGCAAACACTAAGGGATCCAAAATGTCCAAGCCTTTACAAAGAGCAATGCTCTTACATTTTTAGATTAATAGATGGGATAAAAAAAGGAGGAGGGAAAATCATATTTGAAAACTCAACCACTAGCAAAGAATGCTTGCAAATCTACCTGAAATATGTTAAATACGCATGTCCAAGTATTTTTGGCATGAAGGAGAAGAAAAGGATGAAAATCAGATCAAATCTAGGTGGTTGGAACAATCATATCCTGTATTAATGGTGTGAAAGATGTTTTCCAGCTCCTCACCTACCAAATCCTGTTGAAATTTGAATTTGAATATCATGTACTGTAGATGACATCAACATCTTTCCAAAAAGGCTAGGCATGTAAGGATATGAGCACTGGAATAGACATTATGACTTTTAGGAGATCCGCAGTGCTAACCAGGCATGCAAGACACGTGGCACGCACTGATTGACTGAATATCAGCTAACTGTACATTTATTTTGTTGTTTATGCCACATGTCACCCAATGGTTTGTTCCAAGGATTCGGTGCCTTGTTGGCATGCTTTGGTTGGTTACGTGCAGCACACTCAATGTATGAAAAATGCCACATGGCACAAAAGGGAACAAAATAAGGCATAAAGGCATGCACACGGAAGAGTGAGGCACAAGAAAATAACATAGGATGGGAACGTGCCAAAATGATTCACGTGGGAGGAATGGGAGAAATAACTAAGGAAGAAACATATCGTGGAGGCATAATTATTACAAATTAATTTCTAGGGGTGCGCGAGAGTGCTAGGGATAATTGATTTGGGAAGAAATACCAAGGCGTGCATGAAGGGTGCATGTAATGTTGAGAAGAAGGTTAATGTGTAAAAAGTGAAAGCAAGAGGGGAAGATGGAACAAAGAGGAAAATGAAAAGGAAAAGGAAAAGGAAGAATGCATGGAAGGAAGGAGCGTGCAGGGCGCACGGGGAATCTACAACCATGGAGATGTGCCAAAGAGGTAGTTGAAGTGTGCGCAACCTACAATATGAAACCTTTAGATCTAGAATGGGGATGTAAGTCATCCAAATAACTATGGGAATTATTGTGTATAACAATACCCAAAGGTACATGAGGCCCAGATCTATGTTGGTGTCCGTACGAGGTGTGGTATTGGGTCTTACCACCTAACTTCACGGTCCCTAAATGATAATGCTGTCAGGTGCTTAGCCGATACACTGCCCACCAGATTATTTATACAAGTCTAGAATAATGATTTGGATTATCCTCTTGGTGATGCAATCTAAGTAAGTTCACATGGGAAGGAGTTGTTTTTGTGTAGATTAAATTTTATGTGGTTTGGTTGTGTGTGAAGGGATATTTGTGAATGTTATTCCTTGAACTCCTAATTAAGCTATGTCAATAAGTAGAATGATTTTTTTTTTACAATCCAAATAGAAACTTTTAGTTTGATGAGAACTAGGCAGAAAAAATGCAATGCCAAAACAAATTAAGAAAGAATAAAAATGACTTACCTATGATCAGTTTTTTTTTTATGTTTAAGCACATTTTTGAAATAACAACAATAAGGCACTCCAAGCTAAAAATTTAGATGATATGAAAATAAATTAAATGAAAATGGGACTAAGAGAATCCCATTAGGTGTTGTAAGATGTTTATGGTGAATTTTGGGTTGAAGCTAAAAATGTTGAAATGCCAAAAAATCAAACAAAGAAGGGTTTATTGATACATGCGCCGAAAAATGCAATGTTGATGTGACCGAGTACACGAGAGATGAAAGAGGCTCCTACTATTTCAAAGTGATAAGACTTGTGTATAGATACAAATAAGAAAACAAATATTAGATAAATATGATAATGAGTTGCTCAGCGAATGTCGATCCTAGGAATCCAAAGGGCTTCCTTGAAGGATGTCAACTGATTTGATACAATCAAGTAATGTAATAATAAGATAAATTATAATGATATTAAAATTAAAGAGGGATGGGAAGTTCTTGTTCTACATTGTAGGAATTCCAAGAAAGGGATGTGGCAAGCTTGAAGTCCTGGAAGTAGGCGAACCAGAATTACTTTGCAACTTCACGTTCTTCTTTTATGATCTCAAGTTGATCCTCGATGTCTTCAACTTCTGATGTAAGGGAAATGATACTCAAACTCAATTTGTGTGTGATGTCGAGTTGTTCCACCACAAATGGATGTTGAATGATTGGGACGTCATATATATTGGTGATAGGATGTGAAGGACCTGGAATAGTCATCTATAGAACATACATCTTACAACATAATCAGATCGATATAAATGTGATAATGCTAAAAATGGATAAAGAAGAAATGGATCGACGATGATCAATATGTTTATTTTGATAAAATTATGATAAAACAAACAATGATTTATGTCAGACAGAATGTGATAGTGGTAAGGTAAAATAAATAGACTCTAGAATCATGTGGGATCTAGAAAATGGATTTTCAAATATATTTAGGAGGCTAAAGAGGGAAAAATAGGTCAAGGGACCGATTGATGGTGATTAAGGATCAACGGAAATCATTGTGGAAAACTTTCAATTTTCTAACTTGTTTGGTTAAATAAACAAACAAGAGACAAAAATTGAAGGGGATATGAATGACGTTGTAGACAACTGATCAAAGCTTATAATGAATTCAAAAAATGGTTGATAAAGATGAAAAAATAATTTACTAGCCTTGAGATATGTTTTGAAGGTGATAAATCTCCCAAAAAGGTTGACTGGTGATCTGATGAGGTTCTCCAAGATTTTGACAACATGGTGTTGATGATCCTGAGTTTAATGATGTTATTCTCAAGTGCGTTAGTTTATTCTCGAATCTAGATTCTGATTAACTGGGAGATATAGGAAGAGGGTGGCTAACTATAATCGATGATGTCCATAACGATCACAGATCACCATTGATTTGTCTAGAGAGGTTACAAACCAACAAAGGAAAGATTGTAAATGGTTGAAACCACTTTCCATCCAAGGTTTTAGGTTGTTTTCTAAATGGTGGGAGGTTAGGGATTCGGGTAGGAATAGGTTAAGGGGTTGGAATGGGTGGGATAAATTAGGATAGGTTTTTTTTAAGTGGTTAGGGGAGGGTAAATGATATTTACACGGGTAAATTAGGATTTACGATGGTATTTTATAAGGTACCTAAGATAGGGATGATAATCATAGTATTAAAAATATGATTAATGTATGTTGGGTTAGGGGTGAAAAAGCAATGTCTACATTAGCATAAATCAATTAGATGATTTATGGATTGTAATTCATTTTGTACAAAAATGTGATTTGACATGTGGTATTTGGAACAATATTTATATATTTGCATGCTAGTCTAAATATTCATGTGATGATTCATGGATTGGAAGTTCTTTCATATAAAAAGGTAATTTTTCATGTTTCCCTACTTAACATTAAGGGGGAGTGTTGGGTTTGTAATATTAAGTGAGAAACTGACTTAATAGAAACTCACCAAATACTAACGGTCATATAATACAACTTATGATTAAAACGATCGTGGAATACAATTTAATTTATAAGAGTGACCCAAACAGGCCACCCACCATGATATAAATCAAGGTGGTCTCTTTGATATTGGTGAAACATAACACAAAAGAGGTGTGGCATAGAATGAAAATAATTTGAGATGTATATGTGAGAAGATTAATGATACATGATGAAAATTATGTGAAGTTTAATATCTACACATGAGAGAACGTATATGATACTTTATATTTCCTCTTTGAAGGTATAACTGCTAAGGATTCAAGGAAATAGTGGGATTGTTAGGTGAAATACATATGCTCAATAAAGATAAGTGATTTTTTAGTGGTGTTTTTACTGATAATTTTCTCCCACTTAAAACTTGTGTTTTGTGTTCATTTACTTTCATTATTATTGACTTCAATATGTATTCTTCTATCTATAACTAAATCTATGAGTTAATTCATTATAAATTATTTTACATTCATAAACTATAATCTTTGGAAATTTTATATGGTGGATCTATAATATGAAATATTCTTTATCCCCAACATTTCCTAACAATGTTGATGATGTTAAAATAGGATATTTGGGTTGTTATTGAGTTATTACTGTCTGATTCTTCTAAAATACTTGCACCTTATGAGTTGGAACGGGACCAAAAAAACTTGAGGTACTAAAAAAGAATGAATATGGCCTTTATTTTCTGATTTTTACACTTCTATGGCTCTTTTTCTTTGACCTTGTACCAGCCGCCATAGAGGTAGAAACCTTATTTTTCCTTTTCAACTTATTTACTCCAAAAAACTCCTTCCCTTGCTAATTGAGAAGTGTAACATCATTCTCTACTAGTACTTGAGAAGCCTCTTGTTGTGTTGGTGTTCCAATTGGCACGCTTTTGGAAATTGAGGAATTTTGTACCATTAGTGATTGATTAAGGATAACATTTATACAAGTGGTTTGGTTGGGGGGTTGGTTATAAGGGAAGCACCAATCCTATATTAGATTGTTTTGGAGAAGAACTATTTCCTTATAGGTGCTAGCAACATTGGGTTTGTATGGTAGAGTATACTTAGTATTAGTGACTTGGCCTTCGCCTGGAAAACTAGGTTGAAATGGTGGTTTATTAGGCTGGAAGGGTGGATAATAAGGTCTTCAATTTTTATTTTGATGCCTTTTAAGAGAAACTATTTCATTCCCAAAGGTTTGTAAAAAGCTACTAACTTCCTGCAAGTCATTAGATTGTCTTGGGATAGTAATTATTTTTCTTATGGGTTGACTAATTGGTATTGGAATAGTTTATATTGTAGGTATTTTAAGTGGCATAAAGGGCTATACTTATGGAAATATAGGCACAGGGGGTCTTGGTGCAATCTTTCCAAATTTTATGAGATTCTTATCGACCATAATGGCTACTTCATATGCATACATTATTGTTCTTCCAACCATAGATTAAATCATCACCAAAATATCACTATTCAATGCTCTTAGATAATACATAAAAGTATATTCAGGAGTATGCCTTGTAATTGAGGGATCATGTCCCATGTTCTCTAGAATTTAATATTAAAATCAAACATATAATCATGTGGCCCTCTTTTGATAGAGGTTAATTACTCCACCAAGGACAAGTGATTTGATTTGTATTCAAATTGTCTACACAATGTTTCTCTAAGCTAATCCCAAGTGTTACTGGTGTTCACCCTTAATCTCATATACCATTGCAAGGCATTTCCCTTAAAAGAGGCTATTAGCAATCATAATGCAAAGTTTTCTTGAGTGACATGATGGAGAGAACATATGTTGGACACATCCTTAATGTTCTTTATTGATGCATGATCATCCTTGTAATTAATCAATTTTGGATTTTCTAGGTGTTTAGGGATGTGAAATGTCCATTTTGGGTGGTCTTGTTAAGTTTCTAGTCCATTTGTACTCCTTTGCATTGTAATAAGGGGTTTCCCTCCAAAACCAAAAGTTTGAATATTTGAATTTGGCCTTAGATGTGTATAGGGTTAGAAGTTAGTCTAGTTGAATAATAATATAATAAAATGGGTCCATGAGACATATACAACATCTAAACATGACCCTAAACCTTACTTTGGTGAGTCTAATCCTAGTTGGGTTAGTTGTGAGGAAACTTAAATACATCCTTCCATTTCATTTACCTAAAGGTATTCAAATGAGGAAATGTGTGAGTATTAGGATAGGTAGAGAGGCTATGATAGAGCCAAAGACTCGAGAAATATTGTTGTAATCTCATGATGATATCAATATGAAACTTCTTGAGCATAATACTTGTGATAATGTGAGTAATTGTCAAAAAAACATTTATGTAATTCATTGTTTTAGCTAAATGGTTTTCATTGCAGGTGTAATAGATAGCAAAGGATCTATAGATCTTGAGTTACATGTATGGAGATACCATACATACCCAAGGAGGACTTGAAGGAAGTTTGAGAATAGTAATATGTCCAAGAAAATAATCAAGGTAAGATAGAAGGGTTGTGTGTGTGCATAGGTAAGCATGTGCATTGAACAATATAAAAATTGGAATGTGTTATTTAATATAACTTGTGTGATATTTTTATACTTAATAAATCTAAGTCTATGAAATCTTAAGGGTTGGTATTGTATCCTTTCACGTGAATGATTATCAAACTAGTTTAACAATCTTAAGGATGGTTGCGAGAATGTATAATATTTGTACATAGATGTTATTATGCATAAGGAGGTTGATTAAAGAGTAAATAGGTATGTAGATATATCTTAGATTCATCAAAGAAGTTTATTAAGTCTAGTACAAGAGATTCAAACAAGAAATCATCCTCATAGTTTGTGATACCATGTTCTAGGGTTCTTAAGGAATATAAAAAAATTTAATGCTAAAAAAGAACCTTAATGATATTCTAAGTAGGGTTATCATGGAGATTTGAGTGTTTACAAGGTGATGAGAAATTATCAAGATATTTGAAAGAGTATTTATAGACCAAATCTTGTAAAACACAGTCATGTCTTAGTGTGCCTAGTCTTGAGGACTTACAAAGAACTATGTTTTGTGAAGAGGACTTAAATTATACCTTGAATTTTGAGAATTATTTGCTTAGTTTATGTGATGGATAATAATGCTCTGAAATTATAGAACTATTTTTTGAACTCAGGAGCATTAAGTATTAGAAGGATATTAAGTACAATCTTCGAGAACCTGTGACTATCCCAGTTGGGCCAGTACACAAACGTTCCTTTAATGAAAGTTGAAAAAAAGTTATAGTAAGAATATTGGTAGAGTTATTAGTATGTGTGAAAGTCTTAAGGAGTGAGGAAGAGTCCCTTAAATCATCAAATAAGAGGAAATGCATAATTTTCCTAATCTAGTATGGTTGAGAACCTAAGAAGCATTGGTGGAGCAAGTTGAAATTTTTTAAATCGAATGTCTCAATTAGAGAACAAATTAATGACATGAATAGGTTATAAGAGGTGTCAAGTACTGGTAAGGTGATGAGTGATGTGAAACCTATATCAGTTCAAAGAAAAGGAGAAAATAGAGTTAGAGGAGTGTTAGTATCAAGAACAAGAAATGAGACCAAGAAGATAAAACCTGGACAGTTAGTTGATTGATGAAACATAAGGTGGATGAACAATGAAATGAGCATGAAAAAGTGTATGATTATGGAGAAAGGTGTTAAAAATATGGAAACTATTGATAAGTGCAAAAACCTTAGAAACTTACCTAAAACCCTAGCAAGACCTATTATAGATCTAGCCAAAAGGAGCAATTAGAGTTAGAGGAGTTGTACAATGAGTTGAAGGATAAAAATTGGTATGAAGCAAGAATTCCAAAATCGGCATCTGAAACACTATTCACTTTTGTTTGAAATTTCCTAGATTGATCCAGACATAGTGGTTTGAGTGATAGAAGGTCCAATTGGTAGACCTAGTTCACTGAGAGGTGGACCTTGAACAGGGTTCATTTTAGGGGAGAATATTCATAAATTGGTGAAAATTAGGATTTTGGAAGTTTGAAATTGGTGATTTTTTTACTATCGTACGATATCAGGTTCACTAAAATTTTACGAACCATAAATAAATTTAACCCTAATTTCACCTTATTGTTTCCACTAAGGGTCGACCAATGTTGGTATATTCACCATTATGTTATAATATACTATTATATAGGATTAATTCTCCATAATGTAGTAATACAGTATAATTTCAAAAATTCATTAATTTTGAGATCTGGAGTCAAAGCCGAAGGTAAAAGTGAATAAGCCTGTGAAAAATCTAAAAGTACAAGCCAAAAAGAAAAGGTATAAGTGGCGCAAACAAATGGAAATTTTAGTGTGCTTTCAGATAAGAACATGTACATGAGGGCGTCGCACGCCTTCATAATGTCGTCATTGAATGATAACAAGTTTTGATTATAGAACATGTAGGAGTTTTCCATGTCACTGGTCGGGACCATTTTCCATGTCACTAGTCGGTGGCATTACCGATCGGTATCATTTTCCATGTTATCATCTGGTGGTATTACCCCATTGTAGCATTTTTTATGATGTCATCAGGTGGCATTACCAACCGGTAGCATTTTCCATGTTACTGGTCGATGACATTACAACACGGTGAAATTTTCCATACTAACGTCTGGTAGCATTTTCCATGTTACTAGTCAATGAAATTACCGCACGGAAGCATTTCCCATGCTACGAGACGCTGGAATTGCCGGATGGTAAAAAAATTCATGTTACCGACCGGTAACATTACTGCCCAGTAACATTACTACATTGTAGTGTTTTCAATGATTTCGTTAAACAAAAGGAAAAAAATGAGTATGGCAATTTTTTTTGCTTACACCATATTTTGGGAGGATAGATTTATCATCAAGAATAGCATTTTAACTGCTAACATAAAAAAAAAATTAAAAAAATCCATACAAAATTAGTGAAACCTACATTTTTTTTACAAAAAATCAGCTTTTTTGAATTTTTTTTCTTTGTGCCATATTTTGTGTTGACAAATTTCTCGTTGAGCCGGTCATTTTAATTGCTTTTGTCAAAAAATAATTTTTCAAAAAATTACATATGCTTTTAGCTGACATCATATATACTATCAGCCAACAACATACACTGTTAGTCAAAAATTGCTACCGGCCAACACCATTATTAAAATATTCGCCATCATTTTGAAACTCGTTTTCTTCATATTCACCACCATTTCAAAAGTCATATTCACAAATTCGCCAGGGAATCTATACAATTTTTTTTGGGGGGGTCTTAAAATTAACCCTGGCGAACTTCCTTATTTACAATCCCAAATAAATGAATGTGGAATTAGGAATGTAAGAGATAAGTTATAAGTTGAATATCCTAAATAAATTAATCCACATTAATCATGTAATCTACAATAAAGATGTTAATACTTTTCTCTATGATAAAATGATATATATTAATGATTTCTTATAACACAATAAGAGATGAATACTTAGTCACTCATAGTTATACATAAGTGATATGGGTGTAAAGAATAGGTGAAAAATCTAATCTTAATCTATAAATGATTTTTCTTTAGAGCTACGCCTGGAAACAACTCATGTATGGAACCGTACATCTCATGTTGGGGTGTACTATAGTTTAGACTTGATTTATATGGTTTTGGACCTACACACAATGGGTTTCTATTAAAAAAATTCCCATCGTTAGTATGGAAATAATTGTTGTTATCTTTCGCAAGGGCTTTCATAACTTTGGAACCACATGTAATGATCTAAAAGAAATAGAAACCTGATATACATGCAATAAGCTTTCTAAAATGAGGAGATAACAAAAGGAGAAATATATATGTGGGTGAGGCTTGAATAACCCTGGTGGTAAACCCTTATTGAACTAATTCAAATGTTACACTATATCCCTTCAACCAGTAGAAAGCCTCATGTAGTTCTCCTAGGGTTGGTACAATTAGTAAATTCAATCTATCCCAAACCATGTGTGTTTCGTCATGTCTCTTGATATAAATATAGTGGAGTAACTATAGAGTGGAAAATATACCCAGTGTGGTAGTAGTTTGATGTGGTGTTCTTTAGATGTTAACACTAATTTCCCTTTTGTCCCTCAAATATTGTTGACAATGCTTGGAGTGAATTGCTCTTGCTAAGACATGGTTTTAGGGAATTTGCATGGTTGGAAATGGATGAAGCTAGACAAACCTAGTTTGAGTGCTTCATGCCTATATGATGACTACTCTAAATGATATCCAATAGCTTTAGGAATATTTAGGAAAGCCTCCAATGTTTTAGTGTTGATATTTGTAATGTATATTTCTGGGAATTATAGGTCAATTATAAATTGCAATGCTTATATAGGATTATAAAGGTTAGATATTCATATTATGGATGACCTAAGGAAGATGAACTAATGCATATAATATTTTTCAATTAAAAATATCCATTGAATAAGTGGGTACAAGACCATACAGATCATCTCAGACTGTCTAATGGCCTGGTCCTATTTTGTATGGTCCTGTTGAGTTTCAAATTCACACTTTAGGTGAAACCACAGTCAGGGGAAAAACAAGTCCCTCCTCTTTGATGGGAGAGGTTCCCTTATTGAAAGCCAGAAACAAGATTATTTACAAATCTACAACTTTCATCAAATGTGGTCTTCTGACATATGAAAATGTGTTTTCTTCAAGGAAAAACACTTAGCACAAGAGAATGGAAGAATGAAGGGGAAAGAGAAGGCAGAAGAAGGAAATACTTTTGGGGAAAAGAGATTGCAGAGAGAACCCCTAATTGCATTGGATAAATGAATTACAGAGAAGAATCATTCACATTTTTACCAGGTGCAATTACACAGACACAAAGTTCTCATAATTGCATTTTGAAGAACAAAAAGTTTCTTAGCTTCTATTTGATCAAATGATTCACAAAACAGAGCAGAGGGAGAGAGGGAAACAGAGGAAAAAGAAAAAGAAGCTCTTGTATTGATTTTTTTGTTCAAAATTACAGTCTCGACATATCAGAATTTCCCACCCTGACAATGACTTCCAGAACCCATCAAATAGCTCACGAAAAGTGGTTATAACTTCCTCCAGGTGAGCAAAATGGTTTGCAAACGTATTTCATCCTTTGTGCCCTTCAAAAATCATCCAATTGTGAAGAAAAACCAAGGCGGAAAACCAATTTGCGCAAATACACAGATATTTCATTTTATTTTCGAGTTTCAATATGACCCATTGATCTGTTGTTAAAACATTCAAATCAGATCGTCCATGTGGAAGGAGAAGATTGGAGCAGGCGAGGGTGAATCCCCTTTCCATTTTCGTGAATTTTTGTGTTTTGGCACTTTGGAACAAATTGCCCCGCAGCCCTGCTCTACTTTTATGACTTAGACACGTGGCAAGCTATGATTGGAAATGGGGTCACGGTGTAATTCTAAACATTTTGACCTATTTTGCAAAAAAAAAAAAAATCTCATTTACCTCCGTTGGCCCGTAGGAGCCATAACTTAAAAAGTACAAGGAGTTAGGAGGAATTCTTTACCTTTTTAGAAAGGGGAAGAATTTTTCAATCTGATGCAATGATTTTCATGAGTCCACAAGTCCTTAGAAAGTTCCAATTTTCAAACTACCTCTTTCAAGCATACTTTAAGGGAACTAACTCAAATTTTTTGCAATTTTAGACTTAGAAATTAAAGGGAAATTTGAGGGTGACAACAGGTCCTAGATAGGAATTCAGTGGTAAAATATCCAAAGTTTGGGAAAGATTCCTAGAGATAGATTAATACGCTAAATAATTAATATTTTTAGGATGAATGATAGAGTAGTGTGTAGATATCCAAAATTCATGTGAGAGAGAAGGATATACCAATTGAGTTCAGAATGCAAGCATTTTTCTTAGTATAGGAACAAAGCTAAGATTTTCATTTCCAAAGGATAAGTTACCACATTTGAATATTTACATTCCCGTCATTATTTCATAGCCAACGATAGTACCGGCCAAATTCAATTTATTTTTGTGACTAGAGAATATGTTTCATGGTAATCAACACATTCGACCTGTGAAAAACCTTTTGCTACAAATCGAGTTTTGTACTGATCAATGGAACCATATGGTGCATATTTATTTTGATACACCCACTTGTACCTCACTATTATTCTTCCTTTTGTAGGTGGAACTTAATTCGCAACGTTGTTATTTTTAAAGAAAGAAGTCCTTATACTATAGTTTCCCACCATTCAAATGTTTAGAAGCATGAGGATAAGTCTTGGAATCATACGTTACTTTCAACTGTGTTAAATGTGAAACATCATACTGATGTTAGAATATCATCATGGTTGGATCTATAGGATCTCCTTCCAAGCCACAAACCTTATAATGTGTCATGCCCCAAAATTTTCACACCTAAATGCACTTGTTAAAATACTAGAATTTTTTTTTTGTATTTCATTTACTTGTTATACGACACTACTAGGGCTCACATAGAATGACTCAACATCACATGAGGTGCTTGTACAATCAAGGACCTACATATACAACAAGATAACACAAGATGGACACAATTTCCAAACTTTCTCAAGGGAATGAGCACTACATATGATCATTTTGATTTATTTGACATAAAAACTTCAGCAATGATTTTTATATTACTTAAGTACTAATATAGTTTAATTCATGCATTCTCTAGCTAGTTCCATATCAATTCCTACATAATGATAACTATGCTTTAGGCCTTTAAAGAAGGTTATCCTATTCAACCAACATATCTTGTGTCAATAACAACCCAGATTACAATTTCCATTACAAAAGGAAACAAGGCTAATAACCTCCATTACACACACACACACACACACACACACACACACACACACAAATTCTCATTAACTCACAACCCTTACTAGCATCTTCATATGCATAGAGACACGGTCTCAGTTTTCTTATTAATTCATTACTCGTGTTACACATCTTTTAGTTTTTTTGTTACAAGGTTCATGTCTCATGTGCACCTTCTTAAAATGATAGGAGTGTTCACCATGTCAATGAGACATATAGTTAATTATTAATTTTATTATAAACCAAAATAACTCCATCCCTTTCTTTAATAACAAAGATAGATCTTATCATAATGGGTTGTGGTACCACCCAAAATCTTATTCATCTGTCTATTAAATTTTCTTAACTATTTCATTGCAATTTGCACATAAAAGTGATTCAAAATATAATGTCAACCTTCTAGGTTATAAATTCTCATTTCATTAAAATTTGAAACCTAAGAGTAAGCATTTAAATTAGAATACTGATAGAATAATTTCATTATGTACCCACAAGGAGACCAAGTCCTATGGTGGTTGTTTGCAATCCAATCTAAGGTCATGTTTGCTTAACAAATTAAGTACATAGACTCATATTCACAAGGTAAACATTATCCTAGGATCTTATAATAGCACGATACGATTTTTTTTAACAAGATAGTCTCTATACTAAGATCCTTCCCTTTCAAAATGTTAAGAATGATTCACCTTTTTTCTTTTCATTCTTCCTAATTTTATGCACAATATAAAATTGAAATGGGATTATACTCTTTTCATGACTATGAGAAAACTCCTCCGTATAGGGTTTTGTACTTTTTTATTATTTTTCTATTAGTCCTTTATGAGAGAGAGTATCAACATTATCTCATTTTTTTCTAGGAAATAACACACACATACATTTTTCTTCTAAAATCTTGTATATGTGTTACTTCGACATAACTTTATGTGAGTTGATGTTAAAAAATACTCCATGAAATTTTACATCCTTCATTTTCACTCAACGTGTATATGATACAGTCATAGTATGGGATTTTATGAGTCTAATATGTGTTTTACATCTTCTTTTATAAATCATTTATTTCCTTTTGTAAAATTAGACATCATGACATTTTCCATATTCACCATTCATGTATTAAAGAGGTCCTATTATTCCATTAACATATACAACATCTACACTTACGTGCATGCAAAGCCTATTACAAGGATTTAAAGGAAACACTAGAGAATTTATATTCCATGAGGATACCCAAATAATAAATTTAGGTCTATTACCACCCTGACATTTACCATATGAAAAACTATCCTTAGACGGGTTCTTGGGTGATACTAACTTTACTTATTTAAATCCAATTGGGCATGAAAAACATGAAGCAAGCACTATACTTTTTACCAATTTACATTGTTAACTACCTTCATTATTATTTAAGTAAACATGGTTTCTACATGGTTGGTCCTACAATCATTAGGTGTCACCCCTACTGATGTTGAAAAATTAGTTTAAAACATAAGTAGATACAAGCCAAATAGTTTTCCCATGTATAGTGCTTAAAACATAGGAGTTCAAGATAACAATGGTTCTCAACACAATAAATCATATTTAGAATCATCTATATTTCACTTTTATTTAATAATTACATTTAATGTCAATGTATATCATTTCAATGTTAGCTCATGAATAATAACAAATCATGCTTTTAATCCTTCTTGTCTGGAGTACCTGTAACCAATGCAGGGTCAGTCCTAAGACTGGTATGGAAAACCCTTACACTCAAACATAAACCAATGCATCCATCATTTCAAGAAATGCAAAACAAAATATTATAGAGAGAGAGAACATTTCATCACACATTCACACTTCCACATTCATCAACACTTTTCTTTTTTGAGAGAGAGAAAGACTAGGAGACATTTTCTTTTCTATTCACAATATCATAACCATTTACATTTTGTATCCATTTTCATTTCAAATCCATCTACATTTTCAATCCATTGACATTTTCAAGACCAACCACAATTTCATAGTTATTTCTAGAGAGAGAAGAGGGAGGAGAGAGAAAACATCATAAATTTTGAAATCCATTCATACAAATTAATTGATTAAATCATACTCTACTCAATATTGTGATGATATTAAAAGGTTTCACAAGTAGTTACAAGTCAAACGGGAGCCTCAGAAGGATTTTCTAGCTAAAGTTGCAAGTTTGCGAAAATTGACCAAAATGGCTAAAGTGCTTACAAACTAGGTCCTCAAAACCACTCATTTTAAGTTCAAACACAATTTTTATCAATTCCTATTTACTCCCCTATATACAAAGAACTCGTTTTATTTGACAGAATTCTATTATGATGAACAATGCTCAAGTTATACAGGAAACTTTGGGGTTGATTATGGTAAATGTGTCAAAAAAATCTTGTTGTATAATGACCTGTGGGCCCCGAAATCCACTTGCAAAGCTAAATTATGAAATAATTTTTTTGTTATTGAGATTTGGTTTCAATTTTCCTATTAGAGGTCTGGGTATAGGTGGGGTAGTTTTTAATTTTCCCAATCGAAGCGGCAACCGCAAGATAAAATTGTTCACGTTTTCTTACAACGAGAATGCCACCACAAGTGACTGCAATGTCGAAAGGGCTTTGAAAATCATCCTGTTAAGGTATAAAATTGAGTTTGTTAGCCTATTTAAGAGTCTTCATGGTGTCCTGGGTTGACAGGGATCATGTTAGAGGTTTCAGTTTGTGGTAATAGCTTGGTTTGGCACTCCATGCGCGTACTTTCCAAGGTCAAATTTCTATGTTCTGAAATGTTCTGGGTAGGGTAAAGGTTTTGTATCGTTCATTCCAGTTGTTTTATACTATTCAAAGAATCCGCGTTTAAATTTTCGTCAAGGATTTTGGGATGGAAAGTGTGTAATTTAGTGCAATTTGGAAAAGGATATCCATACTTGTTTTGCTGAGAGGCATCTGTCTTGGGGTTTCGTCATAGTTATTGACCTTCAATTATGACCGCATTTCTTGAACATTTTCTAAATCCTTTTCCACAAATCCATTTTTTTTTGTATTGGAATCATGAGTTCCATAAGACCACATTTCTTTCATAGAATTTTTCACCAAATGCTTTTTTATGCATTCCACCAACATGTAAAGAAAAGCATGCACACAGTCTCTATGGCAGCTATTCAACTACAACATGGCTAGGAAAATCCTTTATTAGCTTTGTGATGAAATTGCTTTCAACACCTGCCAAGGTCTGGAGGTATCGCTTGAAGCCTACTTTTTTTTCACCACATTTTACAAACGTATCAAATAGAGCACCAACAGCTCCAACATGTAATAGAAATCCTCCTTATGCTTTGATGGATGTCTGTACTCTTTTCCAGAGCATTTATTTTATCATAGGCTGGGAGAGTGCATTTTTGAGATTTTTTTATTGGCATGTGATCGCACAGTTCACGCCTACCTATAAATCTATCATGGCGCTTTCCACATTGTCCTGAAAGATAGACAAATGTTTTCTCACGTTCTACACACAGTCACGTGTCTTTTTACATGTTCCCATTGTTATTGCATACAAGGTTACAACATAAAAAATGATACTAAACGCCTCCAAGCCTCATTGCAAAAAATTTCCAACATCCATTTACAGCTTTACCATAACTACTTACCCACTTCCATAACTCCCTCAACCTCCTTAATCCACTCCCCCACCAAAAAAAACTTCCATTTAGATCCATTTATCTCTTAGTTTTAATTTTATTGCTATCATTTTAAATTTTCAATGTTCCATTTCTCTCTTTCTACCCCAGAATTTAAACATTCCACCCATAATAAATTTACATGTTTTTTGTTTAAATTTATTATTATTATTATTATTATTACAATTTTTTAATCATGAAAATAGAATAATCGTAAAATCAATTCCTATGACTGATATTGAAGTGGTAATGAGTAGGATAAAAGTACATTGATGAGTAATATATGTCCTAGTTCACAAAAAATGACATCTCGAGGTTACAACGAACATGCCTACACACAAGATTAATGAGCTACAAGAAACAAATGAAACGAGGTAACTTGAACTAAATTGACAAGGCCATAAATATGTCTTGTTGACTAAGAGTAGTGGGGTGGGCACTACATTCCCCTCCCCTTATAAAATCATCATCCTCAATGCGACACAAGCCAAGGTTAACTTGAGGGATAAGTAAGCAAGGGAAATTCAACAATGAAATTTTTTTAGGGAAAATGAACTTGTTACTAAAACGTGACACAACAACTCAGAAATAAACATGTTTTGAAACTTTCCTCAATTTCTGTAATGTTCTGTGAAGATTGGTAGTTCTTTTTATTATAGTGAATTTAATCTAAATTTGATAATCATGTCTAAACTTGTTTGCTAGTGTTTTCTCATAATTGTATTCATAATTAATGGTTTTGCCAATACATGGTTCTTTGTTCAATGCTCGTAATATTTTCAATTGTTAAAATTTTCAATTTGATTATTTTCATAGGGTACCAAATAAAACATAACATCGTACTAGGCCCTAAATCATAACACATCCAACTTCACATTACACCCATTTTCCTCCACCAAAATACATAATGATACATCTCATCCCAATATACACAAATGAACTGCCCATACCACAAACAAATATTTCACCATGACATATATGCATCACCACACAACATAACATAGCATATCAACATCAATAAATCCCAAACATCATCCACGATCCAAGAAATATCAAGTAATAATGTCTCCCAAAGTGCCAAGCATGAACCAGTGCCTCCCATCATCATGAACAACAAAAGCCATCGTCATCCACAAAAGTAACCAAATACCATAAGTCAACAAGTTTTCATTGCTTAAGCACATAATTTGATGGGATCTCTAGGGTTAGAAGGGGGTTTTCAAGGAATTTTCTATAACATAATGGCTATTAATGTGATGTTTTAGATAAACTGTCAAGTTCCAAGTTTTCTCATCCACTAGTTTTCATGTTTTCAACTGGTTGAAGGGTTGGAGGTGATAGTTTAATTTGTACATGTGGTGATACATAGAGGAAGTGAAAAGGCATATACGAGAGCTAAAATGCAAATAGTATGATATATGGTTATGTTCATTTGTTTTATCACGACAAGAATCTTTTCAACATAAGGATTGATTAGTGGTTTTCAAGTATAGGAGGTTATTTTCATCTTGCAAGACATAGGGTAAGAATGATTAGCCATAAGCATTTCCCTTTAGGATTATTAGACACAAATTCATTTTCATACCTTTTCTCATGGCAGGTATGGTCCAGTATGATGTTTTTACAAGATATCTTATGTTTCAATATATCCACTTGATATGCAAGAATGTCATATGATAATATGTCACAAAGGGAGAATTTATATTTTTACACAATGCAAACATAGTCTCAAGATATGAATAAGATACTCCCCCACAACCCATTTTCCCCCCACCAAAAATGAATTTTCCTTTCCTTTCCTTTCCACCAAAGTGAAATTTAAACAAATGTCATATTTTTCCAACCATAGCAAGATATGAACTCTCTCTTTTCCCTCCACCAAACAAAACCCCTTTTTCCTCTAACAAGATAAAGTCATAATGACAAATATCAACATGTTACCTGATTTCTCCATCCAATGAGGTCAGGTCACCCTATGGCCCTCGGCACATAGACCCTTGTTACCTTCACCCAAGTGGCATAGTAACATGTAGCTCTAAACTACACAACCCCTTTACCCCCTTGGGGCATGCCCACATACAACGAAGCGGGTCCATAGGTTCTACCACTCCATGGTGAACACATGACCCTATTCCAATGTATCACAACATTATAACCAGCATATCAAATAGTTTTAATCGCCAAGTGGTATCAAATCCCAAGCCTTGGGATAAGCTAGAAAACTTTTAAACGCAATTTTTTTTTAAACTAAGTAAAATAAATGGCTAAACAGTCACAGTAATGCAAAGGCCACTTGTTAGCACAAAATCAAATTAAATGCCCAAAATTTAAAGAATGCATCAATGAAGAAAATTGTTGGTTCTTAAAAGAAGAGAGAAAAAGATCAATTTATGAATAAAATACAAACATAGAAACAATCACATTACGATCACTATGTGGCCCTTCCGTGGCCACCAAAGGGGTACTCATTGAGTTTTTGGCACTCGGATATTGAGCCTCAGCTCACAAAATGCATATAACCTGAATAAGCATATATCCATATATCATTGAATCACATAAATGAGGATCCACATAGTCAATATCACATAAGATTGTTCAATGGAAAACCCAAATAGGAGAGAGCAAGGAATCAAGTTTGTATAAGCGAAGCCTGAGGTGGTGTGCATCTAAAATATACTGAGAAAGTTCAAAGTATACTAGATGGATAGAGTGAGTTTTTTAGTCTGCATAAGACTTCACTTCGAAGCTTTTAGAGAGTATTTTTCAATCTACATGAGACTTCACTTCCAAGCTTGTACTTGGCTCAAGGTTATGGGCACCTGGTTCATGATTTATCTCTCCACACTTACACCTCGAGGTTTCCTACAGGATCAAGTGGTGTAGGGTAAAATTAATATCACACAATTCACTAAAGTTGGTAGTCACAATAACCCATATGAACATATACAATTAACACTTTCATACAAAAACAATGGCAATATGACACAACATGATAATTTTCTCATCACAACATGCAAAAAAAATTGTGATTCTCACTATGTTTCCCTTACAAGGGTAATGTTATACACTTATAAGGTAATACAAAACTAGAATTACTCTCATGAGTATTGTTATTGCTAACATAAAAATACACAGATCTACATCGTGTGTTAATGATACACCACATTACAAGTTTTTCCCACATTACAACATGTTTTTTCAAACACCACATACACTCCACCATTACTTAACCACAATCATAAAAGCAACACATAATGCACATCACATATAAACTTACCAATTCCATAATTAAGTTTTACGTTCTTCCTAGATGTTTGAGATAATGACCTTTACACTGATAGCATATATCATGCCCCAATATTTTCACACCCAAATACAATAGTAAAAAAACGGGAATAAATGTGTTTATGTCTTTCATTTACTTGTTATTTGACACCACTAGGGCTCACTTAGAATGACTTAACATCACATGAGGCACTTGTACACATATATAACAGGATAACACGATATGCACATAATTTCTAAACTTTCTCAAGGGAATGAGCACTAGATACAATCATTTCAATTTATTTGACATAAAAACTCAACAATGATATCTTTTTATATTACTCAAGTACTAATGCAGTTTAATTCATTATTTACATTTATTCTCCATCTAGTTCCATGTCAATTCCTACATAATGATAAATATGCTTTAGGCTTTTAACAAAGGTTACAATTTCCATTGCAAAAGGAAACAAGGTTAATCACCTCAATCAAAACATTTAAAGGATGAGGTATCTCTCTCTCTCTCTCTCTCTCTCTCTCTCTCTCTCTCTCTCTCTCTCTCTCTCCTCTCTCTCTCTCTATCTCTCTCTCTCTCTCCTCCCTCCCTCCCTCCCTCCCCTCCCTCCCTCCCTCCCTCCCTCCCTCCCTCCCTCCCTCCCTCCCTCCCTCCCTCCCTCCCTCCCTCTCTCTCTCTCTCTCTCTCTCTCTCTCTCTCTCTCTCTCTCTCTCTCTCTCTCTCTCTCTCTCTCTCTCTCTCTCTCACACACACACACACACACACACACACACACATATTCTCATTAACTCACATCCCTTACTAGCATATTCTTATGCATAGAGATATGGGCTCGGTTTTCTTCTTTAATTCATTACTCGTGTTACATATATTTTAGTTTTTTTTTGTTACAAGGTTCATGTCGCACTCATACCTTCTTAAAATGATAGGAGTGTCCACCATGTCAATAAGACATATAGTTAATTATTAATTTTATTATAAACAAAAAAAAATTTATCCCTTTCTTTAGTAACCGAGATAGATCTTTTCATGATGAGTTGTGGTACCACCCAAAATCTTATTCATTTTCCTATTAAATTTTCTTAAATAGTCCTTTACGATTTTCACATACAAGTGATTCAAAAGATAATGTCAATTTTCTAGGTTATAAATCCCCATTTCATTTAAATCTAAAACCTAAGAGTAAGCATTTAAATGGAAATATTGAGACAATGATTTCATTATGCACTCACAAGGAGACCAAGTCCTATGGTGGTTGTTTGCAATCTGGTCTAAGGTCTTATTTGTTTAGCAATTTAAGTACATAGACTCATATTCACAATATAGACATTATCCAAGGATCTTATAATAACAAAATATGTTTTTTTTAACAAGACAATCTTTATACTAAGAGTCTCCCTTTTGAAGTGTAAAGAATTATTTCCCTTTTTTCTTTTTGTACTTCCTTTTTTTATGCACAATCTAAAATCAAAATGGGATTATGCTCTTTTCATGACTATGAGAAAACTTATCCATAGGGTTTTGTACGTGTTTATTATTTTTCTATTAATCCCTTATGAGAGAGAGAGTGGCCATTCTCTCATCTTTTTTATATGAAAGAACGCACACATACAATTTGTTCTTCTAAACCCTTTTAAACAAGTTACTTTCACATAAGTTGATGTGAGTTGATGTTACAAAATACTCCATAAGAGTTTACATCCTTCATCTCTCACTTGTGTATATGACAGTCATAGTATGGGATTTTATGAGTCTAATCTACATTATGCATCTTCTTTTATAAATCATTTCTTTCCTTTTATAAAATTAGACATCTTGACATTTTGCATATTCACCATTTCTATATGAAAGAGGTCATATTATTCCATTAACATCTACAACATATATGCTTGCGTACATGCAATTCCTATTACAAGGATTTAAATGAAATGCAAGAGGATTTATATTTCATGAGGGTACCCAAAGAATAAATTTAGGTCTATTACCACCTTGAGATTTACCATATGAACAACTATCCTTAGATTGGTTTTTGGGTGAGACTAACTTTACTTATTTAAATCCAATTGGGCATGAAAAACCATGAAGTAAGCACTATATTTTTTACTAATTTACATTGTTAACTATCTTCTTTATTAATTAAGTTAACATGGTTTCTACATGGTTGGTCCTACACTAATTAGGTGTCACCCGTATTGATGTTGAAAATTTAGTTAAAACATAAGTCGATACAAGCCAAATAGTTTTTCCACGTACAATGCTTAAAACATAGGAGTTCAAGATAACAATGGTTCTCAACACACTAAATTATATATAAAATTCTCTCTAATTCACTTTCATTTAATATTTTCATTCAATTTCAATGTACAACATTTAAATTCCATCTCATTAATAACAACATATCACACTTTTAATTCTTCTTGTCCGGAGTACCTAAAACAAACACAGGGTCAATCCTAGGACCGGGATGGAAAACCCTTATAATTAAGAATAGACCAATGCATCAATCATTTCAAGAAATGAAAAATAAAAGAGTGGAGATAGATTGAGGTGGGGGAGGGGGTAGGGGGGGGCGAGAGAGAGAGAGAGAGAGAGAGAGAGAGAGAGAGAGAGTGAGAGAGGAGAGAGAGAGAGAGAGAGAGAGAGAGAGAGAGAGAACGTTTCCTCACACATTCACACTTCCACATTCATTGACACTTTTATTTTTTAGAGAAAGAAAGGAAGAGAGAAATAATATGAGACATTTTCTTTTCTATTAACAATATCATATCCATTTACCTTTCATACCCATTTTCATTAAAAATCCATCTACATTTTCAATATGTTGACATTTTCAAGAATAACCACAATTTCATAGTTATTTCTAGAGAGAAGAGGGGGGAGAGAAAACATCATAAATTTTGAAATCCATTCATACAAAGTAATTGATTAAATCATACTCCACACATTACTGTGACAATATTAAAAAATTCCACGGGTAGTTATAAGTCAAAACATGATCCTCAGAAGTATTTTCTAGCTAAAGTTGCAAGTTTGCAAAAATTGACCAAAATGGCTAAAGTGATTACAAAATAGGTCCCAAAACCACTCATTTTAAGTTCAAACATTGTTTTTTTTAATTCTTAATTACTCCCTTATATAAAAATAACTCACTTTATTTGACGAAATTCGATTATGACGCTTAAGTTACAAAGGCGACTCCGAGGTTGATTATCGTAAACGTGTCAAAAACTCTTGTTACATAACTACCTGTGGGCTCTAAAATTCACTTGCAAAACTAACTTCCGAAGGCATTTTCATAGAAATGAGAGTTGGTTTCAATTTTCTTATCGGATTTCTAGAGATAGTAGGGGTGGTTTTCATTTTTTCCCAATCAAAGCGGAAACTGTAACCCAAAACCATTCATGTTTTGCTAAAATGAGAATGCCACTGTAAGTGACTGCAGTGTCAAAAGGGATTAAAAATCATCTTATTAAGGAAACAAATTGAGTTCCTCCAACTATTTAAGAGATTTTATGGTTTCCTGGGTTGACATGGACCATGTTATAGGTTTCGGTTTGTAGTAACAAATTGGTTTGGCTCTTCATGTATGGGGTTTCCGAGGTCGAATTCCTATGTTCTCAATTTTTTATGAGAAGGGTAAAGGTTTCATTTTTCATTCTAGTTAAATTTTCTACTATTCAAAAATATTAAAATACAAAATTAGGAAATGATAATCTATGTAATTTAGTGCAAGACAAAGGGAGATCCATACCTTTTTTCGATGCTTGTTGGAGGTATTTGCTTGGGGTTTTCATCTTGGATTTTGGGATGGAGATCTCAAAGGAGTAGAATCCAAATTTGGAGAGGTTGGGAGGATGTTGCTAAAGGTTGTGGAGTTTGGATTTACACCCGTCAATTATGTTTGTATGAATTTTCCAACGCCTTTTTAACAAACCCATTTTGTGCATATACTAGAATCATTGTAGCCCATGAGACCACATCTCTTTCAGGAATTTTTTTGAACAATTCAAGGGATTACACATACCTTAACATTTGTACACTAATTAAAGTAACACGGATTTTTTTTCAAGGTGCCAAGTTTTGAGGGAATGTGGCTCCTAAAATTCCATGAGGAGATGTTCATTCAAACTTGTGTTCAAACACTCTAGGCTCCCACCAATATGCATCTTCATACAAGTCTACTTGGCACTGCAATACATCAAAAGAAGTTTTTTTACCATATCCTTTTGGTGGTTCCCCATATAAAGTTACAGGATCAAATCTGGGCATTTTGGTTGAGGTTTTTTGGGTTGAGTGGGTGTATTTTGAATTTCCTATGGTACTAGCGGTGGAGGTAGTAGAATCCCCCCTACGAATAATCATCTTAACTATAGAAACTCATTAAATGAGAGTATTAAAAATTATCATGTTAATCATAAGAAGGTGTGATAGTGATGTATAACTCAACAAAAGGAAATGTAGGAAAATTAGGTGATTTCTCATAAGTGATTTCACACTTTTCAATTTAAGAATGTTTTATTTAACATGCATAAAGAGGATGAATAATATTACAGGCGGATATTCATATTTAATTAACTTCCAACATTAATTTCACAAATCAAAGTAATGTTTTTCAAAGTGACTATTGACTTAAAACTATAAAAAAATTTGGAAAGAGTGTACTTATTTGATTCTACATGGATCTAAAGGATTTTTGGTGTTCTAAATGCACGAACAAGAAGATCTAGAACTAGAAATGCTTCATTGATGAGTTTGTGACTTGAAACTGGGCCATGTCAAATCTGTAAACTTCAGTCTATAAAATATGTATGGTCCTAACCCTTTTGTATGTCTTATACCTACTTGGAATTTGGGTCTATAACTTCTTAGGTGATTTTTCTGCCTATAAATGTGTGTCATTTTGTGTTAGTCTTCTTCGCTCGCCTTCAGAATAAATCTATAAACTTTGTTGAAACCCTAAAACCCTTATAGTGTAAGGAGTTCCTACAAAATAAAGCTAGGTGGGTTGTGTTCACCCCTATGCACCACTAATATCACCACTACTCTAAAGAGGTCTCAAACCACACATCATTCTCCTATCATGTGATATATATTGTAATGCAATCATAAATTCAAAATTGTGCTTTGGCAATGGTTTGCTTGAGTTTTAAACTTGCTAAAATGCTTGGGAAGGGCCACTTTTTTTGCTTGAAGGATTAATATGGAGACTCCTAGGCCTGGGAGGAGACTTCAGACCAGTAAAGGGTGCTACACTAATAGATGTGTATGAGTCATTTCACATTTTAGGGAGCTTTGATTTCCTTTTATGTTAGCTTTTGCATGAGGAGTTCATAAAGTTTCAGGTCCCTCAAATGAGGTATGATTTAATTGCTTATATATAGTTTTAGAGGTTATTATATCATGAAAGGCTAACCAAAGGGTTGTATTTGTTCATATGAAGGTGATGGAATTGAAATCATTAATGCACAACATTTCGGTCCAAAACCGTACATTAAGGTCAGTTTCGTAATTTTACAAACCGATTGAAACCGATATTTTTGGACCAAAGGGAGAAATACATATTTTGACTTTATGTGTCTGAGCATGATTATTTCTAGGTGTATTTTATGTAATTAAATTCCAAAAAATGATGACATAGAGGTGTGCAAGGATGAGCAAGTACATGAAATGCTATTAGCTCGTGTGCTAAGCAAAAGTGAGGAGAGTGCATTTGTCCAAAAAAGTGTGAAATGTCAAGATTAATAGTGTCAAAGGATAGATTTCCAAATTTGAGGATCTACATTTCCCCCCTTTAAGTATGAAATTGAAAATTGCATGCTTAAAAGGAAAAGATATTTGAGTGTGTAAAAACACTTTATCTTTTCTCGCATTAACTTTATTTTAAATTATTTCGTTGTGTTGGTGTTGGCATGCTCCAAAATGAAACCCGCAACACATAGTGTAGTCAATGCCCAAGATAGGATACTAAATTTTAACTCAATATGTAATGAAAGTAATGTACAAAAATTTGCAAAAATAAATTCCAAAAGAGATGTAAAACATGGAAGGAATATACTTGTTTGTTTTGCTAAGGGAATGTGTTCCCATTATTATTCCTTGGAGATTTTGGATTTGTTGAATTATGATGGAGAATTGGGGGTGATCGATCCCCAACTATGTTGACAGGAGGTTAATGGATTATGTGTACCAACTTAATACATGAATGTCACCGATAAAAACCAAAAGGATGAGGAGTTGAAGCACCCCTCCGAGGAAGAATACCGTGTATCAAAGTTATTCAGCAACCTTGATATCTTCCCCTTAAGTGTAAAAGGATATGAATGTTTGTCTACGAAGAACTTAGAAACTTTAATACCTTCCATTTCCCCATAGACCATACCACTGCAAATAGATATAAGTCCAATTTTGTAAATTAGAACACACATTAGAAAAGAGAATAAGTCCCCCATACTCTTCCCATGTGTCTCACAACTGAGTAGAACTAATTACATGCTGAAATTTGAGGGGAGAAGGTAGACTCATGTGTCTAATGTGTCTAAAATTGGAAGTGAAACTAAGTGTCATGGAGTTTGAGAGAATGAGTCTACTTCATGCCCCTAAATATTTTCCAAACTAAGTCAATCTGAGTATTGAACCGCATGAAAATGTCGTATTAGTGATGAAAAAACTGAAACTATTGAAAGATATGGATAAAATACCCCTGGGAAAATTGTATAGTAGTGTCAAAATGATATGTATGATACTAACCAAGTTTTATGTTTCTGACCCTATGTATATTTTTCTAAATTTTTATGTCTAATTCCAATTCTGAGGTATTTTTTTCTACCTTTGCATATGTTTGTGCCCAAAAAATGGATGTCTACTATTAATGTAGATAAACCCCAAATGTTTTCCCCTCTTTTCAAGCATGTGTGATGAAGAATGTGAGCACATGGCTTAAAAGAAAATATTTATACCCATGTCTAACAATATGAGAACCTGTGTATAACCCCTAAAAAATGATGTGGTGGCTGCCACAAAGAACTATATATACAAGGGGGGTGCATAGGGTTGAAACCATGGCATAAAACAAGAGAAACAACAACAAGAAGCATCATAACCATAACAATTTCAATGCATCAAAATAGTAATAACATTAGTACTAAACCATCTGTCAGTAAAAAAAGTGTATTTAATGTATAAACAGGTGAAAACACGTGAAAAAAATTCACATAAAAGGAGAAATTTTGGGAAATATGGGACACCCACAATGTCACAAGAAAATCAAGGGCCTTAATCCTATAAACAAGAGATGCACAACTACACATAAGGTAGAATTTCGTAAACATGGGACACCCATGGTGTCATAAGAAAATCAAGGCCCTTAAGCCACAATCTGAGTAGGAAAAGAAGCATACACACACACACACACACACACACATACACACGCACGTACACATAAATGTGCACGTGCACGCATACGTGCACACACACACACAAATGTATTAAAAACCAATGTATCCAAATGTGATGAAAGGAACATATCATATGATATAAAAGAGCTAGCAATAATTGTAAGCGCTATACAAAACACAAGTGTAATTCCTATTAGTCAAAAAGATAGAAAATACATAAGATATATATAACCAAGTGTAATTATGAAATAAAGGAACTATAACATAATACAACACCTATATATAGAATGAAAAAGTGGATGCCCCATAGGTTAACAATCCAGGTAAAGGGTAGGCCAACACATGTCATCGTGTATCACTTTTTGTATGTCATGCATCATTCTCAATATACCACATGAATTTATGTATGTAAAGAGGAAGCAATATCTATAAAACTAAAGGAATAAACAACATGAATAATTTAAAGTGCAAACAATGTATGCCATAGAGATAGGTCTTGATTTTTTAATTTTATAAATATTTGAATGTTTTTATATTTTAGTCCATCCCTAAGGGCATAGATGAAAACTTATTCTCATAATAGAAGGAATGGTAATCCAAGAATTCCCCCGTGTATGGGAATAGTTATAGATTATGTAACTAAATCTCAGAAGAAATATTTCCCCTTATGTGTGTGTGTGCAAAGTGAGTTTCGGGTGTTGAACCGCTGCCTCAATAGTCAAATTGAATCTATAAATAGATTATATCATTGATAAATGAGATGCATATAGCATAAAAGCTACCAAATATTGTTAAGGAGATCATCGATGGAGGGGTTAAACCTAACTGGTCCAGGATCCCCCACATCAGTAAATTTCTACAATGTTGATCAATAAACAATACTTCCTCATGAAAATGATTAATTGCCATAATGTATTCCTCATCAGTGTAAGAGGGACCTTTGCATAACATGATTCCAATGTTTCATATTGGGTTGATAATCAGGAAAATAATCATTGTGAATAGTGACCATGTCATTAGTTGTTAATGAAAAATCACAGCACCCCAAATGACCTCTCATATTTGGTGTTCCAAACTTGTCATTTGATGTGATTCGCATAACATTGAGTTTTCCCCAAAAGAGTGGGACTTAGCAAATGGGAAAACTCTCCAGATTAAGGTTGGTTCCTATTCCTTTGTCTAGGTGCATACGTGAAATTTTAAAAGGATTGATTCCTAAACCTAATCTAATATTGCCAAGGAGACAAGAATGAAAGGAATGCAAGAAATTAAAACTAAGCTAACTAGGTGATACACCGAAGGAATGATGAAAATTTGTTTTACTGATAGGCACAAACCAAAAACAATACATACAATAATCAAGCACAGATAACCAATTTTGCAATGAAAGACTAGATGAGAGCAATGAAGACAAGAAAGGGTTAAAAATCAGCCACAAACATGTATTATTTCTCTATAGAGTTGATACAATGCATTTACAAAATGGCCAAAAGGCAGAAAACGTATTGCAATCTAATGGAAGGTCTGAAACTCCATGAATTCATTTGCTAGAGGAAAATGGGAGCCTACAAAATAAGAGAATGTACAACCCTTTATAATGAGTCACAACCCTGTTTTTTATAGATTCAACATAGAGGGAAGAAAGAGAGGAAAGTGGGAAAAACCGGTTCAAAGCTCAACCACTATTAATACCTCCTACAAAATATGCCCCCAAATGTCTTTACTGCATCAATTTCTTGTTTAGAACCTCGAAGGAGGAGTAAATGGCGAATCAGATCGAATCCGATATGGTTATTGGGGAAAAATAGATCTTGAATTAATGGCCCAAAGACGTTTCTCTAATAATCTCCCACCTAACCTATATGAACTTAAAGTTTTAGATCTTCATAGCATAGATGAGACCAAGATCTTTCCAACGGTGCTAGATTTTCTGAATTTCAAGCCCCGAGTCGAAAGATATGCCCATTTGAAATTTGAGTTGAGTCCGTACAAAATAGCGGGAAAACCAGTTCGAAAACGGGGCCCCTTTTGAAACCAGACACGTGGAAGGCTGGTGCATGTATGAGGGCAGCCTATGTATTTTGATTTTGGAGTGGTGCGGGGCTAGCACATGGTTTCTTCTATGATCTTCTCAATTTCCTTATGTTTTTTCTAAGTCCTTTTCTCAGCGGGGTCAAATATCTGACCGAGGACACGCGGCGGCCTGGCGCATGCTTGAAACCTCCCCTTAATTTTTCTCTTGAATTAGCGCTACTTAGACACTTGGCACCTTCTCTTGGCCTGTCTCAATGCATTGACTATTCAACTCGACCATGTCCCTTTATAGAACTAGACGCGTGGAGGCTCCGCACTCACTTAAAATCCCGCTCAAGATTTGCCTTTAGAGAAGTGTCGGGTTAAAACATGGAAGCCTCCATAGGTTCTTGTAATTTTAAACAGTCCCTCTTACCTTTTTAGACCTTTGAATACATGGTGAGATGGCAATCGTTTGATTCTTTACTTTTAGATTTACCTTTGGGGACGCGCCGAGCTAACGTGTGGCAACCTCTGCTAGCATTTATATACTTAGTCTTTTTTAAGGCTTGCCATGTCCACCTTTGACTTTTAGTTTTTACTCTGTCCCTGCTTTGGGCCTAGGACATGTGGGGGCCTAGTGCTTGTTCAAGTCTCCTTTTTTGGATTCAACTTTAGAGGTGCGTCGCTTGGACACTTGGCAGTGTCCACTATCTCCTCCATACTTAGTCGATTTTGGAATCGTTATAAACCGTTTGAGAGGCTGAAGACTTCAAATCTTCACCACTCCTTATTCTTTGATCTTAAGGAATCTTTGACACTGTCTCCTCCTTCCCCGACCCTAATATTCCATTTCTAATCCTACCTATAATCTGTTTAATGGATTTAAGGCACATATTCGCTCGATAGAGCCATCTTTTTGAATTTCCCCTATGTAAATTCATTTGATCTTTTGTAGGTCCCGTCACTCCATTGTAGAGTCCCTCTACAACTTTCTTGCAGGATTCAAACGTGATTTCTCTGGTTCTTTCTGTGTGGGGTCATGGCTGGTCCAATATTTTGCTGGGGGAAAAATATGGATAGCAATTTTGGCGACTCGAAGGGGTATATGTCTGCTAGATGAGAGGACCGGTTACCTTGTTATTTCCATTAGGCACAGATTCGAGAATGATGGCTTGGTACTGATCTTGCCTCTAATCCATGAGCCTAACCATCTGTAGTATCAATTTTAATGATAAATATCAAGATAATGGTTTCTGAGAGTAGAAATTTGATTCGACCTGGGATTTTGACCGTCCCTGAATGGACTGTTTCAAAGATGACTTTTATTTGCTCTTCATTTGTTTTGTTTTGAAGATGACAACTATTACAGGTAACTATGAGTTTCCCTGCTATGAATACGAAAAGGGATAGCATGTCCATTTGGAGGCATGTTGGACTATGTAATGATGCAACCTAGAGAAACAAAGAACCTGTGCCACAACACTTAGGGAAACAAAAAACTACACAACAACAAAAACAACATGCGTACGCACTTAGGGAAATAAAAGTCCTATGTTAATATTTACAGGCATGGAAACTTCCCATTTAGTAGTAGTGTTTGAGATGGATCTCGTTTACTATGATCTATAATTTTTTGCCATCCAATTTAGCCAACTGGAAGGCATTTCTACTCTTGCACTCTGTGATCATGTAAGGGCCACTCCAGATGGCATCAAATTTGGAGTGTTTTCCTGGATTTTCCCCATCTGCATCCCATTTCAAAAATAGATCTCCTTCTTGAAAATTCCTTGTTTTTGCTTTCTTATCAAAGCATCTCTTGATTAAGACCTGATCCTTTTCTATTGTTTGAAGTGCATGCTCTTTGGTTTCTTCCAATTCCATCATCTCTACATACCTGGCCTCCATTGGTTCAAACTCAAACATCTCCAGCTACTTCATGAGTTCCAATGCTGGAAACTCAAGTGATATAGGCAACACTTCCTCTTTCCCATAGACAAGTTTGAATGGAGAGCTTCCTGTAGACCTCTTGGGTGTTGTCCTATCAGCCCATAAGGCTGATTTGAGTTTCATGTGCCAAGTTCTCTGATTTTCATCCAGAGTTCTTCTAATAATCCTTAGCAGGTTCTTGTTTGTGGACTCATCTTAGCCATTACCTTGAGGTTAATAGTTTGATGAAGTGCTCAAGTAAATCCCATTCCTAGCAACCCATTCTGTTATTTAGAAACCTATGAATGCCAATACATCATCTGATATAATGGTGGTTGGCACTCCAAATCTGGTCACTATCCCTTCATAGAAATCTAGTATGCTAGACTCATTAGCTTCTTTGAGTGTCATTGCCTCGGTCCACTTGGTGAAATAGTCTGTTGCTGTCAGAATCCATTTGTGGCCTTGGATCGAATTTGAATTGATGACCTCATTACATGAATGGCTGGTCAACTAAAATTGGGTGCAATGGAAGTGTTGCTAGCCTTTATTTTCCTCTGAAGAACACACAGTTCTTGCACTTTTTGATCCATGCATAGCAGTCACTGAACATCCTGGGCCAATAATGACCCACATTCGTGATCTTGAGTGTTGTCACCCATGGAGAAAAATGGCCTTCAACTGCTTCATCATGGAACTCTTGTAACACTCTCTCTATCTAATATGTCTCAATGCATCCTAACAAAACGCAATTGATGTCTCTTCTGAACAAGACACCATCAACAAGTAGGTATGGGATGGCCTGCAATCTAAAATGTCTCCTTTTTGTCTTACTCATTTCTAGAGGGCATAGGCCCATTTGTAGGAAGTGTATACTGTTATGAGTCCAACAAGGAGTGGGCACATCATTATTTTCTTCCTCTTGACTATTATGTAGGACAAAAACAACTTCTTTTTCACCGCTTTCTTCATCTTGTTGACCCCAGGCCATTTGTTCATACAATCCTTTCCCACAAACCAGATTAATAACCTTGATCTCGATGTCATACTCCATGACACGAGTGATCCATCCTTCATGTTTTTCATTCAGATCCTTGTTGAGAAGGAAGTCTTTAACTCCTGCATGGGAGACTAACAGTTGGATTTTATTGTTTAAAACCAGATTTTTAAACTTCTTTAACCATCTAATCACTGCAAGGACATTCTTTTCAATGAAGGAGTATCTCACTTCATAATATTCCAGACCTTGGCTAAAGAAGGCGATTGGTTGTTCTATACCCTCTTTGTTTTGATGTACTAAGATTGCAGAAATTGTGTCACTGCCACAAAAGGCATATAGTATGAATTCCTTAGAGAAGTCTGGATTCATGAGAGTTAGGGCTTGTGATATAGCCTCTTTGATGGCCTCAAATTTTTCTCTTCCTTCAGCTCTCCACCTAAATTCCAAACTCTTCTTCAACATCAACGTTATTGGCTTGAGAAGGGCAGCAAAGTCTAGTACAAACCTACGGACAAAATTGATCTTTCCTAAGAAACTTTGAAGATATTTTTTATGGCTTGGTAATGGAAATGTTTTTATTGCTTCAACCCTCTCTAGGTGAATTTTCAAACCTTCCTTTGACACAATATGGCCTAGAACCCTGCCCTCATGGGCCAAAAATATGCATTTTTTAGGGTTCAATGACACCCTGAATCTCCTATATCTCTAAAATACCTATCTTAGGTAAAAAGGTGATCCCTTGCATTTTTGGAGAACACGGTGATGTCATCTAGATATATCAGTACTATCTTGTTGATCAACCCTTTGAATTCCATATCCATTTCCCTTTGGAAAGTGGCTCCAGCATTAGACAATCCAAATGACATTTTTCTATAGGCTTAGGTGCCCCATTTGGTGGTGAAATCCATTTTGAACTGATCATATTATTTCACCATTATCTGGTTATACCCTGGGTAGCCATCTAGGAGGGAGAATCTCTATGATCCAGACACCACTTTCAAAATCTGCTCCATTAAGGGGAGTGGGTAGTGGTCCTTGAGAGATGTTTTGTTCAAGTCTCGAAAGTCTACACACAACATAATCTCTCCATTCTTCTTCCTTACTGGGACCAAGTTTGCAACCCAACTTGAGTGTTTGATTGGAAATATAATACTTTACTCTATCATCTTGTTTAGCTCTTTCTTCATCAAAGGTTTAATGTGTGGATTGATTGGTCTCTACTTTTTCCTGATGGGCTTAGCATCTGGATCTAGTTCAATTGTGTGTTGTGCTAGCTTCGGATTGAACCCTCTTAGGTATTCACAGCTCCAAGAAAATACATCTGGAAACTCTTAGCAAAGTTGCATGAATTCATACCTTTGTTTCTCGGTGGCCACTTTTCCAATTTGAATTGTTTTGCCTTTTCCAACTAGAATTGACTCTAAATCTTCTCCTTTGATTTGTATGTTAGCCTTCTCTTTTTGAAACTAATCATTAGGATTGAAGATAGATTCTAATTTCACCAAAATTTTGGGAAGCTTGTTTGTATGCATCTGCACTACTTGATCTCCATATTGTTAATTTTTCTTGATTCCTAGCTAATAATTCAGCTTCCTCTTGTAAGAAATCAATGATTTGTTGATCATTCTCAAAAACTTGCCAACATATCTTGTTATCTAGCACTGTTGGCCTCACAATATCATGGATATGTGGTTTTCCTTTGTCTCTCTTGATGTTTTCAACCACATCGAATGTTGTTTCAACTATTGCAAGCCTATCAGCAGCTTCATTCTCCTTCCTGGGTATGGACACAATGTTGAAGGCTTTGAAATCCTCAATGAGATCCCATACCCTATACTTGTAGCTCTTGAGTAGGTCATTCTTGATAGCATTTTGTCCTCTAATTTGATTAGCAACTAGTTCACTGTCACAAAACACTTGCAAGTTCTTAATTTCTCGTCTTCTTTCCCAATGCAATCAATGAACCAAAGCTTCATATCCTGTTGTATTGTTTGAACAAGCAAATTGGAAAAGGAAAGCTGAGTAGTATTTCATACCTTAGGGTGATACAATCATAGCTCCTCCTCCAGCTCCTTGCCTACTTCTTGAGCTATCAAAGAACAATTTCCATACTTCATTGTCATCTTTGTGTTCCGGTTTAATGATGTCAGGAAGAGGATGATTCTCCTCATGCAGGTAGTAGACTCCTAGCTCAAATTCTTCCATATCCTTATAGGGTTCAAAAGCATGTCTTTTGTTTTCCCATTAGTCGAGAGTCAAGTCTGGGATACACCCCACCTTGGTATTTGCTTCACAATTGTTTAGGAGGTCCTCCTGATAAAAAGCTAAAAACTTTTCACTGATTGGGCTAGGCACATAAGACTCAATGTGGTAATCCACTATGGGCTCAGATCTAATTATGGCCTTAGCTCCATACCTTGTTCTAAAAATCATATGTGACGAGTCAACAGACAAATAGCCTCTAATTTTGGCAGTGAATTCCTTGGACAAACATAATGCAAAATGTGGTGGCAAGTATATGACTGATACGTTCTGCAATATAGTCACATTAGGGTAGGCATGCAATATGAGGCTCATATCTTTGATGACTCCAACAGTTTTCATTGTTTTCCCATCCAATCTAACTACCCCTTTAGAGATGACTTCGTATTGAAGACCCAGTTGATTGGCTATTTGTTTGGGCATTACAGAACTACTTGTACCTGAATCAATCATGTAATTATGTACCCATTTTTCCCCAATGATCAATGAAACATAAAATGGAGGAGGCTTCAGATTCTTACCTCATTGTTCTCCATGGTTTCTCTCAGGTTGAGTTGCATTGGTAAGCACTTTCTCTTGTTGGATGGGGGGTTGATTTGAGCTTGACCAATTGGCCATAGCATTCCGCAACAAATCCCTCTATCCTAGAATGGCCAGTGACTTCCATAGTGAAATGTTCACACTTGTATTCTTCATTTTATCAATGATATTAAATGAGCTTTCCAATTGACAAGCATAGTTTCACTTAGAGGTCCATCTTATTGAGCTCCCTGCTGCTGATTTTCTTCTTGGCTAGATTCTTGTGACACACCAGTGCCCTGTACCATCAAGTCTTGGTACTATGCACTATTGAAGCACATTGATTGATTATGTGGCTTATTGCATGGGAAAGACCAATCATATTCTTGTGCCATGTTATTTTGTGCTAGAACCAATGCCCTTGATGTTGAAGTTGTGTTTGGATCATATGACCTGAAAGGTCTAGCAGCTTGAGGTTGTCCTTGGTTTTGACTCTAATTTACAGCCTAAGCTGGTTGTCTATTTTGCTGATACGACCTGAGGATGATATAGCCTAGAACTCTGAGCCTTCTGTCTTTTGATGGTTACTAACTCATTCCCCAAGTTTTAAATTTGTTTCATAACTTCCTGAAGCTCTTTTGAGGTGCTAGAGGATGAGGTGGAGGCTTCAGCTGAACTTTGAATCCTAGGAGTAGGTATAGGAGCTAATGTGGGTGTCTAACTAGTGTTTGGGTTTCCTAATTTTGGGTGTATAGGCATGGGTGTCCTAGGAGAAAGTTTGCTAGCCTGAATTAAATGATTCTCAGCTCCTATGGAAAGGCTATAAGTTGCAGGTAAGGTTGTGCCTCCTATTGACTGAATCATTAAAGCAATATTTGAATTCAAAGCTCTAAGAAAGTATAAGAAGGCACCTTTTTCTATGGGCCTTACTGCCATTGGAATCCTGTCACAAGTCCGTTGAAATCTGAGATTGAAATCCATCAACTACTTGTTCAGATCTCTCTTTATTGTTGTCAGTTTCTCCAACAAGGATAGGTTATCTCCCTTTTCTCCAAACTGGTCATGAAGAACTCTACACAGATGGTCCCAAGTTTTGTTAGGAATTAGAGAACAAATATACAGAAACAATTCCTCAAACCACGGCAGTAGGAAACTATATAGCAGAATTATACTTGCAGAAATATAACAGCATAAATGAATAATGCACAAAAGAAGACAAGACAAGATTTAATGTGGTTCACCCAATGTGGGCTACATCCACCAAGATCTTTCTTAGATTTTATTATCAACAAGAGTAAAACAACTCTCATAGTCTTCTCTTAGTTATGAACTCACAACAAAATTCTAAAGATGTTAAACCACAATTGACACCCAATTGCATAACCTTGATCACTCTTGATCACCTCTTGATCATTAAGACTCAAGACCTCTTGAACACTCAAGATATCTTCAAGATACCCTAACACCTCTATTTATAGGATTAAAATCCTCTTAATAATTTCTAAAGCCAACCCTATAAGTTTTAAAGTCGTGATCTTTCAACTTCCCATGGCTAGAAAAATTGTCCCGACATTATCATCCAATTAATAGCATGTTAACAGCAACAACACAGTGACTTCACAACAACTGTTGTCACAACAAACGACTGTAGAATTCTCTTGAAGTCTCCAAACTTAACCATTCAAGCTCCAGCACTTCAACATTGATTCAAGAAGACCAAAAATAGGCTCCACACCCCAACAATCTCCCACTTGGAGATTGTTTCCACTGAGAAAAGTTATTAACCCTTCATTATCAACGATGAAGGCCAATCAAAGTTGAACACAACTTCAAATTCTCCCTTTTGACCACCTTGGTCATCATATCCGTAGGATTCTGACTGGTATGAATCTTTTCCAACTTCAACTTATCTTATTCTAAAGTTCTCCTGATGAAATGATATCTCAGCTGAATGTGCTTCATCCTAGACTAGAAAGCGGAGTTCTTCACCAAATGAACAATGCTCTGAATATCACTGTGTAGTCTCCTAACTTCCTACTTATGACCCAAATCATCAACTGATGTAGCCAAATCATCTCCTTTCTTGCCTCTGTGGCAAAAACATACTCAGCCTCTGTGGTTGACAAAGCCACAACCTTTTTTAATGTGAAATCCAACTCAATGTTGTATCACCAACCATAAATACATAACCTGTCGTGCTCATCCTACTTTCCGAATCTCCTGCCATGTCCTAATCTACATATCCACTTAATATGGTGTATGATCCATCGAAACACAATGTTGCTCCCATTGTCCCTCTCAAATACCGAAGGATCCACTTTACTGCCTGTCAGTGCTCTCTACCAGGATCACTCATAAACTTTCTCACTACTTCCATTGCATGGGAAATGTCAGGCCTAGTGCATACCATAGCATACATCAAGCTTCCAACTGCTGATGAGTATGGTACCCTAGACATATGTATTTTATCCTCCTCAGTCTTGGGACTCTTCTCCTTTGATAATTTAAAGTGACCTGCCAAAGGAGTACCAACCGGTTTAGCATGACTGCATACTAAACCTCTCCAAGACCTTAATTTTATGTAGCTCTTCTTGAGATAATACCACACTTCAACTCTTCTTCCTGTTCTGAGTTATTCTCATACCTAGGATTTGTTTTGCTTGCCCCCAAATCCTTCATAGCAAAGGAGTCACCTAGCTCCCTTCTGACCACCTTGGTACCTTTATTTCGTGTATGTTCTTCCCTGCAACAAGTATATCATCTACATATAGGCATAGAATAATATAACTACCATCAAGAAACTTCTCGATGTATACACAATGGTCTGAGTGACACCTGGAGTAACCCTGCTCCTGTATAAAACTGTCAAACTTCATGTACCGTTGTTTCAGGCCATACAAGCTCTTCGTCAATTTGCACATTAACCTCTCCTTGCTTGCCTTTTGACCTCATAACCTCTGTGGCTGACAATGCATGTACAATTCCTCCTCCAACTCACCATCGAAGGAATGTAGTAGTCACATCCAACTATTCTAAGTGCAGGTCTTCTACTACAACTAAACCAAGAACAATCCTAATAGAAGTAATTTTAACAACCGAAGAATTTTTTTTATCAAAGTCTATACCTTTCTTTTGTGTAAATCCTTTAACCACCAACCAGGACTTGTATCATTTCCTGCCTCCATCTTCCTCTTTAATTCTATACACCCACTTGTTCTGCAATGCTCTCTTTCTCTCGGGTAGCTCCACCAGATCCTAAGTATGGTTTTCCATAAGAGATCTATGTTCTTCTTTCATGGCTTGCTCCCACTTCTTCCTGACATCCACCTGTACTACTTCCTCAAAGCACTCTAGCTCTCCATTGTCAGTGAACAATAAATAATTCAAAGATGGAGTAAATCGTTTAGGTTCCCTTCTTACCCTAGAAGACCTTCTCACCTCAGGAATTTGGGGTTCCTGATGAGTAGGTACCTGAACTGGCTGTGTCAGAACATGTTGTACCTGAACCGGCCCCTTGGACACCTTGTTGTCCGCAATGTCCTCTAACACTATGTATTCTTTCTTTGATTTCTCTTTCTATTCCTACAACTGATCTTTATACATGATTTTTTCATTAAAGACAATATCTCTAGACCAAAATATTTTCTTGTCTTCAAGACTCCAAACACAGAAACCAAAATCATCTTCACCATATCCAACAAAGGTGCATTTCTCAAACTTAGCCTCTAACTTGGTCCTATCATCTTTATCAATGTGAACAAATACCTCACATCCAAATACTCTAAGAAATGAGTAATCAATTTTCTTACCATACCAAGCCTCCTCAGGTATACCTCCATCCAAGGCCATAGAGGGTCCTCTGTTAATTAGATAAACAGTTGTGCTTACTGCTTCTACCCAAAACATGAGTGGCAGCCCCGCATGTAACCTCATGCACCTAGCACGCTCCATGATTGTCCTGTTCATTCTCTCTAACACTCCATTTTCCTGTGGAGTATTTGGAACCGTTCTTTGCCTGTGAATCCCATTTACTGAACAGTAATCAATAAATTCATTGCTGCAATATTCCCCTCCATTATCCAACCTGAGACATTTCAACTTGAGACCTATTTCATTCTCAACCAAGGCTTTCCATCTTTTGAAAGTTTCAAACACATCATATTTCTTTCTAATGCAATATACCCAAACTTTTCTAGTTGCATCATCAATAAAAATCATGTAATAACATGAACCATAAATAGATTTTACCTTAGCTAGCCCCCATACATCTGTATGCACTAACTCCAACTTACCCTCCTTCCTGGCAGGTCCAACCTTGAGGAATCTCACCCATTTATGTTTCCCATAAACACAATTCTCACAGAAGTCCAAATCTAACTCCTTTAATCCGGGAAACCTGTCCTTTATAATCTACATGCCCTTATGACTCATATGACTGAGTCTCTGGTACCAAAAAGTTGCATCTCCATCTGCAGCAACTAAATTACAATAATTAGCACCACTGGTTAAATATAAAGTACCAGTTTTCTTACCTCTTGCAACCACAAGAGCTCCCTTGGTAACCTTCCAAGAATCCACTGTAAAATTGACCGTACAACCATCACTACCCATTTGTCCCATTGATATCAAATTCCGCCTCAACTTAGGCACATGCCTGACGTCCTTAAGTAGCCATGTGTTCCTATTCTACATTTTCAACCTAAACAAAACCTTTCCCTACTATTTTGCATGGTTCATCATCACCAAGATATACATGTCCAAAATCACCTTGAACAAAATCAGTAAAGTAATGTCTATGTGGGGTGGCAATGGAAAGAAGCCCCTGAATCTAACATCCTAAGATTCAGCAATATTATCTAAAGAAAGAATTAAGGCATCTTGAAAAACATCACCTGCTGCCAAATTTACCTCTTTAGTTTCCTCCTTCTTGTTCTTCTTATCCCAAAGAGCTCAGCAATCTTTCTTAGCATGACCAACCTTCCCACAGTGCCAACATTCTAACTTACTCTTGGACTTTGACCTTCCACAATCATTTGACTTCCCACAGTTACCTTTCCCTCTGTTCTTTTGTCTCCCTCTACTCTCCACCGTCAAAGCGTTTCCAGAAGTAGAAGAATCTCCGGTGCTCTTCCTTCGCATTTCCTCGCTTAGGATCACACCTATTACATCCTCAAACTTCAGCTTTCAGTTATTAGAGACTGAATTACTTACATCCATAACCAAGTTGTCCTAGCTATCTGGTAAGGAGCACAAAATCAACAAAGCCCTAACCTCGTCATCAAAGTCAATTTTTACTGAGTTTAACATACTCACAAGCGTATTAAATTCTTTCAAATGATCAGCAACAGAACCATTCTCAGACATCTTCATATTAAATAACTTTTTCATCAAAAATATTTTATTAGAGGCAGAGGGTTTTTCATATAACTTCCCCAATGCACTCATGAGACCTTCTGTGGTCTTCTCCTGCGATATGTTGAAAGCAACTGGAAGATGCAAGGCATTAAACGAATTTCCCCGGGTGCCTTTCTATCCAACAACTCCCAATCCTCATCCGACATGGCTGTAGGTTTCTTTGTTTTTATAGCCAAAGGAACATGAAGGTCCTTCTGATATAATTAATCCTCCATTTGCATCTTTCACAAACCAAAGTTCTACCCATTGAACTTCTCAACCCGCGATCTACCCTCATCTACCATAGCTCCCACTCAAGCTAAACTTTCCCTATGATTTACAGCTTCAGCAAAAAACCACCAAAGCTCTGATACCAATTGTTAGGAATTAGAGAACAAATATGCGGAAACAATTCCTTAAACCACAACAATAGGAAACTATATAGCATAATTATACTTGCACAAATATAACAGCATAAATGAATAATGCACAAAAGAAGAAAAGACAAGATTTAACGTGGTTCACCCAATGTGGGCTACGTCCACCAAGAACTTGCTCATATTTTATTATCAACAAGAGTAAAACAACTCTCATAGTCTTCTCTCAGTTATGAACTCACAAAAGAATTCCAAAGATGCTAAACCACATCTAAACCACAATTGACACCCAATTGCATAACTTTGATCACTCTTGATCACCTCTTGATCATTAAGACTCAAGACCTCTTAAACACTCAAGATATCTATCAAGATACCCTAACACCTCTATTTATAGGATTAAAATCCTACTTAAGAAGTCCATAAAGCCGACCCTAGAAGATTTGAAAGTTGTGATCTTTCAACTTCCCAGGGCTGGAAAAAACAATCCCGACGTTGACAGACCAGTTAACAACAATGTCAACAGCAACCGTCGTAGTGAATGGCACAACAACGTCATAGAAAATGACTACAGAATGCTCCTGAAGTCTCCAAACTTAACCGTTCGAGCTCCATCACTTCAACATTGATTCAATAAGACCAAAAATAAGCTCCACACCCCAACAAGTTTGAATAGAGCTTGCTTCTTGGCTCCTTAACCATTGTGCAGCTTTACCCTTGAGTAAAGAAGCTAGCAACTTGATTACAATTTCCATCTTAGTGATCTCATGGATTGTACATACATTTGCAATGTCTTGAACGTGATCACCAGGAGAAGTCTGGTTTTCTCCAGTGAAATATGGGATGCTCTTTAATGTTGCCACCGGGACTAGATTTTTTGCATTCAGAGAAAGTGGGCTGTTACTAGTGAAATTAACAAAAGGATTTGGTTGTGCCATCCTAATCGGCCTAAGAACTCTTCTTGATTGAAAGAATGGCCTACTAGGAGGAGGTGTTGATAGGGCTCTATCTGGTAGAGATGGAGATCACTGGGCTCTTCTCCCCCTTCTCCTTCTATCTAGAGACAAGTGCAGGTGGAAAAACTATCCCTCTTCTCTGGTTCTTAACCTTGTTTGTATTCTTCTCATGCACTTGGAAATCTTAGACTACATAAACCAGTGGATTTTGTCCTTTTTGGAGTTATCAGATGTGTAGTTTTTTGAAACTTCTTAAAAGCTAGAATCACAGCATGTGCACATCAATCTTACTGTAATAAATATGGAGATTTCTTGGTCCCACCAGGTGTGCCAAAATTGTTAGTGTAAAATCACAGTACCCCAAATGACCTCTCAGATTTGGTGTTCCAAACTTGTCATTTGATGTGATTCACATAACATTGAGTTTTCCCCAAAAGTGTGGGACTTAGAAAATGGGAAAACTCTCCAGATTAAGGTTGGTTTTTATTCCTTTGTCTAGGTGCATACGTGAAATTTGCAAAGGATTGAGTCCTAAACCTAATATAATATTGCCAAGGAGACAAGGATGAAAGGAATGCAAGAAATTAAAACTAAGCTAAACAGGTGATACACCGAAGGAATGATGAACAATCGTTTGGCTGATAGGCAGAGACCAAAAAAATGCATAAAATAACAAAGCAGAGATAACAAGTTTTGCAATGGAAGACCAAATGAGATCATTGAAGACAAGAAAGGGTTGAAAATCAGCCACACACATGTATTATTGCTCTGAAGATTTGATACAATGCATTTACAAAATGGCCAAAAGGTAGAAAATGTATTGCAATCTAATGAAAGGTCTGAAAATCCATGATTTTATTTTCTAGAGGAAAATGGGAGCCTACAAAACAGGATAATTTTCAACCCTTTACAATGAGTCGTGACCCTACTTTTATAGATTCAACCCAGAGATAAGAAGGAGAGAGAAGGGGGAAAACCCATTCAAGCTCAACTACTATCATCAATGCCTCCTACAAAATCCACCCCAAATCTGTCTTGACTGCATCAATTTCTTATTCGGCACCTTGAAGGAGGAGGAAACAGTGGATCAGATCAAATCTGATCTCGTTGTTGGGGCAAATAGATCCTGTATTAATGGCCCAAAGATTTTTCTTCATTTTTCCCCACCCAACCTCTCCAAACTTGAATTTTTAGATCTCCATGGCATAGACGAGGCTGACATCTTTCCAACAGTGCTAGATTTGTTGGATTTCGACCCTTGAGTAGAAAGATATGCCCGTTTGAAATTTGAATTGGGTCTATACAAAATAGCAGGAAAACCAGTTCAAAAACGGGCCCCCTTTTGAAACTAGACACATGGAAGGTTGGCGCATGTCTGAGGGAAGCCTCTGTATTTTGTTTTTTGGAGTGGCGTGCGGGATTGACACGTGGTTTACTACGCGACTTGCTCAATTTTTTATGTTTTTTTGATAAGTCTTTTACTCGGCGGGGTCATATATCTGACCGAGGACACATGGAAGCCTGACGCTTGTTTTGGAACCCTCCCCTTAATTCTACTCTTGAATTAGTACTATTTGGACACTTGGCACCCTTTAATAGCCTGTCTCAATGAATTGATTATTCAACCTAACCCTGTCCCCTTATGAAACTAGATGCGTGGAGGCTCCGCGCTCACTTAAAAGCCCACTTAGGATTTGCCTTTAAAGGAGTGTCAGGTTGACACGTGGAAGCCTCTGTAGGTTCTTTGGAATTTTCAACGGCCTCCCTTACCTTTTCGGACCCTAGACAACATGGTGAGCCTGCGCTCATTTGGGTCTCCACTTTTGGATTAAATTTTGGAGATGCGCCAAGCTGACGCGTGGCAGCTTCGGCTAGCTCTTCTATACTTAGTCTTTTTTAGGCCTGCCCTATCTACCTTTTGAATTTTAGCTTTGAATCAGCCCCTACTTTGGGCCTAGGACACATGGGGGCCTAGCACTTATTCAAGTCTCCCTTTTTGGATTCAACTTTGGAGGTGTGTTACTTGGACACTTGGCAACTTTCGTTGTCTCCTCCATACTTAGTTGATTTTGGAACTCAATATGAACCATTTCAGAGCCTAAATACTTCGAAACTTTGTCATTCCTTCTCTTTTGAGCTTTTTCCTTCTTTAACACTGTCTCCTTCTTCCCCGACCTTGCTGCTCCATTTCTGAGCCCGCCTATAATTTGTTTGATGGATTTAAGGCACAGATTCACTCGACAAACTCGTTTCTTGAATTTTTTCTTGCATGGGGTCATTTGATCTTCTGCAGGCCCCGCCACTCCATTGTAAAGTCCCTCTATAACCTGTTTACAGGACTTGAACGTGATTTCTTTGGTTTCTTCTGTGCAGGGTCGTGGCTGATCCAATTTTGTTGGGGGGCAAAATATGGATAACATGTATTTTTGTACCCACCCACAAAAAATATCATTAAATGATTTGAAAAATACATGGGTATCATTACAAAGCCATCCCCCCATTGTACATTGATTCTGGATGAATAAATGAGCACCATACTTCATTAGTGTTCATAGTTGGATGCCTGAAACTGTACTTTTTCATGATGGATATGTTTTCCAATTTTTCTTTCATTTACTCTTACTTAAATTAAAAAATCCAATTTACATTGAATAGAGGATGTCAAGACCTTCCTAACGATATAAAGTTTGTAAAAAAATGGACCAACGGGTCAAAATTTATGGCCATTTTAAGTTCGCGTGGAAAAAATGTTGTTTTCCTTTGTTGGGCGGCTTTTCCTTTGTTGTGCGGATTTTCCTTTGGAACCTAGATTTTCCTTTGTTGCATAGATTTTCATTTTTTGTGATAATTTTGCATTTTTTCATGGATTTTGCACTTATGCATGAATTTTGCAGTGTTGTGTGACTTTTATAGTTTTGCGTGGCAGTAACAATTATGCACGGATTTTGTAGTTATGCGTGAATTTTTATTTGTTGCGAGGATTTTCCTTTATTGTGTGGATTTTCCTTTATTGCGTGACTTTTCCTTTATTGCATGACTTTTCCTTTGTTGCATGAATTTTCCAATTTTCTCAAAATTTTCACTAACTCTTTAGAAATTTCTTGGATAAGGGAGTTAGGAAAAATGGAATGAAGCCCTTAAAAACTAAATTTCATCATTTTTTCAATTTTGTTCCAAATTTGGTCAAGTTGTGCACATTTTGAAATCCATAAGAGAAAAAAATGCGCTAAATGATCCCAAACTTCCCAAAATCACTACAAGTGTTCCAAAATCATGGAAATTTACCTAAAAACTCCAAATTCAACCTTGAAGCCCCTGTCAACTATCCATGTCCATTTTTCTCTAGTTGTATATTTTACCAAGGGGGTAAAAATGGATAACATTAGTTGATAGGGTTCTTCATCAGTTGGTTGTCTCAAGGAAAAGATAATGTTTTGAATTTTGGGGATGATGTTGTTAGGGTTCTTCATCGATTATTTACACTAATGCATAAATAGAAGAAATTTTTGGAAGACTACCGAAGCTACGAAAGACTACCAAAGCTGCATAACATAGATACAACTACATAGTTTAAACAGTAAATAGTTTGAAAACAGAGTCACCACCAAAGTGAAATGTAGCTTTGGATAATTGTCTTAGTGACCAACTTATAGATCACCACCAAAGGAAGTGACCATTGGATAATTGTATAGTGAAGATACTTATTATAATTGAATGTAATGGTTTGAAGTGTGGAAAACGATGGAGAATTAGATAGACAAATAGATAGATGAAAAGATAGAGATAGATGGAGATATAGAAAGGATAATGAATGTATGATGTAATAGACAGGAGAGTGTATGAGACGTATGTGTAAGAATAAATAAAGGGATATTTTTGTGCAATGTGTAATTAATGTTGTTATTAAATATTTGATTCCATTATAGTTTTTATTATAATCTGAATCATATTCCTGGTATGTCCTTGACAAAAGGGTGAATTACTTAACCCTCACATTAACATCAAGGATTAAGGACAATAATCACACTAGTAAGTAAACACCAATAATAGTAATTTGGGAATCCAATTTCAATAATTGTAAAAGAAAGGAAATGATGATCATTGTAACGTCCAAATTCTTGAGATAAATGTCACATATGTAAAGAAATATCAAAGGTTACAATCACTGGGAGGAGCTAATAATAGTAATTTGGGAATCCAATTTCAATAATAGAAATATGTATATGTCTAATGTAAAATTTTGGTTACAATCACTTAAGCAATCTACATATATGTATAATATAATTACCATAAATATATAATAAATGTGTAGGAAAACCTTGATCTCCTTTTGATTCATTAAAGTATGATGAAAAATACATCGATCTATATATAGATGTGTATAGATTCACACTCTAATATGTTTCCTTAACTATCACTTCCATTACATGCTCTTATTCATGACACCCTTATACAAAATATGTGATTCCCTTCTTGAAGTGGATCTATGATAATGATGATGATCTTCATTATTGTGATAAGTTTCATAATTATAGATCTCTATGTGATTTGCACCTTATATAAACTTACATAGATTTTTAAATATTCTTTCTCTAACCTGTTTCCAAGATCTATTAATTATGATACCTAAATTCCATATCTCATGTGTGAAACTAAGATTCATTGCAATATCATGTTGCACTTGGAATCTATCACATAAATCATTTACACCCATATGTCATTGAAACAACTATAGATTATTCATTGAATGGTTCTTATCATGTGCATCATGTGCCCTTGGAATATTCCTTCAAATTCATGTGGTTGTATCATTTACTATGTGAACAAACATGTCTCAATCATTCGGTTTGAATATTTTACCCAAAAAATCCTTAGTTAGCATCTCCCCATACTTAAAAATATTCTATTTTATAAGAGACTTAGAACATTATTCTAGATCTTCTTTACATATTTATTACATAGGGCCAATGTTACATACACATCTCATTGAAATGATTTGTTATTTTTCATCATGAATTCATCTTGTTAGGGTTAGTAGTCATTTTACCATCCTTATAATAGCCTCTCCATTCATTGTACATTGAAAGTTCCTATTATATCACTTATGTGCAACCTTCCATTCCTTTATACATTAAATCATCGAGTATAACTTTAAATACCACAATATTTGGGGTGATCTCCTCATTAATTTTTATGCACATTTAAATATTTTTTTATGCACATTGTTCTAGCAAGTAAATTATTTTAGAATACAATATTTTTTTATTTACTATCATATAATTTTCCATTGAGTTTTTCTAGCAAGATATTATCTATTTTTTTCCTCATAGAAACAAAATGATCACAAAAATCAAACCATTGCATGATAAAACTATCCTATCTCATATATATGTGCATGTTATCTAACTCATCCATACCTTTATATTGATAATTATTAATATTTGGTCACAAAATTATTTCATTGTTGACGACTCTTCTTTGATAACTTTGTCTAAGGAAAATGAAATACTATTAGCTAGTCTTATCTGATCAATATCCAAGTTATTAAATTCATATAGTCTCTTACTTATTATTTTTGTACAAAATTCTTCCAACTTTTCATTAACAGTTCTCAGATATACCCTAGTCTCTTCATTATTTTTACACTCCTCTTAGACCTCAAGGAAATGGTCTTCATGCTTTCTATCCAACTATTTGTATCTTTCCACTAGTTCTGTGATGGAACCAACCATCATCACATGTAATTCAGATGAGCTAGCTTCTTATAGGATGGCATAGTTGGACCACTTCTTTTGTTGATCCCACCAAGCACACCGAGACCTAGGTGCTTGATGGGTTACTCAAATCTATAGTTGGACACTTTGGCCTTTTGTTGATGAACCATCACATTAGATAGGTGTTGATGGGTTACTCTCTAGTAAAGTGTCTACATGAGCCTCCTCATGGGTACTTCCTCACACACAATATTTTTGCATATTTTATACCCATTCCTACATCAATTGTGTCTGAATAATGTGATTAGAAGGAACCTATATTTATCCAAATTTGCCTTGGCTTAGTATGGCCTCACCTTGATTTTTTTCTCCTAGATTAATTATTGTGCTTAGTTCATATGCTTATAGTACTCCACTTATCTCCCTTGGTGTTATTACTTGTTTTTCCTTCACCACAGTCGAAGCATCCCTCCATACTAACATTATTTCATTTTATGGATCCATAAAAGTGACGTGTAGGAGTCCCATGGAATTCTTTCCCTTCCCTTCATACACAGCCTCTTAGATATCTCATATTCCTAGTTTTGACTTGTTCTTCCATCTATAATGGGTCCTCATCATAGTGATGTAGTTATAAGAGTGGTTTCCAATTATAGTCTTGTATGCATAATAGACTTTTTCTTTCTAAACAACTCATCCTTTGTATTTTTTTGAGCCATTTGTAGCCTTACACTTTTATTACCTTGTTATACTGCTAAGACATTTCATTATAACAAGAACATTATGGCATAAATACTTATTAATATAGTTATTACTAATTAGATTTATTTTGTGGTATTGTGAGTATGCATTTATTCTCTTGATTACAATAAGATGTTTGATTGATGATGCATGTGATGCCTCTTGTTGTAAGAAAATTGTGTATGTAAAAACTCACATGCAACCAAAAGGAATCATCTATAGCAACCCATGAAGGCACATCATCCACAACAACTCACATGCAACCAAAGGACTTGTCTACAACAAAGTTTCCACAGCCAAAGGAGGTCACACACATGAATAAGTTGTGATATTGAGAAGCTCATGGAACGTGGACATTCACACTTGAGTCTGCAGTTATTATCTTTATGTCGATGGATTGAATGCAATTACAATTCAAACATGAGAACTAGGAGATGAATCAACTCCAACATTTGATTATGTGTTGCAACTTAAATGGAATTAATTGATTTAATTCATGATTGAGGAACTATTTGATCAAAATAATTCATTACTTAAGTTATATAACTAACATGTAAATAACTTTTGATTATTTTTGTTACATGCATCTAGTCTCCTGGATTGTTTGGTTAAGATATTTTACTTGATCTAATTCAAACTACTAGTAGGAACTTTGTTTCTTCACATGCTTCTAGTCTGTAATGAGATATAAAAAGGAAAGGGTTAATGTTAAGGGTGATCATAGTAGGATAGTTTCTTCAACATAGTAATAGAGATTATAAAAAGATAGATAGAGGAATTAGAGGAAATGTATTTTCCAATTGTAATCTTCATGCCAATGTAATAAAAATATGATTTCTTTTCATTAGTTGTATTCATCGGCCTCAGGATGGATTAAACCCAAGGCAAGGCCCACTTGTAGTTTTCTAACCCTCTCCTTTATTTGTTAATTTGATTTATTGCATGATTATATTAACATCAATCCATTCCTTTATATTTATTCTATTTTTACATGCTTTTCCTTAGACTTAGTATTTACTTCTAGTATGAATTTAGTTTGTTTCCAAGCATTGTTATTTCCAAAATTATAGTGACAACAATTTACCTTCCTACCTCTTGAATATTTGTAACTGTGCATACAACACTGACATTATTGAAATTCTATGTCCCCTTGTTTGATGATTAAATGATTGTAGATTAATGAACAACATACTAATTGTTGCAAGTTAATTTACACCACCATTTTTGGCGTTGTTGTCAGGGATACTGCCAAGTTATAAGGTTTTTGAGAGGTTTTTCATTTCTTAGAAGTAATTTAGGTTTTAGGAAATTCACCTCCATACCCCCCACTAATTTCAGTTGAGTGAGTTGAGTAGTTCATGCATGCATTGTTTGAGAGATGCCCATGGTATATTTTTACCTAATCCATAAGTAGCACATGTTTCCATATCATATTCTAAAGAAATTATATCTTCCTCTGTACAAGGTTTGATAGTAGAAGAACATCCTCTAAGTGAAATTTCTGAAGCTTCTCCTGAGTAGCCAAATATGGCGAAATAAGCAGACCAAAATGCTCAAAATGGGGCAACTACCTTTGAGTTTCCCATTACCAACAATGATGAAGATGTTGCTATGAAGAATATTTCTCCCTCAACCTTTCCTAACTTTCATGGATCCATAACTGAAGACCCAAACACCTTTCTATTTGAGTTTGACGTTTTATGTAGGAGCTATGATTATACCACAAATGCACATAAATTGAAGCTATTTCTTGCTACACTCAAGGATGCATCCTTGAGATGGATCATGGGTTTATGAATAAATGTTGTAACCACTTGGGTATAGATGAAGGATAAGTTCCTCAATAAGTATCAAGACTATTGCAAGCCGAGTAGCAGAGGAGGTGATGAAATCTACAAAATGGCATAGAAGGAGGATGAACCATTAGAAGACTACCTAGAAATATTCTTGTTTTGCGTTCAAAAGACAAGGCACACAAGACTACCTCCTGAATCTCTCAAATTACTCTTTTTGAAGGGACTCAGTGAGGAGGACATGGATGCTCTAGATCTGATTCAAGTAGGAGACATTTCAAAATATACCTTTGAAGAAATTTGTGAATCCTGTAGGAATTACTCAAGAGCTACTATGAAGAGGATAAGAAATTTAAGATCAAGAGGTGGATCAGATACCAAAACAATTGGGGACATATCCAAGTCAGATATTGTCAACATGTTCAAGAACATGAAGTAGGATATTTTCAATGACATGGCCACTCAATTATATGTTCTAGATACCAAAAATAAAAGGGAAGATGCAGAGGCAACACTCACAGAGTTCTGTCATGCATACAGAAGAAAGAAATCTGACTGCAGATGTAGAGGATTAGCCAGTATTGCAGAAAAAAAAATGAGACTTCACCTGAATTAAGGATGATAGAAATAGAGGATGGACAAGTGTTCTATGTTTCTCAAAGAATCGATGGCCGCCAAGGCATGGAGGTATGTCACAAGACCCTATGCCATCATTTCAAAATTGGTCTAATAATCCATATATGCAACCCCCACCTTGGGATAATCCTCAAGGTTGGGCTCCATATCCTAACCAATATCAACAATGGAAACCTCAGTTTCAAGGCCAACAATAATGGAAACAACCCCCTCAATCATGGTAGCATCCTTGGAGAGGAGGGAAGTAGTGGAATAACCCACCTCCTAATTACCAACAATCCTACAATCAACCTCCTTACCCTCAACAACAAGCTCTGATGCCAAATCCCCAAGCAAACTCTCAACCAAAGGCCACTCAACTACCAGCTCAACCAATGCCTAACCCCAACAATAAATTACTCATCCAACCTACAACACTGAACCAGCTCAATACCCTACCTATTCAGTTGATGTTGACAATATCCATCTATGCTCAGGAAGAGAACTTCCTCCACCAAGTAGACCCACTATTACAGATATTGTGGATGAACCACAACATGCTGCAGAATGATTCACAACAAAGAAAAAACACATGTTGCAGACCAATCCACAGTAAATCCAGAAGACGTTGCAAGCTGATCCACAACAACCTGAGAAAGAATTCCAACAAGGATAAAACATAGGATAATGAGCCACCATTTCCTGAAAGACTACAAGAAAAGAAGACTGACCTCAAATCAGAATCTAATTCTGATTTTTTCAACCAGCTGAAGGATATTTGTGTCAAAATTCCATTGATTCAAGCCATTAAGGATGTGCCAATTTATAACAAGTTTGGTTAAGGACCTATGTATAAAGAAACTAGGTAGGAAGAGAAAGGATCCATCTACTATACAAGTTATTGGACAACTAGCTGATATTATGCTTGGAAATTCAATCTTGCCCAAATATATAGATCCAAGCATTCCATTGGTAAATGTTTCAATTAATGGTGGAACAATAAAGAACACTCTGATTGACTTGGGGAAGCCATAAACATCATGACCAAGAAAATCATGGATTATTTGAAGTTGGAAGGGTTAAGGCCAACATCTACAGTCTTACAACTTGCAAATAGATCAACAGTGAGACCCAAAGGAGTCCTGGAGGACATAGTGGTAGTGGTAGACTCTTGGGTATACCCTACTCATTTTATTGTTCTTCAACCAAAATCAAGCTTAGGAGGATATCCTATCATCCTAGGAAGACCATGGTTGGCCACTGTTGATGCATTCATAGGATGCAGGTTTGGTAATATGATTATTTCTAATGGAAGTGGCACTAAAAATCTCATGTTTTATCCTCCTACACAACCATTGAATGAAGAATATCAAACCATTTGGGTTGAGGAACCAGAAGAGGACCAAAGTTCTGTACAACAACTCATGATGCTGGAAAATTCATGTACAATTGAAGGACAAGAAGAAGATGTTTTTCTTTCCAACATCTTGCAGAACAACTATGGAAGAAACGAGGAAGTGGATAACAGACTAAGGTGTTTAAGTTGTCCCTCTGATCAAGTTCTACACATAGAAACGCAATATGGATGTTCCACGTAAGATTTAGATCCTTCATCAACTCCTTCCCCATGACTGCATACTGAATTATGTGAGCACCAATGTATGTTCAATGATTGATCTCTCCAAGCAAGTGGAGATAACCTCAGGAAAGCCATTGAATGTGAACAAGATGCTCAATATGCAACAAGAGAAGTTGCTGATAACTCTTCTTCAAAATCATAGAACAAAATTTGTGTGGGAATATGGAGACATGTGTGGAATTCATCCTAATCTCTACACGCATAAGATTTATATCAAGGAAAGTTGTAAGCCAATCAGGAAGCCACAAAGAAGAATGAACCCAACAGTGAGGGAGATTGTAAAAGGAGAATTAAAAAATTATTGGATGTTGGATTCATATATCCAATTTTAGATAGTCAATGGGTGTCACCCCTTGTCATTGTGCCAAAGAAGAATGAAAATGGAGGATATGTTTGGATTATACATAGTTGAATGAAACAACAAAGAAATATCATTTTCCTCTTCCCTTCATTGATCAAGTTCTTGACACTTAGGATAGTAAGAAATATTTATCTTTTCTTGATGGATATAGTGGTTATAACCAGATTCAAATTACACCAGAAGATCAAGAAAAACTACCTTCACATGTCCATGGGGAACTTATGCTTATTCAGTTCTTCCTTTTGGATTATGCAATGCACCTGCTACATTCCAAAGGGAAGTTTTAAGCATTTTCTCAGATCTAAAAAATGATTGCATGGAGGTATACATGGATGATTTCATAGTACATGGAAGCACCTTTGAAGAGGCCATGTAGAATCTAGACAAAGTCTTGAAGAGATGCAAGGAACATAACTTGTCTTTGAGTAATGAAAAATGCTACATGATGATGTTTGAAGGAATAGTGTTGGGACATTACCTTTCTTCTCAAGGGATACAAGTTGATCCACCAAAGGTATCTATTCTCATCAACCTACCAACACCAAAGAATCAAAAGGATGTTAGGATATTTCTTGGCCATGTTGGTTATTATAGAAGATTCATACAAGATTTCAGCAAGGTGGACAACTCCATTGTTTGCATTATTGGGAAAGGATGTTGCATTTGACTGGACTGAAAAATGTGAGACTGCATTTCAAACCTTGAAGCAACTGCTAACCACAACCCCTGTATTGAGAGGACCTGATTGGAATCTGCCATTCCACATTCATATTGATGCTTCAGACCATGCCATTGGAGTTGTTTTAGGGAACAAAGATGGAGTTCTCAACTATGTAGTTTATTATGTTAGTAAGAAATTACAGCATGCTGAACTCAACTACACAGTAACAGAGAAGGAGTTCCTAGTAGTTGTTTATGCCATCAATAAATTCAGGCACTACATCACACATTATCTAGTATTCATTCATACTGATCATACAATAATTAAATATTTGATTAACAAACTAGTTGTGAGTAGTAGAATTATTAGATGGTTGCTAATCTTACTAGAGTTTGATGTCACTATTGTGGATAAGCCTAGTAAGGACAATGTTGTAGCATATTTTATTTCAAGAATGGAGATTAATGATGAAGAACAAGTGGTTGATGACTCTTTCCCAGATGAGCACCTATTTTCCATTACTACCAAAACACCTTGGTATGCTGATATAGCCAATTATTTGGTCTCAGGTAAGACACCTCCACACTACCTCTATTCTGAAAAGAAATACATAGTTGAGAAAAGTGTGCATTTTTCTTGGATATCCGGATTTCTATTTCACACAGGGAAGGATAATGTCATGAGAAGATGAATTGATGATGAGGAAATATATGATGACTTCAAAGCTGCCATAGTGAACCATGTGGAGGACACTTTTACTATAAAAAGAATAACACAGAAGGTGTTGACAATAGGTTATTACTAGCCAACACTACATAAGGATGCAACACTATATATGAGGAGGTGTGATAGATGTCAAATAATGGGTAAGCCTACCAAATTAGATGAGATGCCATTGCATCCTCATCTAGTCTTGTAGCCATTTGACATGTGGGGCTTGAACTTCATTGGTCCTATAGATCCCAAATCTTAGTAAAAGGAATACATCTTAGTGTGCATAGATTACCTCACTAAATGGATAGAAGTGAAAGAATTTCCACATCAGAAGAGTGAGAAAGTTTTTAAATTCTTATATGACCACATCTTTACAATGCATGGAGTACCAAGAGATATTATTACAGATCAAGGTACACACTTTAGTGCTAAATTTATTTCTCATCTACCTATGGAGTATGAAATCAGACATAGGAATTATACAACATATCATCCCCAATATAATGGCCAAGTTGAGGTAACAAATAAATAAATAGAAGATATCTTGACAAATACTATTGCACTCCATAAGAGAGATTGGGAAGATAGGATTCTAGAGGCAGTATGGGAATTCAACACAACATGGAAGACAACAATGGATTCATACACCATTCAAAATTTTGTATGGTAAGACTATTGTTCTCCCTATTGAATTTGAGCATAAAACATTAAGGACTGCACTTGAACTAGGCATATATTTGTTTAAAGATGAAAGGTAGAGGATTCTCCAACTCAATGAGCTGGATGAAATGAGGAGACAAGTTGTGCATAATACAGAGGTAGTGTAAAATCAAAATAATTAAATGGCATGATATGTTCATTAATATAAGGCAATTTGAAGATGGTGACTAGGCCTTATTTTTTGACTCAAAGTACAAAGATCATATGGGAAAACTCAGGACAAGGTGGCTAGGTCCATATGAGATTGATAAAATATTTCCCAATGGAGCTGTAAAACTCACCACCATAGATCTTGTAAGGTTCAAGCTATTGGTCAATGGTCATAGGTTAAGGTTGTACAAGAAATCCAAATGAAAAAAGTGCCTTCATACAATAGTTCAGAGGAAGTCAAAATAGGATGGAGATAAGGACATCAGAGTTAAGATCAGAAGTTGAGCCTGCTAGTTCATCTTCTGAGACTTTAGAGGATTGAGATATTTTAATTCCCTTGGTATATTCGGCTTGTTGAATACTCCAAGGGTGAATAAAAGTGTTTTGATCATCCCTCTTGGTGATTAGTAACACTCAGCTAATATATTTTATTTTATTTTAATTTTTTTACAGGATTTGATGTATATGTTGCAAGAGTGCATAATCTCTGACATAGGGAGATAATGCAAAGACTGGATGTTCCACTTGCAACATGCAACAAATATTTTTTTTGTTTTTAAGTTTGGCAGAACTCATGATTGCATGAAGAAAAATAAGGAACAATCTGTCGAGATAGTTGGTACCAGAACAAGTCAACATTCCCTCTCTAGGAATTATCTGATTTAAGTAAGAAGCCTTTAGTACAAATTCCACATATGCTTGTAGCAACAGTATCCACAACATCATAGCAGATCAACATGCAGCAAGGGTGTAATTACCACAATGCATGTGCAATCATCATCCTAAATATTCCTCGAGATAAGTGCACTCATACCACTTTATTAAAGTATCATTAGTATAATTATTTTTAATTAGTATTTATGCCACGCCATAATGTATTTAATTGTAATTATACATCACCACCTTTAATCTATGAGTTATCACTCCACATCATCCCACTCTATCACACCACTTTACATCACACGCTTGCTGCAATCAAATCAATTAAATTCATTTCCCTTCTATGTTGCATGTGATTCGGTCTCGAAATTAAAAACAAGGCACTCAAATAATCTCCCACAGTTTGAATTTTTGTATCGTTCCTCCAAAAAAATTCCAATTGCAGTACCATAGATGAAACAAAATTACATAATTGAGAATGGGGGGAGACTTAATCCACCATGAGCCAACAAAGCATTCCCAAATTCTCAACCAGCCACAAATTTTGCAGTATTTTCAGAACAGTGGATGGATGGACTACATTGGAAAATTCCAAGGTTTTAATGAATCTATGGTTGAAGAATTTACTGCTACATTGAAAGATGGAGAAGCTAAGGTCAAGGGATTAACAATGAAGGTGAATGATGATATGTTGGCTACAGCTACTAGACTTCCTACAGAAGGTGAACCTTTCCCTGAGAAATCCAATCCTAGAGCAATCTTGATGAGACTTCGCTGATAAGGATGATGCTTTCATAAATGATCGCCATAGTACATATATAACCTCTCTCAAACCACTCTGGGATGAAATTTCCAACTATATTATCAAGTATTTTACTTGCGAGGGTAGATATTCTAGACTAAATACAATCCATTTCAAATTTCTCAATCATCTGAAGAATGATAGGCATGTTAATGTACCTAATTTCTTAAATGAGAGCTTGAAAAAGATGAGTAAAGAATCACAGAGAGGGAGGTCAGCACTTTCACACCACTACCTTGTTACCCTGGTTATCAAACACACATTGGAGAGAGAACATCCTGAATTGAAATGGGAGGATTTTTCAAGGGAAAAACATATTGATGAATTATTAAGGCATAAAAAGAAAAGAAGAAGAAGTGATGGTAGTTCTTCCACTCATATAGTTGAACCCTGCAACTTCCACTTCTCATCCTTGATTCTTCCACTTCTTTCCCACATAAACCCCTATTTCTAAAAATTCATCACCTGTTAAAGAGAACCTCATTCCTGTATCTCCTGAGACGATTCTCATTGCTGAAACCCTACTTGGATTTTCAACTCCTGAATCATCCACCTCAAAGGGTAAGATAAAATATTCCAGGCCCACTCCTAAATCTTCCAAGTCTACTCCTACATCTTCCAAATCCACTCCTACACCACCTAGGCATTCTCATCAACTAAAAACTAAAAATCCAAAAACATCAAAACGCACAAATCCCTAAACCATATCAATTGATAGTGATAAAGAATACGCATAAGAGAATATTGAGGCCACATCAATGGACATAGATCAAGGAGGTGTTGATGTTGAAATTCATAAGCAAAAAGTTCCTAGGGAGCCCATGTAGGGTATGGAAGAAAAGAAGGGAGAATAAAGTGTTGAGAAAATGGTTCAAGAAAGCCCTACTGAATAGATGGAAGAACATGCAGAGGTAGTTCATGCTGGGGTAACCCATGAAGAGCATGAAGGAAGAGGAGTTGATAAGGAATTGAGGAAATAGTTCATGTAACAAAGGCTGATAAGGAGAATATATAAGAAGAAATTGACCACACAGTGCTTGAAACACTAAATTATGAAGAAGAAATTGGGGGTGATATGCCCCATGTTGTTGAAGAAATTATTGAAAACATTTTCCATGGAGTTGAAGTAGAATAGACATCTGAACATATTGAGACAATACAGAAGAATATTTTTGAAGTTACTAATGAAATAGTTGAGCCAGTACTGGATCCCACTCCACCATTATTTCCACATGTTAGCATGCAACAATCTTATATGGCCCCATTGTAGCCACAAATTGTCATTAGAGAAGTCATCAAAGAACCTGCCAAACCAGTTTGAATTAGTATAGGAACACAAACAACGTTATTAGATTACTAGGTCCATCAGTTTGCAACCTATGTTTATAAGTTAAAAGGTATATCAGAGAGGGAAAAGGAAGAACTTATCTTCTAGCACCAATAGGACATGGAGGAAAAATACAAGGAACTTAAGGCCAAGGATAAGGAGATTGAAAGGCTGAAGAAGAAGTAGGATGAGACACTTAAAGTGGCCTATGAGATAATCAGACACAATCCTCTTTCAAATTTCTATGCTATTTTCTTGAAGGAGAAGATGTTGCAGCTCCAGCTTACCTGTATTAACTCTGACATGAAATTTGACATCAGTGGATCTAGGAATTTCTTTACATTATATTTAAACAGTCCCCAAGAAATTTAGTTCTTATTATGTGAGTTATACATGCATAATTATGCCCTTGAATATGATAGGGATTAGATTCCAATCCTCTACATTGGAGATGTCCCAGTCAAAGCACTTATTTCTTACTTCATGAATGAATTGGACAGAGAGAAACATATGGAAGACTACAGGCACCTACCAAAATTTCATCCATTGATGGTCAGGGTAGAGGCTTCCAACACACATGTTTTCATAGAAGAGTATCACAAGTATATAGAACACAAGGAGATCAGAAAGTGGGCATGGAAAATGAGAAAATATGCACATGAGAAAGTAAGGAACATGATTACCCACAGTGGAAGGGAAATAGTAAAATCATGTCAGATGCGTTGGAATGAAATGACCCCTGAAATGCAAAGGAAGGAGATGCACTCCTATCCTAATATAATACCAACTCTAAGAAGGGTAAATGTTTACATTGACTTCTCTATTAAATATGCAAACACTTGGTTCCCAATTGGTTATCACCCACCAATCTTCCACTTTCCTATACCACATTGGTCTGGTGATATACCAGTGGATGAAACAATTCAAGACAGGGTTTGGGATAGGTACATATTGAATGATGCACACTTCTCCATTGAGCCAGCAGGGATAGACATGCCAATAGATTTCAGATGCTTATGCAACACCATTCAGGTGGACCCTAAGCCAGCTGAGGAACCTAAAGAAGCTTGAATGAGGACATTCAAGGAGTTAAGTCTGGGGTGTGATGAGTTATTTAGACTCTCTTTCTAAATAACTCATCGTATGTATTTTGTTGAGCCATTTTTAGCCTTACACTTGTATTCCCCTTTTATATTGTTGATACATTTCATTATAACCTAAACATTATGGCATTAAGACTTATTAATATAGTTATCACTAATTAGCTTTATTTTTTGGTATTGTGAGTATGCATTTATTCTCTTGATTACAATAAGATGTTTGATTGATGATGCATGTGATGCCTCTTGTTGTAAGTAACTTGTATATGCATTAACTCACATGCAACCAAAAGGAATCATCTACAGCTAAGGCATCATCCGCAGCAACTCACATGCAGCCAAAGGACTTGTCTACAGCAAAGTGTCCATAGCCAAAGGAGGTCACACACATGAATAAGCCATGATCCTGAGAAGCTTGTGGAATGTGGACATCACACTTGAGCTTGCATGTGTCGATGGAAGAAGAAATTACAATTCAAACATGAGAACTAGGAGATGACTCAACTCCAACATCTGATTATGCGTTGCAACTTAGCAAGGAACTAACTAATTAGATTCATGATTTAGGAACTGATGGATCAAACTGATCAGTTACTTAAGTTATGTGATTGACATGTAAACACTTGTTGAATAATTTTGTTGTATGCATCTAGTCTCTCATATTATTTGGTTAAGATCTTTTACTTGATCTAATTCAAACTCCTAGTGGAACTTTGTTTCTCACATGCTTCTGATGTAATGAGATGTATAAAAGGAAAAGGTTAATGTTGAAAGAGATATCTAGAAAAGAAGAATGTAATAGAGATTAAAATAGATAGAGGAATATATGGTATATGTTTTATGTAGTCCCAATTTAATCTTCATGTCAATGCAATAAAAGTCTAAGTTTTGTTCATTAGTTGTAGTTACAAGCCTTAGGAGGGATTAACACCCAAGGAAGGGCCCACTTGCGGTTTGCTAACCCCTCCATAATTTGTTGATTTGATTTATTGCATGATTAGATTAGCAACAACTCAATTCCTTTATCTGTATTCTGAGTTTACATGTTTTCCCTTAGACTTAGTATTTACTTCTAGTCTGAATTTAGTTTGTTTCCAAGCATTGTTATTTCAGAATTGTAGTGAAAGAAATTTATCTTCTTACCTCTTAAATATCTGTAACTGTGCATACAACACTGAGAACTATTGAAATTCTATGTCACTTGGTTTGATAATTAAATGATTGTAGATTAATGAAAAACATACTAATTACTGCAAGTTAATTTACACCAAGTAGAATCTAGTGCATAGATTGTGAAGTGAAGGGACATAAGATAATTTCCCACATAGGTCGGTGCACACATTACTATTATATTGTGAGGGTTTTCACCTAAATCATGATGTTTGTGATTTCCCTCTTTTACATCGCGTGCTCACGAAGAAGGTGTCTATGTACTGTAATATTTACAAGTCCCACATTTACAACATCGCTGAGTGTAAATTAATCGGTCACATCCACAAAGCTATTGAGACAGAAGTGTTTCGGACTAGTGTGATGATTGGATCAAAGGAACAAGAAATCCATACTCATGAGGGGCACAACCATGGAGATAATAGGAATAGAAGGCATCCATGGAGGATATAGAGGATGAGGTCATAGTGGTGATAGAGGAGGATTTTCTAGAGGAACTTTTTATACTTTTGGATCCCCTAATCATTATCAGTGTGAGTCCCCTCATAATATTACTTATTCATGGTGTGGGAAGTCACAAAAGTTAGAGGAATTCCTGGACCTATATGAGCACATGAGTAAGAATAATAAGCATGAAAAGGGCGTGAGAATGATTAAAGTGCAACACACTTTTTCTTATCAGCGGCTACCGAAAAATATACCTAATCCTAAGTTACAACCAGTGATGGTTACTAAACACACTGAGGTTGCGAAAAACTATGATTCATCGAAGACTAAGCCACTCATTTCAAGGGAAGAATTGATACATGATAATTATCTAGATGTTACAAACTAGAAAGAATTCTATCAGGATGTCATGGAAGTTATCAAGGTGATGTGGGGAGGAATACAATGTTTAAAGGAATAAGCGCATGACAGGGAGCTTGCAAGGAAAGTTGAACTCCTGCAGAAGGATGTTGATGACTTGAAAGAGGTGTGCAGGATGTTGCACCAGGATAACTTCAATATTATGGTAAGGGAATGGATACAAGAAAAGGTACCGCGTGATGGATCTGAGCACAAATGACATATACTTTCTGTAAATCTACCACTTCATAGTGATGAATTTGATAAAGATATTACACTTGATGCAGTAATTAATGGGTGGTTATTGTGTAACATTATTATCAATACTAGCGTGGAAGTAAATGTGCTAACTTTAGATGCTTGGAATCAGATGGGTAGACCAAAATTGCATCCATCTTTTAATGTGTTGTATATGGAAAATAAAACTATGGTTATGCCTATTGGGGTCCTAAAAGATGCATATATTACTATTCATGGGGGCACATTTACTAGGGAATTTGAGGGACTTGGAGGTGTTGGAACTTGTTGAATCGGATAAATTTCTTGCATTACTTGGGAGATTATGGTGCTCCAAGAAAAATGCAAACTTGTGCTTTAATAAAAGCTATATCATGTTTTAAAACAATGAGTGCATGATTATACCTCTATTTGAGAAGACGGTTAATCCTTATGTTGAACTATTGAGTGAGGAAGAACTTAATAGAATATATGTATAGTCAGTGCACAATCCTGAGAATCTTGAACCATCAAAAGAGGGTGTTCTTTAGTGGGAGGAAATGTAGTCTATAAGTGACACTACTAGTGTTCTTTGTGATAACTGGGCTCATGGAACATATGAAGTGGTTGGGCATGAGGTAAAAGGAAGAGTTTCCAGAATGATTACGCTACGCATGGTGAGGAGGTTAGGATGTAATTGGGTACCACGGTATACTTTTGAAGGGAACCCTGAAGCATTTCTACGTGTCATGGAGAATCAGTGGTAGAATGAATGGGATAAAAGAAATATTTTGGTATATACTCTATGTGGGATAGCAGCGCATTGGTGGGTAACACATAGAGATGGCCTTTTGGAGTGGCAAGAAGTGAGAATCGCTTTCTCCACCATGTTTACTCGGAGTAATGTACCAACAAAAACATGTAAATTTAATTAGACGCCTCCTACCTCCCATCACATCCAGGAGTGTGAGAGATCTTGGGCAAATGGAAATGAGGAATTACCACCATCACTCAAGGTGCATAAGCTATACTCTGCCTTACGTGGCTACGCTCGTGTATGGTATGCCCATGATTTGTTAAAAAGGGAAACAACAAATTGGAATGAGATGACCTCGTGTATGATCCAAACCTATGATTACTTTTGTACTAAACCTCAAGTCCATGAAGCACTATATATTATGAAATTCCTTATATTATGGGATAACACAGAGGATGAAGAACTTATGCTGAAATTTTGGGGAACCTAATCTAGAGGTGCACCTTGACCTTGAAGAAACAGATGAAGAAGAGATGGTATGCGCTCAGAAAGATAAAGAAAATGGTAAAGTGGTGTACATGATAGATGATGAGGAATTGGATAATATGGATGTTGACCACACTGATGGTACATTCAAGGTGATGGACACTATAGATGAGAAGGCATGCACATATCACGCTCCTATGAAGACAAAAAATTTTAAAATTGGTACAGAGACAGAGCCTAGGGATGACATTATTGGTGATTACTGGTCAGAGAAAGAAGTGGCTAAGATTATTGAACTCTTGCGTGACTTCAAGGACTTATTTTCATGGGGATATCATGAGTTAAAGAAATTACACCCTTATTTACGAGAGATGAAAATCAAACTAAAAGAAGGCATGCACTTGATTAGGAAGAGGCCTTAAAGGATGAATCCTAATATGTGTGTGAAGGTAAAGGAATAAATTGACAAGATGGTAACATTTGGAATCATTCAGCCTATTAAAGAATCTGAGTGGGTTAGTCCCATGGTAATAGGCATTAAGAAGGATGGGAGCATAAGGATTTGTGTGGAATACATGGAACTTAATGCTTCATGTGTGATAGATCCATTTCTCATCCCGTTCACAGAAGAAATTCTGGAGGGAGTTGTTGGGCACGAAATATATTCTTTTATAGATGGATTTTTGGTTACCACTAGGTGTGCATCGAGAAGGAAGATCAGAAAAAGACAACTTTCACCACTGAGTGGGAAAGTCTTACATATATAGTCATGCCCTTTCGATTGAAGAATGTGTCTACGGTGTTCTCATGCATTATTGTGTAGACCTTTCAAGAATTTTTTCATAAATTTTTGCAATTGTATCTAGATGATTGGATGATGTATGGCTTATTCAAGGATCACTGTGATAATCTAAGGCTCATGTTTGAGAGGTGTAGGAAGCTAATAATATCTCTCAACATTAATAAGTGCATCTTTACAACACCTTTTGGCACTTTATTTAGGCATATAATTTACAAGGAAGGATTATTTGTAGACCCACCCAAGATAGGTGTGATCTTGGGTTTAGAAGAACCTAACAATAAAAGTGATGTGCGTGGATTCTTGGGACATACAAGATATTATAGGAAGTTCATTAAATGATATGCAAATATTGTCGTGCCCTTGGAAGAATTGTTGAAAGCTAAAGGAAAATTCTATTAGGGTGACACGCAATAAAAGGCATTTGAAACATTGAAGGAAAGGTTAACTACTGCACCTATCTTGAATTTTCCTTCATGGGATAATCCATTTCATGTTCATGTTCATGCGCTAGCATGGCAATTGGCACAGATTTGGCGTAACCATGAGAAGGAATTTTGGACCATCCTATATGTTTTGCAAGTGGGAAGTTGAAACCCGTGGAGCATAATTATACAACTATTGAGCACAAAGATATTTCTATGATCTACACATTGCATAAGTTTAGAAAGTAATTTTTAGCGACCCTATTTATCTACTATATATATCATATGGTACTCAATTACTTGGTTAACAAGCCTATTTTTTAAGGTCGCATTTTCAAGTGGATACTTCTGTTTCAGGAGTTTGATTTCACAATTTTTGTAACACCTGCGAAGAGTAATTTAGCGCCTGATCATTTATCAAGGATCAATTCTGGTGAGGATGCCTAGAGCATTGAGGAAACAATTATAGATGCACAGGTTTTCAGATTAAATTATGTGCCCATAGAATTGGAGGACATTACAATATTTTTTACACATTGGACACGCACTTGTAGGAATGAAGACATTGGAGAAGAATCAGCTTGTAATACGTGCGTTGCCTTATCAATTGATTGGTGGGGACTTGTACAAGTTGGTTCATGATGAAGTTTCTTATCATTTTGTTTTAGATCATGAGTGCAAGGGTATTATGGAAGAGGATCATGGTGGAATTACAGGAGGACATTATGCTAGTGATGTTACCGCATGCAAGATTCTAATGGTTGGACTTTGTGGGATACTTTGAACAAGGATACTAAGGAATATGTGAAGGCATGTGATCATTTTCAGCACCTTAGAAAACTTGGACACAAAGATGAGATGTTGTTACAACCTATTTCCAACACTAATCCTTTTGAGAAGTGGGCTATTGACTTTATAGGTCCTATTTCACCACCCTCACATAGGACTGGCACGTGTTATATTAATACTTGTACAGACTATCTAACAAGGTGGGAAGAGGTAGCACCTACAAAGGACTACACCATCGCTACACCAACAAGATTTTTATGGGAAAACATTATAGCATGTATGGTTGTCCATTAATATTGAAAAGTGATAGAGGAACTCATTTCTTAAATGAGAAAATCAGAGTTCTATTGGTATATTTTCTGGTGGAACATCATAAGACTACTCTTTATCACCCACAGGCTAATGGTATTGTAGAATATTTTAACAACATTTTGGGATAGACATTGACAAAACTTTGTGATGTTGGAAGAAATGATTGGGATGATAAAGTGTCATTTGTACTTTGGGCTTATAGGACCACTTACAAAAGATTGAACAATGCCACACATTTTTAGTTGGTGTTTGGCGTAGAATTTGTATTTCCTATTGAATTCATGTTACCCTCCCTGTGTATTGCATACGCAGGTGGAATTATTGATGAGAACTTTTTGGAAGAGTGCATTGACAAAATAATATAGCTAGATGAGTGGCATGCCATTACGTGTTGTATCTAGAAGAATGAGAAGTCTAGATAGAAAACATGGCATGATAAGCACATCAAGAATAAGACATTTGAGGTTGAAAAGATGGTCCTTCTCTGTGACTCCAATTTTACGTGTCATCCAGGGAATTTTAAGGTGCATTGGTTGGGACCTTTTGTAGTAACCAACATACTTGAGTCAAATGCATGTCAATTGTAGGCACTAGATGGTGACATATTTCCCAGTTACTTCAATGGGAGCAGGTTGAAGCCCTACTATAAATAAATCTACTTGTTGTTTGTAATAAGGTAGTATCACCACATACATTATATTTCCATTTTATGTGTTGCCTTTCAATCATTTATATGTTTTATCAATTTAGTTCTTTGTTTTAATATAATAAGCATGGTTGCACACATGAAGCTGATTATTATCTCTTGAGTTTTTAAGCAGAGGACCACACATAATTTTAGTGTGGGGTGAACCAGGTGTAAAGCACACATAAAGGATACCTTATTCATACTTGTAGGTGAGTTGAAGAGGATATGCACACACTGGATTGGTGTTCTAGTTGCAGGGTGTGAATGTGGAAAGAGGAAAAATGTGCTATGAGAAATGAGAAGGATGGTGATGGTAAAATTTCTCAGATAAAGACCGTGCATAAAAAAAGGATTGCGTAGTGTAACGTGAGGTAGGCAACATCATAATGGACTACTTGGTATGAGGCACAGATGGTTATTTACTTCAATGCATGGAGGCATGCAGAAGGAGGTTTGTGGCTGAGAAGTAGTAGGCACACCAAAAAGTTACGACTAGTGTTGGGCCCCTGAAATATTGGCTAAGTAAAAAAGGGTGCGTAGGTGTGCAAGGTCTAGTTCAAGAAAGGTGCTCAAGGAGAAGGTGCGTAGGAAAGGGTTTAAGGAAGGGTTTAAGGAAACCTGTGGTGCATGCATGGACAAAGCCAAGGTTCCAGTACTTAGCCATATTGGGCATTTTGGGTAGGATACGAGGAAAATGTGACACGACTGTGCATGCGGAATGGATAAGGTGCCATCTTGGCAATAGGTTGGCCCAAGAAGGAATATACCCTGTGGTAGAGGCTTCTAAAAGGACATCATGGCACAGAGTAGTGAGCTCAGGCCTGGAGGAGCATGCACTCCTGGAGGACCACATTCAGACACTTGGTGACAGATCTGAGGCTACTAGAGAATGAGTTGCCAGATCAAAGAGGTTATATATACAAGTTCCTGTAGAAGTAAAAGATACACCTGAAGATATAGAGAAAGGGTGGAGCTCTGCATAAATACTGCAAGGACTCTGTTAGTTTGGGAAAATAATGGTAGGAAAGGATGTATCAAGGGTTGGGAATTATAAATCTTCTTTTAAGGGCTTAGTTATATAAGTCCATTTATAATGCAGGACTACAGTCTGCCATTCTATGACATTTTGTAATGGCCTAATGACTGTAATAAGGTTACCAGTTGATATGAATATGAGACTTAATGGTTCTGATACATACATCCTTCTCCATATTTCTTTCTCATTTATGTTTATGAACTAGTATGAATGCTTGTATGATTTCCTTTCTGTATTGATGTAAGTTCTTTTATCTGTTAAAGTACTTTATGTCTGGAATGAATGCAAAGATCTAGAAGCCGTTCTAAGCTCTATGGTGCTTGTATGTCTTATTTCCTTTCAAAATATCTTACACTCAGATCATATACGATGTTTCCCATTAAACTCACATAAAAGAGAGACTCGGTGCCCACGTGTGCCTCAGGTGAGTGCCCAGCACCCACTGGATGATAGGTTGGCGCGCATGGGATTTCTTTCCTTTGTGATGGGGGTAAAAATGACTACATCTTGGTTCCGTTGCCAGGACCTCTTTTCAAAGTTGTAGTGGGAAATGGCATACATCATGATCTACGTAATGAGTAATGACAAAATGTCTAACTCTGGAAAGTGTTGAATCATGGTTCAAGAGCACGGAGGATGAATTTGCTCAAATATTCAACATTGGACTTGATTTTGATGCACGTAGGTGGGTAGAAGAGAACCTCTACCATGATTTATATGAAATATTTTTTTGTTGCTTCCTAGTAAAACTCTATGAATGGCTCTCAGCATATGCATCTAGATCAAGTTGGTATTATAGATCACGCGTGTGGACCCAAGAAGAATACCAAAGGCTGTAGGATGCAGATCTGACGTGGACTCGTGTTGTGGATCATTGGTGGAAGGGTGTGTTGGCTAGCTACACTCTGGAGTATGCTATTTCCACATTTCTTGTCTGGAAGTTGTTGAGTTTGAATTTCTATGGGACCCCAGAGGATCATTTCTGCATGTTATCCCTCTGGTAATGAAGATATTGATTATTACTTTGAGATTGGCATTTCCAAAGGGAGGAAGCTAGGGTGGAGGAAGATTACAGATATTACGATGAAGAAAGAAAGGGAGGAGAGATGGCTCAAGTATAATGAAGCATGTGAAAGGGATATTTCTAGATGATGCGAGGCTGCAAGTGTGATGGATCTATGGAGGTAGATGTTGTGGGAAGGAGTTGAGGTTCACGCGGAAGACATGGAACTTGAGCAGTTTGTGCTACCCCATCTTGGCAAGCACGTAAGAGAGACCCCTTTGGCTTCTGATGAAATTTCATCATGTGGATAGAGAAGAGTCATTGGCACATATCTGAACCCACCCAGTGACCAAAACCTGGTGCTTGGTTTTCCAGATCAAGGAAGGAGTATCATTGATCTAGTCGGTATTAGTGGAAGTGACAGATCTACACCCAAGAGATATAATTTTTTAGTTACCACTTCTATGGCTATGCATATTCCAGTATTTAGAGGATTCTTTGGACAAGGAGAAAGTATACACACCTTCATTCTTACGTCTATGAGTGGCGTGGGGTACAATAGTGGTAGTGGGGAATTATCACAGACTGTCAGTGCATAGTTCAGTAGAACCTTGGGGACACTTGGCATGACTACTATAGGACCTAGTGGTTTAGTGGATTTGGTGGGTTAGGAGGAATAGGACCTAGTGGTTCTAGTGGATCTGGTGGCTCAGGAGGCATAGGACCTGGTGGACCTGGTGGATCTGGTGGCGGAGGAAACATTAAAGGGAACTATATGCCAGAAAAGTGACAGGCGAGCATTAGAATCTACAAGTGACTCTTTCGTGTACCTGACCTCTCGAGGTCGTGCCGAGACAGCCGGTGGGGGTAGAATATACGTGGGATGTAGACAAACTAGTTAGGTAGTCTAATGTCTTTGACACGCACTAGTGGAATTTGTGAATCTAAGGCGAAGAAGGCCCTTCTAACTTGAACTGGTGTGATAGATCGATCAGCAAGGATGACTGCTCGAAGGCTCCAATCAATATCGAGCTCTGGCGTGATTCGATCTATGGGTTGCAGAATACGTGGAAAATGACCTGGGATTGTTTCGTGTACATCTCCTGATAAGGTCATATGGTGGATGGTAAAGTAGTCACTCTATGGACGGTTCTCTGGCCTAGTCCAGAATTCTCTAGCTTTGTTAGCTATTGTATCTAGTAAGGACAGTTGTTCGATGATGATAGGTGGAAGTGGAGTGGATTGAAATACTAGCGTGCGTAGGCCAGTGTCTATATCTAATTCTCTTATGGATTCGTTGGGCTGTGGGATCTGTGGATCACAACCATAGACTCTTGGTTTTTGCGGTCCTGTTATGGTCATACGCGAGATCAAGTTCTAATCCCTAGTATCCAGTAATCGTAAGCTTTCTCAGCTTCTACGTTTAGAACCAACAGTTGTGCAATCTTCTCAGAATACCTCACAGGCATTCTTGCGATCTGGATTCTTAAGCTGGTATCTATATCTATGAGGGTGTCTCCAGCGTCTGGCTGTGGAACTAAAGGATCACACCCAAATGTTTGTTCTCTTTCGAGCCCTTCTACAGTCATATGGATGTTTTCTAGGGTAATCTGTAGTTTGGCTGACTTGACCAAAACGCATGTGCTTGGTCGTCTTCTATGTTTAATCCTCTTAACTGTGAACTGATCAGTTGTAAATCTGTGGTTGTTCGGAATACTTGTATCCTGAGATTTTGGTCTATGTCAACTATCGCTGTGACGAGGTTTGGTTGAGGCATGATTGGCTCAAATATATATTCCCTGGGCTCTTGAGGTCCCGTGATTGTCATACGAAACAAAATGCAAAACTAACTGTAATGAAACAAATTCTAACTACATGGAATAAATCTAACTGTATATAACTTTTATCTTTCTAAGAAATATTCTAACAATTTTAAGGAAAGCAAACTATTTTAAGCGTATCTAGAAATAATAACTAAACAATAATTTAAAACAGACAAGATAACCGAGTGTGGTTATTTGCCTGTGTGATTTGTAGAATTATTCTAAATAAATAAAATAGCCTGTCTAATCTACCTGCAAGATTCTCGATCCTACCTCAGAAGTGAGGAGTGAATCATAGTTTCTCAGAAACTATCAATCCCCACAACTTCCCTGGCAATATCGAGAATAGAATGAAATGAAATAAATCGATTAACTACTCTATTTGATATGATTCTGACTAGAACTTTGAAATTTAAAACCTGGATTCCGCAGAACAGTGGCGAATCCGATGGTGTGTGTGTGATCTCATCCCCTCAGTATGGTCTCTTCGTTCTTTCATGTTCACGTGGATCCAGAAAAGCGTGTAATGCTAGCACCGATAGGAGTAGATTTTGGGACAAGGACAGCTCAGAATGCAGACCGAGAATGCGAGTAGGAGAGGGATAGCGCAAGAGTACAGAGCTTGGCTTATGCGATTCCTAGCGGGATTTTACTACGAGTCATGCAACATGAAGCGACCAGAACCTGTAATTATCCTATACGAAGAGCAAAACCTGCAACTTTAATGGCTTCCCAAGCTATTGTGTTCTAATGGATTGGATAAAATAAAGACACTACTTGCACAAGTTGGGTATGTGGCTTACCAACAGCTGAATAAAGCTAACCAGGCATATAATGAATTAAACTAAGAACTCCAAGACACATGAAAACAAATCTACAGCAAAGAGGAATTCAGAGGCAAGCTTCTAACTGGTTTGGATGAAACAACAGCACTACCTGCACAAGATGAGTCTGTGGCTTACTAACAGCTGAGCAATACTAACCAAGTATGAAATGAACTATGCTATCAAACCTAAGCAAGCTAACAGACCAAAACACTAAAAATCAGAGGACTCTAACAAGAAAAAAATGGTGGCCATTTGCCTCAGCACAAGCTATGCATTTATAGGAATTCCAACACTCAAAAACCAAAACCAAATTGAACTCCTAAACAATAAACAAAGGAAAAACACTATTCCAGGGGACCAAAAACATAAATGCATGCCCAAGTTGGCAAAGAAAAGCTGGTGAATCGTGATATTTCACGCGGGTCGCGTCAAAAGAGCGTTTTGGAAAATGCGCATAGACCGCCGCTCTGAGCAGGGCGGCGGTTACAGGACCGCCGCCCTGTTCAGGGCGGCGGTTACGAGACCGCCGCCCTGCAGGGCGGCGGTTTCGTCACTGAAGGTCAAGAGGCCAAGGAAAGAGGGAAAAAGGGGAAAACAAAGGGCGCGGGGGCTAAGCGGGGCATGCGGGATGTTAACGCATACTCCGAGGGATTTTCCGGATCCCGAACACCTTGCGAGGAGACCTGTATCATCATTGGGGCACTTGTTACACTGTTCTGGCAGTACAGTACCCTACAATTTTGGGTACGTACATATTGCCCCCTCGGAGAAGCGTTTTAGCCATGAAGAGGCATAAAACGGTGGGTCGAGTATGGCAGTCCCGAAATGGGGAGTTAGAAGCTATACCTTACTCGTCCGTGTGTTGAAATGACGCCATCGAAATTCCCGCTACCTGCAAAATGAAAAGAGAACTCAAGTGCAGATAGATGCAATAACTTGGAAGATAAACGCTAAAATAATAGGGAAGGAGAACGTACCATTCGTGCGGGGATAGAAACTTACCTCCATCAGCGCTCCAAACCTGCGAAAAAGTCATTTTAAAACGAAACAGAACGATATATATATGAAAGTGGGCCCATTTTCCTATTCATTTGCGCGAGTTGATTTGATTGGTTTTGAGCTCTGGGACCCACGGTGACGGTTTCTCACGCGAGTAGAGTCGAAACGTTCGCAGCGAGATCGTGATCATGCCTCCACGTGCGGAACGCCGACCTCAGCGATCACAGGTTGGTTTTCTTCAATTTTGTGTTTTTCCCCCTTTAAATTTGAAATGTTAAATTCGTCATGATGGGGGGGTTATTTTTGAAAATGTTAGGTTCAAAAGGTCCACCTAGGGGGGGCGCCTACTGGGTAGGCTCTATTTTTAGTTTAAATGGTCTATTTTTGCTCATTTTGGGCTTTTTGGGGTTAACAACCCGCGCGGGTTTTCGGACCGTGACCGCCGCCCTGGCCAGGGCGGCGGTTACATGATCGCCGCCCTATTCAGGGCGGCGGTTACACGACCGCCGCCCTTAAGGCGGCGGTTACAAAACCGCCCCCCTGCTCAGGGCGGCGGTTTTGCACAGAATGCAAAAGAACTTAATTTTTGAGATTGCACTTGTATTTTCTTGCATTTCTATATGTTTTTATGACCTTCTTGGTATTGTTCAGATATTAACTTGCTCTGTTTTGTGTGTTTTGGTTGTATGCAGGCGAGAGCAGAGTATATCAGATGGAGCCGAGAGAGAGAGTGTGACTGGCTCTCCGGGGTATTGGATGCCCTTTCTCAGGATGAGGAGGATACATTACAGAGGGCCGGCATATTGCGTATATCACGCGTGCCCCATGTCACACCATCTAGTCACATTCTTTGTGACTTATTCTCATATTGGGATGCAGATCGGAACACTTTCCGATTGCCAGGGGTCCGTGGTGAGTGGACCATTACTTTGGAGGATGTCTACCGTATCCTGGGGGTCCCGATCATCGGGAGGAGACTCACACTGGAGACGGCAGGGTCCCGAGCACAGATTGCACAGTGGGCAGGCTACATGGGGGATGCAGCCATCTCCACGGGGTCGAAGAAGGGAGTGAGAGTTCGATCCATTCCTTCTTTGCCCATCCCCGTATTTCGACAGGCTATCATGGGGATCCTTGCCTCGAGGCTGATCGGGGACAAGGGAGGGGATACTTTACTATACTGCTGGGCCCCCATCATTGCACAGATAGAGGGGCATGGCCGGATATATGCCTGGGGCGCAGATATTCTGGGGACCACCTACCATGACTTATACAGGGTGGTCCGTTTGCAGGGACAGTCATTGAGCCACCCGACTCTAGTCATGAGTTGGGTGTATGAGCATTTTATTCCTTATGGCAGAGGGGTGGAGGTGGCAGATCCAGGGGCTGTGAGGGCAGCTAGATGGTCAGATATGTCGGTGCTTAGAGCACCTCACCAGCCAGTTGCCTCCCTTACCACAGCAGATATGGAGGCGACACCGTACCGGCTTATGGCCGGCATATGGGGCGAGGAGACCCTTACATTGATCTCCTGCTCCACCACAGGGCAGCTTATCGACCGCGTGGGATGGGTGGAGGTACACCCTTTTGGCAGAGTTCCTCAGCAGTTCGGCCTTCCATATGCGGGCATGCTTCCCCCAGCGGCACCAGTTTATAGATCAGTCCGAGAGGCCAGAGGGGGGCCTAGAGGCCGTGGTTGGACAGCGATCACTCCTGGCACTCCTATTGCAGCCAGGAGGGTAGTTCGGGCTAGAGAGAGAGCCGGTGCGCCTCGGGCACCTTTGCTTCAGATTGCTGTGGGTCCTGCTCATAGCAGTGATGACCCTATAGATATCGACTCCGATTCTGAGGAGCTTACAGAGGGAGGGTCGGAGGAGCAGACTGATGATAGCGATCCTGAGTGGCATGACACTCAGGATATTTTGCAGGCAGAGAGGGCCGAGCAGAGCGCAGAGAGAGACACTCTAGTCTCAGAGGAGCCACTCTCTCAGGGCCATGGTGGAGAGGATGAGTCAGTTGTGGGGCGACATGTTGCCCCTGCTACAGGAGCAGCTCCACAGTCGGCAGCGGCATCCGCAGCGGGTGCCGGCCCCAGCGATCCATCTTGGAGGCCCGGTGATCCGAGTAAGTTATCCTCTCTTCCTTTCAATGTTTGTCTAATTTAAGATTTGCTTTAATTGCTATCTCTCCTTGTGTTTGTATCTTGTATATTTTTAGCCTCTTGCCTAGTTTCTAATTCATTTTTTCTTCTTTGTTTGCAGAGACTGTCGACGAGTGGCGGGATCTGATCCGCAGGGTATGCACTGATTCCCTGATGATCCCTATGGATAGGACCCGTGCGGAGCTATGTGTAGATGCCGGGGAGCCCTCAGCAGCTGGTAGGCATACCGACGTCTTCGCTCCCGTTTGGCACGTGGCTAGGATGGTGTCGACTCTCCGTACAGAGTTGGCAGGCTATAGGACAGCCGAGCGTCTTATGAGGAGCCATTCTCGTGGCGAGACCGCGGCTGCTCCTCGAGACCCTGAGCCCTCCGTGCATTCAGAGCGCCGGCGTAGCCGGAGTCCTAGGCGAGGGCGCGCACCCTCGGAGGGGTCGCGTAGGGGTTGAGAGGCGACTTGGCCCTGTATGTTTTGTACTATAGATTCTTTTGTATATCACGGGCTCTTTGAGCGTTTTGACCATGCCTAGAGCATGATGGCATTGTATATAAACATTGGTTATTTATATATATGCATTCATTTTTGGATCAAAACTTGTCACTCGTGTTTTCCCTTTCTGTTTCCAGCTTCCTCGTGTATACTACGATGTATGTTTTATATGCTTTCTAGAATGTATGCAATGGAAAACAGATGATGCAAATGTTTGCTTTCTTTTTGTGTTTCATGATGCTGATACATGATATTGTAGATATACTGTGATCTTAAATCTTAGTTTCTGTGAGCAATTTGGATACCTCATGTTTGTTTTGGCAAAGTGATGAAAATAACCAGTATGATGAACAGATTAACTTGCCCCACTCCTAACTCCACGCAACTAGTAAGATGCGAGGGCTCATCACCAAGAGCCAAGAAGGGCGCAAGTTATGAAATATGGTGAAATGATAGTGATGAAAGACAGACGAAGCTTTGGTGGAACCAAATTGAAAACTACAAGCTTACTCTACCTGAATGACTTCATAGTTTTGGATGCAACTTGCTTTGCGGTTTATCCAGACTTAGACCCGTAGATGGCCACATAGTAGACAAAATCTGGTTTTTTTAGGATTTTTAACTCTTTTTGGAATTTTGAATATCTGATTCATTCGTTTTTGACTCAAAGTTTGAATAGTTTGTTTATGACCTTTTAACGTTTACTTTGTCAAGAGGACCCCCTACACTTTGCCCCATGCTACTAGTAAGAAGCGTGGGTTTATCACCGTGGGCAAGGCATAGGCGAGTAAGGGCATTTCCATCCTTTCCCAACCCTACGTCACTAGTAAGAGACGCAAGCTCATCACCGAAGGTTGGTGGGGCAAGGAAATGTGTAAAAATAAAATTTTCTGTTTAATCACTTTTTGACTTGTCTTTTTGAGTAAAATGTCAGTATATGCTTGTTTCCAAAGAGATGTGTATATGGGATAGATGTGACACCATGAAGCTTCTAGAACAGACCATAGGCAAGACACCTATCCTAAGAAGAAATCAAAGCGAGAACAAACTTGCAGATCTTGGTATGGTTACCGTTAAGACTTCGTCATGTCTGATTTTATTTGATAAAAGATTCCAAGATGATTTGATGATACACGAAGATGGAGAGGTATGATTAAAGAACTTTATGCCAGAAACATCACGAGTTTGTAGTAAATTGCTTTGAGAATAGATTTCTTGATCACAATTTATGTAAGAACAAGTGGACAAAATGATCCTAATTTATATGAAAATGCAATGTAGATAGTTATATAGGTAGCGTTAGCTGCTTATGCGTAGAAACGCTTGAGGTGCAAGGAATTGACTGTTTCGCCAAACTCCTCACCTTCTAACGTACATAAGAGATAAGCACCATTTCCGTAGTCCTTCATGACTCGGTATGGGCCCAACCATTTGGGCCGGAATTTCCTTCCTTCGCCGGTCTTCTTGTCGATCCGGCTGTCTAGTCTTAGAACTAGATCACCTTCATATATATCGCGTTCATAAACCTTCTTGTTATACTGCCGGCACATTCGGTCAGCATAAGCTCTATGCCGTTGTTCAGCATCTAACCTAGTTTCATCTAGGCTTTCTAGTTGGGAAAGACGTGCTTCTCTGTAAGCGTCTTCATCCAGAATCCCTTGTAGTGAAATGCGGAGACTGGGTATTTCGACCTCAAGCGGGAGAACTGCTTCTGCCCCAAATACTAGCGAGAAAGGAGTTGCTCCCGTTGGTGTTCTTATTGAGGTTCGGTGGGCCCACAAGGCCGGATATAACTTCAAATGCCAATCTCGCTTGTTTTCTTTCACCGTTTTAAGGAGAATGGCTTTCAGCGTTTTGTTTGTTGCTTCAGCCTGTCCGTTGGCTTGGGGATAATACAAGGAAGCCGTATGATGGCTTATTTTAAATTTACCGCATAGTTCGCGAACTTCTTCATTTTTGAAAGAAGTTCCATTATCGGAGATAATGATTTGCGGGATACCGTACCTGCAAATGATTTGATTCAAAATGAACTTAGCGATCACCGAACCAGGTACGGTAGTAAGAGGCATGGCCTCCACCCATTTGGTAAAATATTCAGTGGCCGTAATTATAAAATTGTGGCCGTCTGTGGATGAGGGAGAGAATTTCCCTATTAAGTCTAGGCCCCATGTAGAAAAGGGCCATGGAGTAGCGATTGGTTGCAGAGCTTGTGCTGGCATGTGGATCTCATGAGAGAATTCTTGGCACTTATGACACCTGCGTGCGAACTCTATCGCGTCATGTTCTAGAGTGGGCCAGAAATAGCCCATTCGATGTATTTTTCGAGCGGTGGCATGGCCACCGAAGTGGCCTCCACATATACCTCTGTGGGATTCATGGAGAATCCTCTTGGACTCTTCTGTGTCAACACACCTTAGGAGCATTCCATCGAATGCTTTCCGATAGAGCACCTGCTCTATAATGACGTATTTAGCTACGATTATGCGTAACCGCCTTCTTTGTTGTGGTGTAACTGCCTCCGGGTACGTATGGTCCATGATATAATTAATGATATCAGTGTACCAAGGGCACTCAGAGATAGCAGGTCGAGTTTCGATGTAGTATACGCATTCATCTGGAAAGTCTAAATCTACTAAATCACCTCCGTCTAGTGGGTTATCAGCTAACCAATCTGCGATGATTTGTCCTTTTACCGACTTCTGATTTACAAATGTTAATTCGAACTCTCCCATTAAGGTTATAAAACGTCCAGCTTTTTTGGACAAGGACCCTTGTGTGAGAAAAGTCCGTAAATGGTCCGTCTTTACCATGACCTTCGTTTCTTGATTCAGCATGTAATGTCTTAGGCGTTTAGTAGCAAAGACTATGGCAAGGCATTCTCGTTCTGCCTGTGTATAGCGTGTTTCATAGTCGAGCAATGTTCGGCTAATGAAATAAATCACACGTTCTCTCTTGTCATCGTCTTCTTGGGCCAACATACAGGCCAGCGAGACATCGGTAGCTCGTGAATATAGGATTAACGGGTGATCTAGCTTAGGTGGCATTAGCGTAGGTGGTGATAACAGAAAACGCTTAACTGCTTCAAAAGCTTCATTGCAATCTTCAGTCCAATCAATGCTATAGTCCTTCTTGAGTAAATTGTTGATTGGATGAACGACGAAGCTTAGGTCCGGGATAAATCTCCGGATTGCACCCAGCTTTCCGAGAAATGATCTGATTCCAGATTCACTCGAAGGTGGGACCATTTCGAGGACAGCCCGAATTTTGGTTGGATCAACATCGATCCCTCGTGACGATATGATGTAACCTAGGAGCTTTCCTCCTGTTACACCAAAGACGCATTTCTCTGGATTTAGCGTAACTCCGTATTCTATTAGGCGTGAAAGAATGATGCGGAGTACTTCGGGATGGTCACAGCGCTTCTTGGCCTTAGCCAATAAGTCATCTACGTAAGATTCCACGATTTTATGAATTAGATCGTGAAATATGTATGTCATGGCCCGCTGGTACGTAGCACCGGCGTTCTTGAGACCGAATGGCATAACAGCGTAGCAATAGGTTCCCCAAGGAGTTATAAACGTGGTTTTAGCTTGATCTTGCTCGGATATTCTGATTTGATTGTATCCCGAGAATCCATCCATGAGAGACAAGAGTTCAAAACCAGCTGTTGCATCAACAATAACATCTATGGATGGTAATGGGAAGTCGTCCTTAGGGCAAGCTTTGTTGATATCTCGAAAATCTATGCAGATGCGTATCTTTCCATTCTTCTTGAGAACGGGAACGATGTTAGATACCCATTGGGAGTAGTCAACTGGCTTGATGAATCCTACCTGAAGGAGTTTTATTACCTCCTCTTTTACCATGAGAGCTACTTTGGGCTTCATGGGTCTTGATTTTTGTTTAATTGGCTTTGCATCTGATCTAGTGACGAGGTTGTGCACCGCAATGTGGGGTGCGACTCCTGTCATCTCCTTGTAATTAAATGCAAACGCCTTCTGATGTTCTTTGAGAACCTGAGTATGTATTTCCACTTCTTCTGGGGTTAACGAAGAACCTAGTTTCAATATTCTTGGTTCATCTTCTGTCCCAATGTTGACATCGATTGTTTCTTCGATTAAAGAGGCGTTACCCTCTTCGAACTCAGGTGGTGCTGGAGGTAAATCTAAATCATCCCCATTTTCTATTGCGTATATGCTAGGTTCCCTTTGTGAGGGAAGATCCGTTACGGGATTTCCGAAGTAGGAAGACGAATGTGGAATCAGGGATAAATCTAGCATGTGATAGGAGAGATGTAATGCTGCATAGGCATTTAAATAATCCAAAGTAGCCGCATCATTTCCAACATGGTCTAGGACGGTAGATTCACTTCCGCTTAAAAGAGGATTTGTCATTGTTTTTATTAATGGTTCGTCACGAATGGATACTGTGAAGTGAGTATCTTCTAGCTCATTGCTTGGAGTAAAACGTGATGCTGAGGTTGCCATTGAATCGGCGAGAAGATTTTTCTCTCGGGGGATTGCTTCAATGGATATGAAGTTAAACGCCTTGCTTAAATCTAATACAGCGTTTTTGTAGAGTTGTAAATGTTCGGCTTTAGTTTCATATACTTCAGAAACTTGGTTTGTCACTAATTGCGAGTCTCCCAAGACTCTGACGTTATCAATACCAATTCTTTTGGCTAAGGTGAGGCCAAGAAGAAGGGCTTCGTACTCAGCGCCGTTGTTTGTGCATTCAAAGTTTAACTTAAAAGTGAATGGGAGGACTTTCTCCTCGGGTGAAGTAAGAATTATACCTGCCCCCGCTCCATAATGGCATTTAGCTCCATCGAAATGGAGAGTCCAATACTTAGCCGGGAGTATAGATGTTGGGGCATCTGTTGCGTTTGCGCACTCTACTTCTACCATACAGAGATCCTCTGCTGGCAAGGAACCAACACCTAGGGAAAATCCCATGCCTACTGAATCGAATGGTAAGAACATTGGTGAATCTTGTTCTATCAACTCAACGATTTTCGCAGTAGTCCCTAATGATACTGTTTCTTTAGTTTTACCTTTAGGGGTTGGAATTGTTTTGGCTATGCTGGTAGTTTCAAGATCCGTCGTAGGTATCAACTTTTCCTCTGGCTTTGGGTCAGAGGGTTTATTAAGTTGGTTTGTTGGAAGTTCAAATTCTGAGTGCACCCCTGGTCTTTTCTTTAAATCAGCTAGGTGCAAATCGAAAGGTTTTGGATCGCCTTTGGCTACAAATACCTTTCCCAGATGCAAGAATCTTACTTCTTGAAATAGCGTGGAAGGGATTGCCTTCATTCGATGTATCCAAGGTCGGCCGAGGATCATATTATAGTTAGTTTCTCGATCTATAATATAAAACTCAGTCAAGATGGTTTTGGGCCCTAAGGTGACCGGCAGTATTATAGTTCCTATCGAAGTGGCTTTAAGGCTATCATAGCCTCTCAAGGTATTTCGTGTAGTGGAACAGTTCGTTTCTCCATATCCAAGTTTTTGGAGGAAAGAGAAAGGGACTATGTTAACTGCGGCCCCGTCGTCAACCATTGCCCGTTTTACATAGTTATTATAAACCCACACTTGTAAGTGTAAGGCTGGGTCACCTCGGCGTGCGATCTCAGCATCTGTGGGCATTTTACTTATTTCAAATATGAATTCGACATCCTTGTCCGGCTGCCCCGGAGGGTGGATATCAAAATCTACGTGATTTACTTGTGTTTCAGGAGGTGGAGTGATGTTAATTAGATGGCCTAGACCTAATGCTTCTAAAAGAGCAGCTCTGTGAGGGGGAGAGTTCTTTAGTAAGTCCAAAAATGAAATGTGTGAGAAGGTCTTTGTTAGGTCACTAATTAAATCATACGCACCGATGGGTTTTTCAACTATTTGCTGACTCTTATCTGTCTCTGGCAGATGACTTGGGCTCGGTTGAGAGAAGTACTCTCGTGTTCTTGTTATAGCTTCGATAGGTAGTTCAGCGTCTAATTCTACCAAACTAACTATCTTGGGTCTTGGTTGAGCTCCCAACTGTGGCGCAACTGACGGATTTAATGAAGTCGAAGCTTCATGATCATTGTTTCCCGTCATTGCACCTTTGTTTGTTCCGGTTGGATTCAGCCTATTGCCATCATGATTTGGGAGTGGATCATTAAAGATCTTGAGGGGAGCATTCTGAGGGGAAACTGCCCCTGCGAGCGTATTTGGTTGTGATGAGACGGGATCTGCCAAAAACAAGTCTGTGAAGAACTGTCTTTGTTCTTCTGGCAAGCGTTGCATAAATTTATTGTAGTCGCGGCACGTTCTAGTGTCGTGACCCCGAATTTTATGGAAACCACAATAAGAATTGGGGTTGTAATTCCCGCTTTGTTGGTTTGGTGTGTATTGTGGCCTAAAATTTCGATCAAACTGTTGCCTATTAGGACTAAAGTTTTGGAATTGTTGTTTCTGGTTTTGACTTTGGTTTTGATAACCAAATGAGTTTTGGCTTGGCCCTTGCATGGGATTTTGCCGTTGTTTTTGTTGTTGTGGATGGTTAAAATCCACTGTATTGACCGTTGGGGTAAAGTTGTTGTTTCGCTGGTTGTTTGTTTGTGACGGAGTATTAACAACATTTACCCTCTTGGGCTGGTCGGTTACCCCATCCGTTGTTACCCCACGATTTTTGTTAAGGATTTTGGGTCCTTGATTGACATTTGTGGTAGTTGTAGTGTTTTGAGTGGAGGTGATTAACCTCCCGTTTGTTCCGTATGTCTTACGACCACTATCTATCGCTGCTTGATCAATTCGCAGAGCGCTCTCAAGTACTTCATCATAAGTCCTTAGTGGGAACTTCTGGACTTCTTCCTTCACTTCTCTGCTGAGAGAATGAAGGAATAAATCGCATAGTTCCATCTGATCCATGTTTGGAGCACTTGCTGACGAATAAAGAACTGTACGCCACCTCTGGATGAAATGGGCGACAGATTCATTGTGTTCTTGTTTGATATGCAAGAATTCCCTGATTCCTGTTCTCAATAGTTTGTTCATGTCAAAGGCTTTGATGAACTCTGACACGAGTTGTTTAAATGAATGTATGGAAGCTTCAGGTATTCTATAATACCAATCAAGAGCGATGCCTTCCAAGGTTTTGGGAAATATTTTAGCAACAACCCCATCCCAAGGAAGTAATTCTCGTATGGCTGTAGCGTAAGCTTTGATATGCGCGTTTGGATCTCCCTCACCCTTGAACTTGGGCAAATCAGGGAGAGGTCTTGGAAGCATGACGCTTCGTATGGTGAAGTCTAAGGGTTCCTTTAGATATTCTGAATAAGTCCCTATCGCATAGCTTTCGACCATTGATGGTGGTTGCTGAGGGAGCGGTGGTGGGATAGGTTGTTGATACGGTGCAGCGTATGCGTTGGCAGGGGCATAGGGAGGTCCTTGCGTTTGAGCAAACATGCCGGGAGAGGAGAACATATCTCCTTGTGGGGATTTAGAGTACATGTTTAAATAGGACGGGGTATTGTCAAGGAATGGATTGTTTGACACTAGACCTGGAGGAATAGTGTTAGAGATGGTGGGCCTTGTTGGCGTTTGTTGAGGAAATTGAGGAGGCATGCCTAACGTGCCTACTCCTGTGAGGAGATCTACTTGGCCAGAGTGGTATGGAGGATTGGAACTTCCCGTTTGCATGAACGGAGAATTTTGATTTGCTTGAGCAAGTTCTAACCCTCTCACTCTTTCTACTAACGTTGAAATGACTTCATTCGGTGAAGTCACGGTACTTTGCCTGAGCGGCGTTTGTTGTATACCCTGGTGTTGTATAGGCATGTGATAGCCTGTCATGAACTGATTGCTATCTTGCCAAGTTTCTCCAAGAATATTTCCTGTAGAGGTATTTTCTTGAAAAGAGATCTCGGGTTGTACTTGTAAACCTCCTATAGGTGGGTACATACCCCGGGAGCGTTGTTCACTCCTAGGATAAGGTATTGATTGTCCATCGTCTAAGACCAGGTATGGATCCGATTGTCTACTAATATGTGGTCTGAGTAGTATTTGAGGAGACGAACCAGATTCTCCGGTAAACGTCATATTGTTTGAACCTGAAGGCTCTGCTTGTTGGGTTCGAGGGAGTTGATTTAACTCCTCGGTTTGAAGAGACGAACTATATCTGATTCTTGGGGTTTGTGTTGACAACTGATTAGTTGAATAGTTGTCGCCCCATACTGAGAGCGAGGGTGATGATTGCCTATTCTGTTGGGCGTAGTATGCCTCAAGACCCAAGAGGGGTCTGCCGTATGCATCAAATCCCGACATATTCGGGGGGTATATGAATACCCGCAGAATAATGGGAAGGAGCGAAGGTGATTTGTGAAAGGAAACGTGATATTATGACTCCGAATGAGAAGGTAGGAAGTTTTACGTCAGCTTCACTAATTTCGTTTGTTTCACGTCGGGTTCACCAATTTTGTACGCCGGAAAAGTGACAGGCGAGCGTGAGAATCTACAAGTGACTCTTCCGCGTACCCGACCTCTCGAGGTCGTGCCGAGACAGCCGGTGGGGGTAGAATATGCAGACAAACTAGTTAGGCAGTCTAATGTCTTCGACACGCACTAGTGGAATTTGCGAATCTAAGGCAAAGAAGGCCCTTCTAACTTGGACTGGTGTGATAGATCGATCAGCAAGGATGACTGCTCGAAGGCTCCAATCAATATCGAGCTCTGGCGTGATTCGATCTATGGGTTGCGGAATACGTGGAAAATGACCTGGGATTGTTTCGTGTATATCTCCTGATAAGGTCATATAGTGGATTATGAATATAATTGATTCTACGGATGATTTTCTGGCCTAGTCCAGAATTCCCTAGCATCGTTAGCCGTTATATCTAGTAAGGACAGTTGTTCGACGATGATAGGTGGAAGTGGAGTGGACCTGAATACCAAGGTGCGTAGGCTAGTGTCTCTATCTGATTGACTTGTGGACTCGTTGGGCTGTGGGATCTGTGGATCACAACCATAGACTCCTAGCTGTTGCGGTCCTGTTATGGTCATACGCGAGATCAAGTTCTAATCCCTAGTATCCAGTAATCGTATGCTTTCTCAGCTTCTATGTTTAGAACCAACAGTTGTGCGATCTTCTCAGAATACCTCACAGGTGTTCTTGCAACCTGGATTCTTAAGCTGGTATCTATATCTACGAGGGTGTCTCCAGCGTCTGGCTATGGAACTAAAGGATCACACCCGAATGTTTGTTCTCTTTCGAGCCCTTCTACAGTCATATGGATGTTTTCTAGGGTAATCTGTAGTTTGGCTGACTTGACCAAAACGCATGTGCTTGGTCATCTTCTATGTTTAATCCTCTTAACTGTGAACTGATCAGTTGTAAATCTGTGGTTGTTCGGAATACTTGTATCCTGAGATTTTGGTCTATGTCAACTATCGCTGTGACGAGGTTTGGTTGAGGCACGATTGGCTCAAATATATATTCCCTGGGCTCTTGAGGTCCCGTGATTGTCATACGAAACAAAATGCAAATCTAACTGTAACGAAACAAATTCTAACTACGTGAAATAAATCTAACTGCATATAACTTTTATCTTTCTAAGAAATATTCTAACAATTTTAAGGAAAGCAAACTATTTTAAGCGTATCTAGAAATAATAACTAAACAATAATTTAAAACAGACAAGATAACCGAGTGTGGTTATTTGCCTGTGCGATTTGTAGAATTATTCTAAATAAATAAAATAGCCTGTCTAATCTACCTGCAAGATTCTCGATCCTACCTCAGAAGTGAGGAGTGAATCATAGTTTCTCAGAAACTATCAATCCCCACAGCTTCCCTGGCAATATCGAGAATAGAATGAAATGAAATAAAGCGATTAACTACTCTATTTGATATGATTTTGACTAGAACTTTGAAATTTGAAACCTGGATTCCGCAGAACAGTGGCGAATCCAATGGTGTGTGTGTGATCTCGTCCCCTCAGTATGTTCTTCTCATTCTTTCGTGTTCACGTGGATCCAGAAAAGCGTGTAATGCTAGCACCGATAGGAGTAGATTTTGGGATAAGGACAGCTCAGAATGCAGACCGAGAATGCGAGTAGGAGAGGGATAGCGCAAGAGTACAGAGCTTGGCTTATGCGATTCCTAGTGGGATTTTACTGTGAGTCATGCAACATGAAGCGACCAGAACCTGTAACTATCCTATACGAAGAGCAAAACCTACAACTTTAATGGCTTCCTAAGCTATTGTGTTCCAATGGACTGGATAAAATAAAGACACTGCTTGCACAAGTTGGATATGTGGCTTACCAACATCTGAATAAAGCTAACCAGGCATATTATGAATTAAACTAAGAACTCCAAGACACAATGAAAACAAATCTACAGCAAAGAGAAATTCAGAGGCAAGCTTCTAACTGGATTGGATGAAATGACAGCACTGCCTGCACAAGATGGGTCTGTGGCTTACCAACAGCTGAGCAATACTAACCAAGTATGAAATGAACTATGCTATCAATCCTAAGCAAGCTAACAGACCAAAACACTAAAAATTAGAAGACTCTAACAAGGAAAAAATGGTGACCAAAAACTCCAGACCAAATTTTGCCTCATTTGTGCACAAGCCATGCATTTATAGGAATTCCAACACTCAAAAACCAAAACCAAATTGAACTCCTAAACAATAAACAAAGGAAAAACACTATTCCAGGGGACCAAAAACATAAATGCATGCCCAAGTCGGCAAAGAAAAGCTGGTGAATCGTGATATTTCACGCGGGTCGCGTCAAAAGAGCGTTCTGGAAAACGCGCATAGGACCGCCGCTCTGAGCAGGGCGGCGGTTACAGGACCGCCGCCCTGTTCAGGGTGGCAGTTTCGTCACTGAAGGTCAAGAGGCCAAGGAAAGAGGGAAAAAGGGGAAAACAAAGGGCGCGGGGGCTAAGCGGGGCATGCGGGATGTTAACGCATACTCCGAGGGCTTTTCCAGATCCCGAACACCTTGCGAGGAGACCTGTATCATCATCGGGGCACTTGTTACACTGTTCTGGCAGTACAGTACCTTACAATCAAAGAGTATGTGGGAATATGATGTGTGCTTTAAAACTCTCTTTTCTAAATTATCATATGACATTCACCCTTCACAACATGCTCAGTGGTGTTTGGAGGGTTTATCACACCTTTTAGAAGGTCTTTATCTCATAAAACTTACACAGACCTGTGCTAGGCGTTAGAAGATTCTCTACGCACCGAGGCTATTGGAAGTGTTGAATTGGTATTAGCCCATTTTTGGAGGCTCAAATTGCTACTATGGTTAAGCAGCTGGAAACATTGTCTGCAAAATCATCCCATGAGACTCACAGTGGTTTATGGTGTACAAATTGTAGGAATGTCAAGGATAGTTTCCCCCGGAGGACAATACACACCGTGACAGTAGACTATGAGATTTTTCATGGGGATCATGATGCAAGTAGATGCCCCTTGTTACAGTACGCAGTTCGGAAGAATGTGTCTTACTACTGTAAGATCTACACCTCTACAACCCATGATACTAAGGATTGTAGGCTTATTGATTAGATCCATGAGGCCATTGATCATGGGTTGCACCAAACCAGCATTGCTAGTAGCTCTAAAGGTGATGATCACTTTTATGAGGAGCACGCAGATGGAGGCACATGCAAAAGGGGATTTTACGGAGGATTCCTTGGTCGTGGTAACTACGGAGGAAGAAGTGAGTTCCCACGTAGGACGTGTTTTAATTGTGGATCTATAGAGCATTACAAAAGAGATTTCCCAAACCTATTACAGTGCTCATGGTGCGGGAAGAAACACAAGTATGAGGAGTGCCCTGAGTTATTTGAACACATGAATCAGTAGCAACGGAAAGACAAGGGTGCTGCAATGGTAAGCATTAAGAATACAGACACACAAGGGATGCCATGGGTAACACATGATGCAGGCTTGGAACCTATTTTAGTAACCACAAGAGCAGAGGCCCGCGCGCTTAAAGGAAATACCAAATCAGAGGACTCTAGTTTTAAGAGAAGAAGTGGTGCATGGAAAGTACCTAGAGCCCTACTCATCAGAAGGAGGTATATCAAGATACCATGGACGTCATTCAGATTTTACAAGGAGAAATCCAGTGTCTAAAGGAGCATTCTAGGAGGGAGGAGTAAAGGAGGAAGGTCGAGGCACCAAGAGATGACCTAGATGAGGTCAGGGAAGTATGTAAAATGCTAAGGTAAGAGAATGTTATTCCCTTGCTAGGAGCATGGTTGAGGGAGAAGGTACCACATGCCAGAGAAGAGCACGAGAGGTAGGTCTTGCATGCAAACCTTCCACCTCATAGCCTTGACTATGATAGGGAATTCACGTTAAATGTAGTAGTGGATGGATGACTACTAAGTAATATCCTCATTGACATAGGTGTGGAGGTTAATGTTCTCATATTGGATGCATGGCATTAGATGGGAAGGCCTCCCATTACAGCCATCTTTGAATATGCTATATATGGAAAACAAAACAAAGGCAATGCCCATTGGTTTTTTAAAGGATGCAGCCATCATCATTCAGGGGGCTAAGTTTACTGGGGACTTCAAAGTCTTGGTGCTCGCTAAGGAAAACAATTTTCCAGCACTACATGGGTGCCCACGGTGTTATAATAACAATGCAGATATTTGTTTCAACAAAGGGTACATTATATTTGAAAATGAGGAGGAGTGAGTCATCATATCCTTAGCTGATGGGAAATCAACACCCTATACTAAACCTTTGGGAGAAGAGGTTCTGGATAGGATATATGTGCGCTTAATCATGGATCTAGAGATAATCCATCCTACTGATAGAGTTATCTAGTTTGAAGATGCTCAATCAGTAAGTGACACCACCAGTATAGCATGTGATAACTGGGTGCATGGGACCTATGAATTGATCATATGGAATTTAAAAGGATTAGTGACAAAGGTGGAAAAGACATGCACAGTCAGGTGCCTAGGAGGAAAATAGATAATAAGTACTCAGGAGGGGCCTCCCCTGAGGTCTTTTTACAGAGAATGGAAGCTTAGTGGAAGGAGGAAAATGAAAGAAGAGGGATGTTAAGTTACATCCTACTAGGAACTGTTGCACGCTGGTGGGAAACACATTGGGATAATCTATTGGAATGGTGCGAAGTGAGAATCACCTTCTGTGTTTGTTTCTCTAAGAGAAATGCACCCACCGCCATCAAGGACTACCATGGTAAGGAGCTCACCTCTTTCCACGTCCAAGCCTGTGAAAGGACCTGGAGAGAAGGCATGGAAGCTTTTCCACCATCCATGTGGGTGCACAAACTGTATTATACACTGCAGGGTTATGTGCATGCATGGTACATGCATTCTGAGACACGCCGCCAAATAGGGAATTGGAAAGAACTAGTAGCTGACCTAGTTTAGACATTCAATTATCAAAGTAACAAGAAATCAGTTGATAAGGCATTATAGGTTGTTAAGCGCCTTACCATGGGGGATAGTGTCATGGTGGAAGATAGGTTGTTAGACTTGCTTGGTGAAACCTGTTTGCGGGAGCACTTTGAAGAAGAGGAAACATAGATGAGGAACAATTTGCATGCGTGTGTGTGAAAAAGGAGAAAGGAAAGATTTTTTATGTGATTAATGGGGAGGAAGCATAAAGTGTGGATGTTAACCATTTTGTAGGGATGCGCAAGGTAGTCGACAGTGCTAATACTCGCGCGCACACCTACCATAAACCTTTAAAAACTAAAAAGGTTAACATCAACTTAGGAGAAGAACCTAAGGAAGCTATCATTGAATATTACTAGTTAGAGAAGGAAGTCTCTAAGATCATTTATCTTTTGTGCGAATTTGAAGATTTATTCCCACGCGGGTACCATGAGCTCAAAGGTGTCCACCATTCCTTAGGGGAAATGAGAATAAATCTAAAGGACGGTGCGTGCCCGGTCAAGAAGAGACCCTACCGGATGAATCCCAATTTATGTGTGAAGGAAAAAGAAGAGATAGATAAAATTATAGCATTTGGGATCATTGAAGTTATGGAAGAATCAGAATGGATAAGTCCAATGGTAATCAACATCAAGAAGGATAGGTGAATTAGGATCTACGTGGATTATAGGGAGCTAAACGTAGTTTGTGTCATCGATCCTTTTCCAACCCCCTTCACTAAAGAAATTTTGGATGGAGTCGTTGGGTGTGAAATCTATTCCTTTATGGATGGATTTTTGGGGTACCACCAAGTCCGGATTGCAAAGGAAGACCAAGAGAAGACAAATTTCGCCACTGAATGGAAAATGTTTGCATACATGGTCATGCCCTTTGGGTTAAAGAATGCACCTTTTGTTTTTTCACGCATAGTGGTACAAGCATTCCAAGACTTCATCCACAAATTCCTTCAGGTCTATCTAGATGATTAGATGGTGTATGGGCTAGTAAAAGACCATTGTGATAATTTTTAGGCTCATATTTGAGAGGTGTCATCAGTTGAGGATATCCCTTAACATTAAAAAGTGTATATTTTCTACCTCCTTTAGAAAGTTATTGGGGCATATCATATATAAGGAGGGCTTGCTAGTAGATCCTACCAAGGCTGCAGTGATTGTGGGATTGGGGGAACCTACTGGCCAGAGTGCAGTGCGCGGGTTTCTTGGACACGCGGGCTACTATCGGAATTTCATCAAGGGGTATGCCAAGATCATCATGCCTTTAGAAGAATTTCTTAGACATAAAAGTGCCTTCCATTGGGGAAAGGTGCAGCAGAAGGCATTTGATACATTGAAGGATAGGCTTGTCACCGTGCCTATATTATGTTTTCCCTCTTGGGATAAGCCCTTCCATGTTCATGTAGATGCCTCTGAAACGGACTTTGGGGCAGTGCTTGTACAACCTGGTGAGGGTATTTTTTACCATCCCCTATGCTTTGCAAGCAAGAAGATAACACAAGCAGAGAAAAATTATACTACGACCAAACGCAAAGCATTGCCAATGATTTATGCGCTTCACAAGTTCAAACAATATCTTCTAGCAACTCCCTTTTTGTTTTACACTGACCACATGGCGTTAAAGTACTTGGTGAACAAGCCCATTCTACAAGGGCGCATATGCCGGTGGGTGCTGTTATTTCAAGAATTTGAGTTCACGGTAGTTATGAAGCTAGGAAAAAGTAACTGTGGACCTGATCATTTGTCAAGTATTGATTTAGGGGAGGACGCGTAGAGCATTGAAAAGACAATGCCAGATGTGCAACTATTTAGGTTGTGGCATGCACCCTTGGATTTGGAGGAGATTTTAGTATTTCTAAAAGAAGCTGTGGTGCCAGAAGGAATGAAGACATTAGAGAAGAAGTAACTAGCCATATGCGTCGCGCCCTACATGTTGATCAGTGGGGACTTATATAAATTAGGGTGTGATGAAGTTTTGTGTAGGTGTGTGCTAGAGCATGAGCATCTTGCCATCATAGAGGAAGGACACAGAGGAAGTGCAGGGTGACATTATGCATGTGACGCCACTGAACGTAAAATATTAATGGAAGGCTTGTGGTGCGAAACTCTATATAAGGATTGCAAGGACTATTGTAAAGAGTGTGACCACTGTCAGCACATTGGCAAGCCAGGAAGGAGAGATGAAATGCCTTTGGAACCTATCCCTAGCCCTAAACATTTTTAGAAATGGGCAATAGACTTTGTAGGCCCTATTGCACCAATAGCGTGTAGGACTAGATCACACTACATAATCACTTGCATGGACTATTTGACAAGGTGGGAAGAGGAAACCCCAACTAAAGACTACATAGCAGCTACAACAACAAGGATTTTATGGGAAAACATTATCACAAGGTATGGATGCCCTTTAATTTTAACCAGCGATAGGGGTACACATTTCTTGAATGAGACTATGAGGATCCTATTAGCAGAGTTCATGGTGGCCCATCACAAGACTACACCTTATCACCCACAAGAAAATGGAACCATGGAATCACTTAAAAAAATACTGAGTCATACCTTGAGAAACATTTTTGATGTCAGAAGACAAGATTGGGATGACAAGGTATCAGTTGTATTATGGGCTTATAGGACAACTTACAAAAGGCTAAACAAAGCCACACCGTTTCAATTGGTGTTTGGCGCGGAAGCTATTCTACCAGTTGAGATCATGATACCTTCTCTGCTACTAGTGGGCATAGGAGGGATGGCTAATTATAAAGTGGTGGAAGAGAGAATTGAGTAATTAATGAAGCTGGATGAAAGACGATCACTCACCAAGTGGAGCTAAATAGCAAAAAAAACAAAGTAAAAAGAATGGCATGATCGCCACATTAGAAACAAGAAATTTGAGGTTGGGCAGATGGTCTTACTATATGATTCTAAGTTTTTGCACCATACTAAGAAGTTGAAATTCCATTGGTTGGGTCCCTACATAATCTCATACATCCTTGATTCGGGCGCGTGCCATTTATAAGCACTGGATGGAACAAAATTACCTGGACACTTCAATGGGAGTAGGCTAAAGCCCTACTATAAATAAGGCTTCTTGGTGTTTGTAAATAAGGTACTTTTGCTAGATAATTTAGAATTTCCCTTAAGTATTTCCTTTCTTTTATTTCCCTTTTGCGCTGTTGTTTTATTTTGAGCCTTGGGCGCCGGTAACCTTGTTAATTTTTTAGGGTTTTGAATGTGCAGAGGGTCGCGCATCGTTTAAGTATGGGGTGGAGTGGTGTGAAGGAAAGCATGGGTAAAGTGTGAAGGAAGATTCTGTTGAAAATCCCAGTTGAATGGCCCTGTTGAAAGAGGTGCATAAAAGAAAAGTTGGAAAAGGATGGTTGGTGTGAAGATAAGGCTACTTTCAAATCCCACGTACAGAGAAGGAAGAAGCACATAAACAACACAAGGTAGGAGAGAGAAAAAATCATGATAGAAGAAGTGCCTTTGGTGTAGGTGATGTGCGCATAAGATTCTTTTGTCAAGATGGAGTGGTTGTGTGCCAAAAGGTTGGGGATTATCCGCGCAAGTTGGGCACGTAAGTTAGGGTGTAAAAGTGAGGCTTTGTTTGAAAAATCCATTATTTAAATTTTAAAAGTATGGCTGGTAGGTGAAGTAACATTTAATAATTAAAAGAGGGAAAAACTAATAAATAAAGGTTCGGGCATTTCATTATTCACTTTGTGTATAAGGAAAAATAAACGCTTGTTCATATTTTCAAACTAGGGCTTCCAAAATTGATCCATGTGAAGAAAATTTTGAAAAGTGTGAGTGTGAGTCACTATTTTGGATTTACAAACCAGAGAGAAGGGATTTCACGGGGGGTGTAAGAGAAATAGTGAGAAGGCACCGGTTGTGAAAGAATTATCCTAGTTAGGGTTTAGAAGAACTAGGGCACATGAGTTTAAGGGGTTTTATTCACAAGTTCGAAATATAAGTTTTGAGGGAGTGGAACAATAGAGTAACAACAAGTGATTGAAGTAATAAGAGAACCTAGACAACGACACTCAATAAACCAGTTGGCACACCTAAGAATGGAAAGGGCAAGGGAAAGGGTAAGCAATAAGAAACTGTTGCACATACAAATGAAGATTGGTATGCAGAAATGCAATACCCAGATGGAGTATTGCTAGGAAAGGAGTGGGAGTCCCATTTAAGAAACATGTTTGTAAATGACTACAATCATCGTTCAAGCACAATTAAGAAGGAGATGACACTGGAGTTAGTGCGCCCAACAAATAAAAGGACACCAGAGGGTTTACCCATCTATGATGATGATGGAAAGGTCAAGTTGGACAAGTCATGGTTATTGTAACTATTTGAGTTTCCCTACATCAGGAATCCTAAGTGACTTTACCAATGGTTGATGTCACACATGTACGGAGACTAATTCCACTTCATAGGGCATAAGATATGCATTACCCCTCAACTCATTTCACATTTCACAGGCCTCATCTATGAAGGAGATAGTTTGGAGGATGAATTAAGTGAAAAATATGCAATTAAGGAGAGTCTCACCACCTATGCATACAAAAAGGGGTAAAAGTACTATGATATCACAGACATAAAGGACCTGGTGATGAAGATGGTCATGCACCTGGTAACAAAGATAACTGGGTAGGAGAGATGGACCCAAGTTAACAAGGCATGGTTGCATGTTTGCAGGAAACTTTTAGAGCGCGCCATCTACAACTTGTCTGCATTCATCGCAGATGAGATTGTCAGTAGCACGAAGGAAAGTGAAAAAATCCTTTTAGGTAATGTCTTGTTAACCATTTTGTTTTCAAAGATTGGAGTACTGGATGCTTCAGAAAAAATCGTGTGGGAGTACCCTACTGAGGACCCTTCACCCGCAAAGAGATATGAAAAATATACCTGTGACACTATGACGGTCATGCACAAGGCACGCTTGGAGAAATGGTATACACACCTGAGGAACACGTTCGGGGCTGAATGGAGGATTCCCTAACAACTACTAGCGGCCACCAAGGGAGAGGCCGAGTTTGTTGTGTACTAGCATTTCTGCCTAGGTAGATTCAAACTAATAAATGAGACATGGAGCCCATGGTGCAAGCTCCCCTTTTCCTTCGCAACTCAACACTTCTAAGCAGGAGTGAACAGGTTCAGAGAATCCAAGAAGTTGAGGTTGGACCTTGGAAATCTAGATCGAGACCACAGGGAAATGCACAAATGGTTGGTCTACCCCAACAAGCACACCTACGTGGAGAGGTACGTGTTTCATGAGGTCCAAATGGTGAGACCCATGACTTTGCCCATTGTAGGAGGGATTGTGGCACCTTTATACCTCTGTATAAGGCCCAAAGCTGAGAAGAGTGCGTACCTAGAAAATGAGATATCCATACTTGAGGACCCAACTGGCAGGAAAATACCCACACCTAGGCGGGAGGAAAAAGAACCAAAGAATAAAATACCAAGTGTAGTGGATACACAGATAATAGGTTCCCTTGGGACAAGTGCCAGAACCAGTATGTACTCACGCAAGTAGAAATATATAATCAAAAAGAAGATTACGGAGCTAGAAAATCCATTAGACAAGGATTCATCGGAGGAAGAAAAGAAAGAGTCACCTACACCATAATCCCTGGTTAGGAAGAAGCAGAGGGTAGAAGAAGAGACCACCTTGGAAGAAACTAAAAGTTTGGATAAGTACATAAGTGAAAAGGATGATGACGATGAGGAAGATGGAAATGAAGAAGATGATCCTAGAAGAGATCAAGATCCACCCATCTTTGATGTGCGTGATTCAGAAGAAGAAGGCAAAGAAGAAGAACATGGGTTCCGTTTCATGTGGCACAAGGGTAATCAAGAGAGGGAAGGCACCCAGGACATAAGAAGAAGTGAGGAGGTCAGTGCGTAGAAGTAGAGGACTCCAAGCCTTAATTAGGAATAGATAACCAAGGCAGCAGAAGAAGAAGTAGAAAATATCATTGAGACCTTGGTGGAAGAGGAGTTGGAACGTAACGTTGAGCTGGTGTTGAATGAGGGTAAGGAACAAAGTGTAGAAAAGGACCACAACGACACTGGAGGCCCCACTTTGACTGTAGTTATTCCTAAGGGCACGTGCATGGGAGGAAGGTAAGTAGAGGAGGAGAGGCTAGGGATGGGTTATATTAATGACCCCAAGAAAGTGTTGTGCGCGTGGTTCCAAAGCATAGTTCCAGCAGAGGAGCTCGTGGAGATGTCATCTTTTGATAAGGAGGTTGCTTACCCCCAGACAAGGAATATGCTCTCAAGGGCATTTGAGTCCCATATTGATGAGCTAAAATTTGAAGTAAGCAATGGGGAAATTATAACATTTCCAGAATCAAAAGGAGACGACCCATTGGTGAATGCTTAGTAGCTCTCAGATAAACAACTGAGCAACATGCTCAACAAGGTCTCTGTTGAGGTTGAAGCTAGACTCTTTAGGCTGAACGATAAAATCAAATATCTTGAGGATGAACTAAAGAAGAAAGAGGAAGAGCTAGCTACTTAGATAAACGAGCTAAGCTAAGAGAAGCTGATCAACACCCAGTGGTAGCAAGAGTTAAGGGCTGAAAAGGCCAAACTGCGCAAAGTTTACAAAAAGGTGGAGTCCATTATAGATGTCATAGTGTTGAAGCATCCATACCTAGTACCTACCGCACGGAAGTATGCATCTGCCCTAGAGTTCTTGGAGGACTTAAAAAGAGCCCTCACCATGGAGAGACAGCTGTTAGCTTTGGAATCTATAGAAGAGGTGGCCGCGCACTTATAAAATGAGGAAAAATTAAAATTCGTGGCACTCATAGCAGAATATAGCAAGGTCCATGCTGATGTGAAGATTTCCTCCCAAAATAATGAGGCCACATATGAAAACTACGCAGATAAGGACAAAGTGGCAAGCATGCTGGTTACTAATGATGAAGTGGAACTTAAATATTTCCAGGAGAAAAACAAGGGAAATAGAGTGGAGCAAGAAAAGATCCTAGCCGAGGTCGAACAGAAATTTGAGGCCATTGAAACCTTAAGGGGTTCAATCAAAATCCGGTTCAAGGAACTATACCTGCATATTACATGAAAGATGGATGCGCTGGAGGATGTAGGCAAGGAGTTAGAAAATATTATTGACACCATGAGTGCACAAGGGGATGGGCTAGGTTTTGAACAGGTGAGTGCCTTGGTGGGTGATCTATTCCAAAGAGCGCAAAATGAATTCGATGCTTGGAACAAGTTGGAGGTTGACTTACAAAAATATTTTCCTAGTTTATTACAATGATGTCATCATTGTCCCATTCTTTCTTCCTTCCTAGATTCTTCATCCCCTTATTATTTTTCCAAGGCTTAATCCTACTATGATTCTTTATTCATTTCAGAAGTGTTCCCAAAATTGGAGAACATGAGTAGTGTGGGGTGATGTTAGGCCCTTGAAATATTGGCTAAGTATAAAAGGGCGCGTAGGCGCCCAAGGCCTAGTTGAAGAAAGGCATGCAAGGAGAAGGCGCACATGAAAGGGTTTAAGAAAGGGTTTAAGGAAACATGTGGCGCATGTGTGAACAAAGCCAAGGTTCCAGGACTTAGCCATATTGGGAATTTTGGGTAGGATACGAGGAAAACATGACCCGACTATGCATGCGGAATGGATAAGGTGTCAGCCTGGCTACAGGTTAGCCCAAGAAGGAATATACCCTATGGTAGAGGCTTCTAGAAGGACATCATGACACGGAGTGGTGAGCTCATGCCTGGAGGAGCATGCACTCCTGGAGGACCACATTTAGACACTTGGTGATAGATCTGAGGCCACAGAAGAATGAGTTGGCAGATCAAAGAGGCTATATATACAAGTTCCTACAAAAGTAAAAGATACACCTGAAGATATAGAGAAAGGGCGGAGCTCTACAGAAATACTGCAAGGACTTGTTAGTTTGGGAAAATAAGGGTAGGAAAGGATGTATCAAGGGTTGGGAATTATAAATCTTCTTTTGAGGGCCTAATTATATAAGTCCAGTTGTAATGCGGGACTATGGTCTACCTTTCTGTGACATTTTGTAATGGCCTAATGAATGTAATAAGGTTACCAGTTGATATGAATATGAGCATTAATGGTTCTGATACATACATCCTTCTTCATAGTTCTTTCTCATTTATGTTTATGAACTAGTATGAATTCTTGTATGATTTCCTTTCTGTATTGATGTAAGTTCTTTTATCTATTAAATTACTTTATGTCTTGAATGACTACAAGGATTTAGAATCCGTTCTAAGCTCTGTGGTGCTTGTATGTCTTATTTCCTTTCAAAATATCTTATACTCAGATCATATATGATGTTTCCCATTAAACTCACATAAAAGAGAGACTCGGTGCCCACGCATGCCTCGGGTGAGCACCCAGTGCCTGCTAGGTAATAGGTCGGCGCACATGGGATTTCTTTCCTTTATGATGGGGGTAAAAATGACTACAACTGGGGTGCAAAAGAAAGAAGTGGAAAATGCGGAAAAAGTAGAAAAGTGTCATTAAAGCTAGGTACAATGGTAGGTGAAGAGAAATTAATGCAGTAAAATTGGAAAAATATATAAAAGGGGTGCATGTGACTTTATTCTTACCTTGCATATTTGAGTTTTTGAGCCGTAGAAGAGTGAATTGAAGTGCAAATGAGTGCAAAGTGTGATTGTAATTGAGAAGATATCAAACTAGTTGAATTTATTCACGGCCATAGTGAAACTCATGCATGGGATTTTTGAGAATGAGAGAAATGGCATGCAAAGAGTAGGGTTCGAAAAGCTAGGGTTTGAATTATAGATAGGGAATGCGAGTTTGGGTTTTCAGAAGCAGAAAAAGGAAAGGGTAAGGTAGCTAAGAGTTGATATGGCACCAAAAAGAGCACCTGGAGAAACCACAAGAGGAAAGAATAATAACAAATGAGAAGTAGAGGTCGAAGATGTGCCAGAAGGAATATTCTTTGAGATGTAGTATCATGAGGGAGTTATCATGGGACATGACTGGGAATCTCATATCATAAAGAGAAAAGTAAGCAATTATTACCATCACACTAGCACAAAAACAGACCAAATAGAGAAGGAGCTAGTGAAAAAGAAAAATTTAGATACTAAAGATGATAAGCCCATTTATGATGATGGAGGAAAAAAGACTTTGGAGAAATTTGAGGTCTTGCAAATCTATGAGCTGCCATACTTTGGAAAACAAGAGGGGCTCTATAAATGGCTAATGTCCAAAGTCCATGAATACTTATTTTACTTTACAATTAGGTGAGTGCGCATCACTTTTCCTTTGATCAGGAGACTTACAGGTTTAACAAGCTCGAGTATTGATATTTTCAGTGATTTTGATGATGAATTAGGTGTTAAAGCTATTGTTGTGGAGATGGCTTACTAGAAAGAAGGGTGTGCTATACATATATCCAAGGTAACCAACCTTGTTAAAATTGCTTAACATCTTTTGACAAAGTTCAATGGCCAAGAGCATTGGGGTTAAGTGAACAAGAAATGGTTCCATAGTATGAAGAAGATGACATAAGGTATTGTTTATAAAAATTTTGCATTTATAGCAGAAGGTATAATTGAGGAAGCACACAAGGGAGATAAAATTATTTGGGGTTCTATCCTTCTATCTAATGTGTTCACAGAGTTTGGAGTTCAAGATGGCCCAAGGGATAAAATTTGGCATTACTCAAAAGAAAATAAGTCACTTACTGAGATATTTACAAAATATACATGTGATGGAACCACGACCGGTGCATATAAGCTTAGATTGGAGTTATGGTACTAGAGGATATGCAAGGATTTTGAACATGAGTGGCACATACCAAAAGAATTGCATGCAATGGTTGATGGAGAGGCAGAGTTTACAGTATTCCAACATTATTGCATTAGAAGATTTCATATGAAGATGGGTAAATAGAGCCATTGGTGCAAGCTCCCTTATGCCTTCATAGCGCGCTACTTTCAGGCTTCTTTGAACAACTTCTCTAATATGTGGAAGTTGATATTTTATGATGACAAAGTTGATTGCGAATACCATACACTCCAAAAAGCCTGTGTATCTGGGTAAGTTTTCTTATGTTGAGACTAGGATATCAGATGATATCATTATCAATTCAATGACTTTGGTAATTGGAAAAGTGGGCATGGCTAAGGTACATATTAACCTTAATCCTATACTGGTAAATGGGAGGTCCATTGAAGATGAGTTCAAACTCCCTGAGGCACCCAAAGGAAGACACGTAGTTGGTACAGTGCAGGAGATTGAGCCCACTCAACCCATAACAGAAGAGAAAGGAATTAAGGAGGAGGAGGAGATGGAGGATGTTGGCATGCTAAATCACAACCCTAAAAGGAAACCAACTGCATGTACAAAGAGGTAGCGAGAAGAAATCCCTCCTATTCAAGAAGAACAAGAGAAAATTGAGACAAAGGCTAAGGAGACAAAAAAAGAGGAAGGTAGCGCAGTTGAGCAAGGTGGTAGGAGAAAGTTTAAAATAACCAAGTTACAGGGTAGTGGTGTGGAACCACTTAGAAGGTCACTCAGGCTATCACCTATTAAACCAATCCCGTAGAAGAATAAAAAGAGAAGGTGCAAGTATGTGCCTAGGGGTGAAATCGAGGAAGACATATATAAGGAATCCGTAGTAAACACAGATTCTACACCAATTATTGATCTGGAAGGAGGAGAGGAGCTTAGAGAGGAAGAATCCTGAAACAATATAGATGAGCATGATGCCTGTAAAGAGGAAAAATGCCCCATGTGAGAAGAGGAGGAAAAATAGAAGAGTGCATGTGAGCCATCAGGAGAGCATGGGGGTGCGTTAGGTGAGGGCCCAATTCTAGGCACAAAGACACATATCCCTAGGGGCAAGCGGTTTGATAGAAATAAGGAAGAATAAATTTTGAAGATAGCTGACATGGGTTATGTTAATGATCCCTCGAAAATCATATGTGCAAGGTTTAAGAGAACCCTTGTAAATGAATAATTATATGTATGGGAGTTCATAGATCCCAAGGGTATGAATATATGCTCTAGAAAGTAGCTTTCGTGGAGTATGTAAACACACATAGACGAACCTAAGTTCAACATAAAAGAGGAAGCTTACATCAACCGTGGGATGAAGAAGATGTCAAAATCAGCACATATGAAAATAAATTCGACCGAGTTTATAGATGAATAGGAAAGTAATGCCTTGACAAAGTGGTGGCAGAGGTAGTGCAGAGGAACCTAGATAAGACAAACGTGCTCAAGATGTTGTTGGAGGATAATAAGAATAAGACAAAACAAATTGAGAAATTAACTGAGGTGCACAGAAGGGATGAGAAAATGAAGAAGGATATTTTGGATTTATCTTCTGAGATTGGAGGTGAAATTTTAGAGGCACGACCAGAGTTTTATGGGAAGACATACCCCTTAGCCTTGCAAAATCTACAAGATTGCGTCCATGTTTGGCTCAAGGAAAAACCATATATGCAAGGGAAGACTAAGGAACAAGTGAAGGTTGAGAAATAAAGAGATCATAATATCATAGCGTGGTGGATAGTAGAATATCATGTCATGCTACAAACTCTAAAGGATGAATTGAAGAAGGCAGGTTGGGTGCTAGGAAATTATGAGGATCCTGAAAATATCCTTACAGCATATACGGTACAGGAAGATAACAAACTCCTAATAGCAAAAAAGGACTAGTCTTTGAGAAAAGAAGAAAATTTATCCGTAGTTGCAAAAAAGTGTGATGTAGTAAAGGTTGCAAGCAAACCGTATGATGACAGAATAAAGGATTTCAGTTCCTTGATAACATGAAGGATGAACTATATGGAAGGCATGATCTCAGGCATGGCAGGAGTCATAAGATAGCTTAAAGATAATGGGTAAGATATGAATCTAGATGAAATGGGTAAGGTACTTGGCAATGTTCTGGATAGGGTGAAGAAGAGGCTAGTATAGCTCGTGTATCATAGATCAGTCGTAGCTTCGTGCAAGTATATGGTAAGTCATGGTTTGTTATCTTCTTGGTTTTAGAAGATGGTTTAATCTTCCTGGTTTTTTGAGAGAATTTTCAAAGTAAAGGATAGTTGGTCTTCACGGTATGTAGAGGACAGTAATTTACAAGTACAAGTTCAACAATTTATGTCCAAGTGGGATATTGTTTAGTTTTGGAGCTAAATTACTTCACAAATAGCGTGCTTTACAAACTTGCAGGTTTACACAGTAATCGACGTCAGTTGAGTAACCGACATCAGTCACCTGGGAGCAACCTGAATCGGTTGGGTAACCAACATCGGTTACCTGTGTGTGAATTTTTTTATTTAAGTTTCGGGATTAAATCCAACCTTTGATTATAAAGGTGATCTAAAATTTGTAAATGCATAGCTAAGTTTCCATAAGTTTGTATATGCTTACATAAGCTAAAAATATAGGGTTAGAAGGGTAATTAAGTAATCCTCGGTTAAGAGGATAAAGAAAAAGAGAAAGAAAAAGGTTACATGAAGACAGAGCTTCCATGGAGAGAAGCTGGACATAAGGAAATGGTAGGTACATCTAAATGGTGAGAAGAGTGTTGATGACACCCTAAACTTTACAAAGGAAATTACATGACTAAACAAGGGAAGCTAACACAATTGTCATCCATCTAGCAAAGGGTTCTAAGTCTATGAATGTAACATTAAGATAGAATCTTAAAATAATGCTTAACTAGTATGAAAACAATACAAAATCTAACTAAACATGCCTACTAATATGCTTGAATTACCTAACATGGGCCTAAATAGACCTAAGAGGGAAATCAAATGGTTATGGTTACTACTCAAAATAGGGTGAAATGGCCTCTCCCAATGACTACTTGGTCATTTTGGATATACATCTACTAACCCCATTGAAGGCTTTAAGTAAGGATTGAACTTGGCTATATATCATATTTATTATATTATATGCAAATCAAAGCATGGTGTAAAATATAAAGGAATGAGGTGCACCCTATTTATATTTTTCCTTTTGGGAGAAACTTTTATTTTGGTGCATGTGGGACTAAAAACCACAAATTAGATTATAATTTCTAATCATGATTATGCCTTGTTAATCACAATTAGTGAATTACCAAGTGATTAAGAGGTGTGAAGCCCTAATCAACCGCTTAGGGCCAACTAGGAGGCTAGGATAATATTTTAAAGATTTTTGAGACGTTGCAGAGGTGAATCGGGTGATTTTGAGTGGTTAGAAGAGGGGTTTGTGTCAATACTAGGGTAGATTGACCAAAACAAGGGCAAAATAGGCTTAATTAGCTAATAAACACTAATTGTCTATTTTGAATAGGATTTTGACTTATGATTCACCGTAAAGTGGCATCCTGAATGCAAAAGGGATTACGCAATCAACAAAGCGTTACTAATTGGCTAAAGTGGTAAGAAATGTTAGTTAATTAGTGAAAACCACTAATTATAATGGATTTGGCAAGAATGAGAGTGATTTGCATGTGTTTTAGAAATAAGATTGTAAAAGTGGAATTTAGGTGTCTACATTTTCCCCTGTTTGAGGTGAAGTTAGTGACTTCACTTCAAACATAGTAGAAAAGCATAAAACAGGTAAATTTTTGAAGAAAAATTAGCAGGATGAAGGATATCCCCTCGAGTGTCGATGGGGTGATAGAATAAGTCAATCGACGGTCGAAAATGGATAGAATAAAATGAATCAGAATGGGCGCAAAACCCTTAGGTATTGAAAAGGAATAATGATAAGGATAAACGTGGTTGTTTACTACCCTAGGTGATTTGGAAGAAAAATTAGTAGTGGCAATAAATGATAATGGAGAAGAAATGATTAATGGAGAAATATAGGACAAGCTCAATCCTTGCATCCAACCTTTCAATAAGCAGCTTGTTTATATCATTTTGCCCCTAGGTCTACATCATCAGATTTTATTTAAAATAAACAAAATTGTAAGATAACATGAAAAGCTAAATTACTAACAATTGTTTACTACTAAAAATCCGGAACTCCATGCAACATACATTATGCAATGTAATACAAGAAAGTAAAATGAAGTTTAGCCCCATGCAACTTTCAAAATGCAATGCAATATAACAAAGTAAACCAACTAACCAAACAGAGAAACTAGTACAATCATACATACTCAAACAAATAATGTTTAAGAAATTTGCACCCATGTTTTTGTTATCAAGCTGTAGTTCCCAAATGTTTGTGTTGTAATGAAAATGGTTATAAATGATGCCTTGAGCAATAACACATGCAAGGGAAATGGAGGACATAAGTAGTCCCATGGAAAACCTTTGTGCACTATGACACAGTCTATGGAAACTCACTATTGCACGGAAGTGCTGAAGTAGAATACAATCAAAATTTTGTTAATGGAGGTAAATCATGATGTTCTATAAGTGTTTTGAGACAAGAACAAGCAAGAATTTTAGAAATATGTTTTTGTACGACAAATTTCAATGTTTGAGGATAATGTGAGTGATACAGGCCTCAGCTGTATGCGCATTGTTTACCAATTTTTTTTGGGTTTTTCATTGTTTTACTAGTTTGTTTTAGGTTTTTCTTAAACATATTTGAATATTTTTGGTATTTGAAACATATTTGAATGATTTTTTATTTTTGAGAAGTTTTCTGAAGCTATGTACATGAAATGAAGAAACATGGATGTCCCAGCAAAAAATGGGATGTATAAGGGAAAAATTCCATGCGTATGCAAAATAAAATGAAGATGTAAAATTTCCCCCAATGTTAGATGGGAATATTCAAAGGCAAACTCTTCACGTGTGGAATTTGGATCAGAGCCAATATAGATAGGTTTAATCATGATGATGAAAGTAACCCAATGACATGTTAGGAAGGAGTAAGGATGCCCCCAGTGTAAGCTAGCCAAGAAGCACATGATACAAAGAAGTGTAAGATTGTTTTCAGAAAGGGTACAAAGGTGCCCGTAAACATGGAAAAAAGGCAATCTTATACACATGGATTTTTTGAATGAAGTAGAAGAAAAACGTGAAGGTTTTGAATGTAGCTTAGAAGCTCACAATGAAGAGGAGGTCAACCAAAGGCATGAATCGTGAGACAAGATATAGACTAGAGTAAGAATCTGAACAAGGTCCAAAAAAAGACACTTGGTAACATACTAATCATGTTTGATCATTGATATCTAGTGTGTGCACATGGAAATTTATTACTTCTTGGAGGGAAGATTTGATAGACAACAAGTGAATACACCCTATCCAATGTGTAGGAATGATTTATTTTTCAAAGTTAATTTTTATGAATAGATTGTGGAAGGTGAGCCGTACATAGCTCCGCTACCATCCAAGTGTCCATAGCCCCGACGTAGATACATTTGACTCTAATCGTAACATTTATCTACTTACATTCAAGCATCCATATCCCTGATAGAGATTATTAGAAATACCCCAAGAGAGAGTTATATATCAATTTGCTTTTTCTTTTAGCGTTTCCTTTCAACATTGTGCTTTTTGATTTGATTGATTTTTTTACTTTCTAAAAACTTATTTCAGCTCTCTTGTTTGACAAGGGGTTAAGAACCACTTATGGATTGATGGAAGGAGGTGGAAGTGATTGCGATGATGACATTGGCTAGTGTCAACAAATATGTCCAAAATTTCTTCACAACAAGTTTTTTAGATGTTGATTGTGATAGGATCTCTACAAGGTCAGTCGTTCTTTAATTTACCAAGGTGATAAAAGACCAAGGTCAAACGGATACCATAGAAATAAATGTCACAATATGCATGTAAATTGGCTAACCAAAATATCACCGAAGGGATGAAAATGGTAGGAAGACTTGCAAAAGAATAGCAAGGAAGGGAAGAAAGAACATCCATGTGTATGTAATACCTGATTGCATTGTGATTTCGTTTACCTTTGATTTTTTTAAATGTTTTCTCTTTTTTTTTGTATTTTTGTAATTTTTGAAAGGTGGGACTAACAAGATCACTTAGCATGATAAGATCCAACAAAAATGTTAGCAATTTCCTTGATAAGGAAGACTAGGCGTGTTTTCTTATCAAGAGTCATATTATCCCCGATCTCAATGATCATGGTGAGCTCATACACAATAGACGACTGTTTTTTATCATGAAATGTGAATTTTGTACGTGGGATATTGAGGTCCCTATCCAGAGGTTTCTATGCTTTACGCCATACTTGATGGGTGCATTGATGTACATTTTTTAAGAGTGTTTGCTTCTGAACTTTAAGATTTTTTAACTTGTTCTGAGCTTTAGAACTCTTGGAATTTTTATCTGAGCCTGATGAAGGAACCATTTTGGTTTTATAAAAGCTACTGCATGACTTGTCTGATCCCGAGAAGTGGGAGAATAAAGTGGATGAATATAATTGATGTGAGAAATGATGGTGGGTTTCGCACAATCATTGATAGAAGAACAATATGATGGATGCGAAGGATACAGTCCAAGAATTGAAGAGGATGGGATACCAGGAGGTTTCTCATAGACTGAAGATAAAGGAATACAAGGATGTGGCCCTAAGATTGAAGATGAATGACTTCTTGGTGGCATCCCATAGATGGAAGATGAAGGACAACCTGGTGGCATCTCATAGATAGAAGATGATGGGCTACTAGGATGTGGCCCAAGAATCGAAGATGAGGGACTTTTGAGACGTGCCCCCAGTATACACGAAGATGGGCTTCCAGGAGGTGAGCCACATATAGAGGATGTGGGGATACTTGGAGGTGGCCCACATAGAGAAGAATATAATGGGCTACCAGGTGGTGACCCATGGTAATATTACGATGGAGGAATCCTAATAGATAAAGAATGATGTGAAGAAAAGATAGGATCTTCCTCAATGGTCGTAGGATATTCCTTAGTATTCTGACAAAAGAAATAAATTTCTTCTTCCCAATAAGCAAGCATATTAAATTCCAAAGAGGTTTCTTGCTCGTAAACTTCTAAAGGAATGTCTTCATGTACCCTCATAAATTCTCTAATGGCTTCTTTATTTTGAAATGAATCAATCGGTGTGGGTAGTTGTTCTACCACAAAAGCTTGATTGCATGAATGTGACATGAGAGTTGACTTGGATGATTGATTATAAGGACTTTGAGTCAGAGATCTCTTTGACAGAAGAAGGGGTCGTTAAGGCAGTGAATAAGGGAGGTCCTGTAAAACAAGGGAGGACTACGGATTAAGAACCAAATCAGAATTTTCAGTAGATCTAGGTGAATCTGAAGAATCAGGATTATATTTTGGATTGGAGTCAAAAGAAGAGTGGGAGGAACCCAAAATAATAATTTATTTCATAAGTGTCTAAACCATACCACTGATTATGAGATGAAGGTGGGGAACAAGATACCCAAATGGTCTCTCTAGCGCGAAGAATCAAATGAGGTCTAGTTGTGATAGGCATCCTTTGATGGGAATGCTGAAACCTAGGTTCCTTACTACCATAAGTATGTGGAACTACATGATAATCAGTATTTGTCAGTTCATGCCTAGACATAGATAGTTCGGGGGATATCACAGGGGTTTATGTGTTGAAATGTTCAACAGGTGTATCTACACAACCAATGAGGGCATAAAAATGATTCTCCTCATTAGACACATAATTAGCATTCTTGTCTCGATTATGTTTAGGAAGAGTCTTCATATTGGGGGATTTGTTAGGAGTGGATGAATCAATCTCCACATTTCCACTTTCGTTTAAGTCCTAGATGTAGTGCTGCAACTTCAAACACTTATTTGTTTTGTGACCTTTAACGTGGTGGAATTGGCAATATTCGTTATCTCTAAACCATGATGGCTTAGGCGCGTCATCCTCATAAGACGTAGTTTTAGGATATCTAACCGTATTAACTGCCTCTATTTGTTTTAGTATTGATGACATTGAGTCAGATAGAGGAGTGAAAGTACGATGCTTATACTCCATAGGTGGAGCTCCCTTTACAAGCTTCAAAGGAGTGTTGTTTTGAATGGCTTGTACTCACTTGGAGTCTAATATCCCATCACCAATGACATTTTTGTTCTTATTATGAAAAAAAAAAAAATCGTTAGATTTGGAATCATTTTGATCATGGGAGAAAGGTTTTAGAGTCCCCTTAGCTAATAATGCTTTTTCAATTTGACTCCCTTTTTCGATTACCTCTTCTAAAGTGTTGCCGCAATGCATTTGCAAGTGGAACATAATGTCTAGATGGAGGTTGGGAACAAATATATTGATTAACTACTTTTCAGGTATGGAGCAAGGAAAAAAACTAGCTAATCCTCTCTGCCGTTGTAAAAACACCGTGAAGTTTTCATTGTTTCGTTTCTTGGAATTACAGAGATATAACATGGTAACGTCATTTTCTATATTGAAAGAGAAGTTTTGTATGAAACTCTCTGCTAGTTCTAGACATGTTAATATGGATCCCTTAGGGATATGCACAAACCATTCTAGCGTCATTGCTCCTAAACTTCGTGGAAACAAGCGCATAAGATAATTTTCATTGAATGCTACCTCTTGACATGTCATATAGAAGTCCTTTATATGATCAAAAGGGTCACCTTTTCCCTTATATTTATCAAATTTTGGAAAATCTAAATTTCTTGGGAAAGGTACCTGCATCATGGATTTGTCTAATGGGTAAGGACATAACTCATCAAACCAATACTTCTTGTTATTGCTACCAGTTTGGTCCTCTTGTAATGCTTGAAGGGTGTTCTTCATTATTGACCACTTTTGATTAAAAAGTGGATCTTGCATAGGTGGCAGCATAGGTCTATACAAATGGTTAAGCCTAGGTGTATGCCCACCCTGGTTTGTTGTGATAATATCTTCATAAGGAACTCTTTGTGCCTCCCATCGAGGAGTGTTTATTGGAAATTCATAAAACAAAGCTTTAGGTTTTGCCTTTGGTATAGTTTGTTTCACAAATTTTGGTTGTTCCTTTTGTATATGTGAAGCCAAACTTGCCAATTGATGAGTGAGGGCTTGGACCTGTTGTTCTAACGTAACCTCTTTAATAGGTATTTCATGACGATCTTCGTTAGGAGGAGGTTGTGCATGATGAAAAATTTCTTCATGGTCTTCGCAATGAATTTTAATAGGAGGAAAATGATAGTCTTCATCATTTTCAAACAATATCTCCTCATTATTATGTTGTGTAGAAGTACACGTATGACCTAGATTTAAAATTTCATTAAGAGTGCGACAAGGGAGGTCTACTTCTTCTCCCCGAACCATGCTGACGATAAGAGAAGGGTCTACTGTGGAAGGTAATTTGGCTCCTAGTTCCACAACCCGCATAAGAACTTCATGTTTGTTATGAAAAATGTATTCATCAAAATGGGCAGAATGAAGCTTTGCATCCATGCGAGGAGACTCTTCCTCTCCACCACTATGGTCAACCATGAGATTATCCTCCAAAAGAGGGTTGTCACCTCCAAATATATTGGCTTCCAACTTTCGTGACCCCATTCTTGTAGTAGGCATTACTTAGAATAGAAGGTACAACGTGAAATATTTACACTAAGTTTTATTAACACGGGACCCTAGTCAAATTTGTGTAGCATAACGACCCTAAGTTGTTAAAAAAGGTGACTATAGAATAGCCACAAAAGTGATAGGTCAAAACAAACGTATGAACTAAAGAATAATGAACAAGCTACCTTAGTAAGGTACCATATGACACAAATTTTCCTTAGAATAATACAATGACACACAACGCTCAAAATTTTGTTTACACCAAATAATTTATTCTCTAAGATTTCATCTAGATAGGTTTGCAACCAAATAGTGACAACACAACATCACCAGTTAGGTCAAGTTTACAACAAGTAAGGCCTAAATGATAAGATATTTTTGACACGATCTTATAACAAGATATACTAAAAACTAGTTTCTAAATACTAACAAAGTCCAAGTCTCATAAAATGGATGATAACAATGTGAGTAATGTAGCGACACTATTTGGACACGTGAACCAAGCTTTCGAGAAATCAAGATTTCTAGTGTCAAAATGATGTTATCGCAATGTTAACAATGTATCCTCAACACTCACAAAACTCAAGAAAAAGTTAGGATGTAAAAACTATGTCCAAGTATAACAAGAAATTGTTATGTGTGCAAATAGGGTAACTCTACAATATAGAGATTTAGGCCTAATTTCATAATGGAAACAAGACGTAAATATCTCAATTATATGGCTACAATGTGGGTAGTGAAACAACTAAAAAGAAGACAAGGATGAAAAAACCTAACTATGATGATAATAAGTCTCAAATATGGGTTTTTGAGAAAAGGGGGCCTACTAGATCATGAGTACATACCATGCACACTTTCAACACTTACTCTTCGTCATTGAAACCTAGTCACGCAAGTATGATAAAAAAGTGGTGGACACGTGATATCTAGCGGTATCCATATATGTTGTTTCCTTTTGTTCAAAAATGGGCAACAAGAAAACAAGGGTGTAGACTAAGTGGTGTTGAAATAAACTTGGTTTTATTTTGGCAGAGTTTCACCTTGTCTTAAGACAATTGAAAAACTGAAAACACTAAGTAGAGGATGAAAAATGGTTTCAACTTTAAGAAATGATTTCCTAAGTAGTCCCTTTCTAAGAGCTCTCAAGATGAAATGTCAGGTGGTTCTCTCTCTAGGTGTCACACGATATCTTTCAACAAAAAATTCACACTTAATTTGGAAGTATCAGCTTTACTTTCCAGTATAATTGCGTTCGAAAAAAAATATTTTGAATCTACCAAGGCGTACTAGACAAGTCGGTAGTGTGAAGCACTTTCCTGTTTCATTCACAAGGTTCCTCTTGAACTACTTTGTGATTCTTGTAACTTAAGGCTCTCTAGTATAGCTCTTATCTAAGACAGGGTAAAAACAATGGCTCCAAGCAAGAAATAATCCCAACAGGTCGAGAAAATGAAAGAAATGCAGAAAGCCAAGCTTAGGGTAGAAAAATGGAGAAAATCCTAGGTGGTTCTCTCTCTAGGTGTCACGCACGGGGGCGCGATATGCCTAGTCTTGTTTCGCTTGAGACAATTGGGATTACTGAAAGACGCGGATTTACCAGGCAAAAATTCACACTGACTAATTTGGAATTATCTCGAGAGCTTTACTTTACAATGAAGCCTGAATCAGGCAGTTCAATATAATGAGCACAGAGCAGGAAGTGTGTTTAGAAAATTTATACTTTCACTATCGGGTCACGTGATACAAATATCTTTGATTTCAAAGGAAAACCCTCAGAAAGGGAAGGAGAGATAATCTCATGTGTCGTCCAGGTGGCAGAGCGCGGGAAAAAATTTAAAAGGTCTGTTTTTGTAAAATCTAGATCGCCAAGTCGGTGGATTTTCGTGTGAAAGCACGATTTCAATCTTGTTTCATTCACAAGGTTCCCTCTTGACCAAATTTAATGAACTACTTTCCATGCTGATTTAATGTTGCAGTCTAGGACCACCCCCATTCGACCCATTGTAGATTTGGCTCATTTTGGAGGGAATAATTAAGTTGTTCATCTTATGCCTAGGGTTGAAAAAGGGCTCTTATGTCCTAGTTGTTCTAGCAGACGTGTTTTGTGAGCATCTATCCATCCTTGCTTGTTTTTTTTGCTTTTTTTCTTCTTGCCTCTCTTAGCTCTTAACTGGAGCTGTGAAACCTGAAATCATCCTTGGGCCTGTGATGCATACAATGTGATGATTGATAGATGTATTTTTTATATTTTAGATTTTTCTTTTTTTCCCTTTTCTCTCTCTCTCTCTCTCTGTCTCCTTGGCTTAATGTGGTAGCTTGTGGCGGGTTTTAGGAGCAGGAACCAGCCTTCTCGTACTCCTTTTGGCAATCAACCTACAATCACACTGTGATTTTGTAGTTAGAAAATGTGGTGATTGTTTATGTGGTTTTTATCGTTCCTATTTTAGTTTTGTTTACTAACGTTAGGTTCTTCACAAAATCGTTAGTAGTTTCAAAAATAGATTCACAATATGATAAGAAAATAACCATAAAAAAGGCTTGTAAATCAATTGACTACTATCAATTTTTGCAAAAAAATAAGGTTTATTCCCAATTCATCCAGTTCTTTTTAATGAAAAGACTAAAATTGCTTTTGATTCCCAATATCACACTATGTGCAAGGGAAGAGCATACACAAATTCTAGTCTTGGTTATTTAGCAAAAAAACATTTAAACTAAAAGATGATTAACAAAGTTTCCTACTTACTCTAATGATAGAAAAACAAGGTTTAAGAGTGCTTTTGATTCTCTAGGTCACACGAAGTGCAAGAGAAGAGCATACACACCTTAACCCAAGTTCATACAAAGCATGAAAACAAGATTAATTACTTCAAACCCTAAGTGATTTTATGAGAAAACTTACTCTAAATATAAGAAATTGACAAAAATGGCATCTAAAAACCTTTAAAAAATAATATAAATCCTAAAAACTAAAAATGGAAGCTTTGAGCTTGTAGGAAAAATTTATACAGACACACCTGCGTGCCCCTGTTGACATGTGTGTGCATGTTTCAACACCTGCGCTCCCCTACCGACGTGTGTGTTTCCCTTTGTAAAAATGGCATATAGTTTGAAAAAGATGATCCAATGTGTGCATTTCCAAACAAGCGGGTGCACTCATGTTTCTACGCCTACGCTCCCCTACTGATGTGTGCGCTCCCCTTTGTAAAAATGACAAACAGTTGAAAAATACAAGCTAAGGTGTGCACTCCTACTTCAACATCTACGCTCCCCTACCAACATGTGTGCTCCCCTTTGTAGAAATGACAGAGTTGAAAAATACAAGCTGACATGTGCACTCATGATTTAACGCCTGCACTCCCAGTTCAACGCCTGCACTCATAGTTCAATGCCTACACTCCTGGTTCAACATTTGTGTGCCCCTTCATAGGAAGTGACTAAAATTCAAGTTTTGACAAGAATTTCTTCAAAAAGGTCAAATTTTTGGTATTTTTTGGCAATTTTGACAAGGCTTCACCTCCTTAAATATTGTAAAAAGCAAAAAAACACAACTTCTACCACTAATCTAGTTTAAACAACTTTCAAAACTGAAAATTAATCTCTAAAACTTTGAAAATTACTCTAAAACTTTGAAATTAGTCTAAAAATCTTGAGAAACTAATCTAAAAACCTTGAAAGTACTCTACAAAGCTTGAAATTAAACTAGAAAACTTGAAATTAATCTAAGAAACTTGAAACTAATCTAGGGGAATTAAGCTATAAACTTTGAAAATTACTCTAAACTTTTAAATTAATCTAAAAATCTTGAGAAACTAATCTAAAAATCTTTAAAGTACACTAGAAAGCTTGAAAGTAAACTAGAAAAATTGAAATTAATCTAGGAAACTTGAAACTAATCTATAAAATTGAAATGAAAAACTTTGAAACTAAGTTAAAAAGCTTTAAAAAGTGAATGCAATGGGGTATTGTCCCACCGGCCATGCCAAATGATGACACCCTAAACTTTACAAAGAAAATTACATGACTAAACAAGGTAAACTAACGCCATCGCCATCCATCTAGCCAAGGGTTCTAAGTCTAGGAATGTAACAATAAGATAGAAGCTTAAAATAATGCTTAACTAGTATGAAAATAATACAAAATCTAACTAAACATGCCTACTAATATGCTTGAATTACCTAACATGGGCCTAAATAGACCTAAGAGCAAAATCAAATGGTTATGGTTACTACTCAAAATAGGGTGAAATGGCCTCTCCCAATGACTACTTGGTCATTTTGGATATACATCTACTAACCCCATTGAAGGCTTTAAGTAAGGATTAAACTTGGCTATATATCATATTTATTATATGATATGCAAATCAAAGCATGGTGTAAAATATAAAGGAATGAGGTGCACCCTATTTATAGTTTTCCTTTTGGGAGAAACTTGTATTTTGGTTCATGTGGGACTAAAAACCACAAATTAGATTATAATTGCTAATCATGATTAGGCCTTGCTAATTGCAATTAGTGAATTACCAAGTGATTAAGAGGTGTGAAGCCCTAATCAACCACTTAGGGTCAACTAGGAGGCTAGGATAATATTTTAAAGCTTGTTGAGATGTTGTAGAGGTGAATCGGGTGATTTTGAGTGGTTAGAAGAGGGGTTTGAGTCAATACTAGGGTAGATTGACCAAAACAAGGGCAAAATAGGCTTAATTAGCTAATAAACACTAATTGTCTATTTTGAAGAGGATTTTGACTTACGATTCGCCATAAAGTGGCATCATGAATGCGAAAGGGGTTACGCAATCAAAAAAGTGTTGTTAATTGGCTAAAGTGGTAAGAAACATTAGTTAATTAGTGAAAACCACTAATTATAACGGATTTGGCAAGAATGAGAGTGATTTGCATGTGTTTTGGCAATAAGATTGCAAAAGTGGAATTTAGATGTCTATAAGTGTAATGTCTTCTACTGTATTTCCTTTGTATTGTTCTCTCTCAATGTAATGGCTTGCATAGTATACAAAGCACATAGGGTTTCTTCTTATAGATCCACATATTGTTGGGAGATCTTGTATTGCAGATCCATGAGACAATGTTGTATTGTTGGTCCATATAGATCTAGTATTTTAGCTCATTGGATAGCTTGTGGGTATGTGATAGTATCTAGATATTGTAGATGAGGTTGTCTTCTTGTTTGCATAGGTTGATGCAGTCATGGAGGAGAAACTTACTTCTTGGTGCACAGTTATGGTTATTGGTAGACCCATTTGAGAGCTTTTGTTTGAATATTCATATGAGAGCTTGATTTCAATTCAGAGATGTAGTAGTTCCTGGCTATGTGAGATCTGCTGGTGGTTTGGAGGCACGGTTGTAGTGCACTCATGTAGATCCATTTAGATATCTAGAGGAGGAGATACTCTTGGAGAGATGTATTGTACTCTTGTGGGAAGGGTTGATTTGTACTCTTGTTTATTATATATGTTGAGGTCTCTATCTTTGGTGGATGTAGCCCACATTGGGTGAACCACGGTACATGTTTTGTTATGTGTGTGTACTTTGTTTTGATTTGGATTTTCTAGTATATGTTTCCACTCATGTAGATTTTTGGGAATTGTATACTTCCGTATTTGCATGATTTGGTTTGTTATTGAATCATAACATTATTCTGCATGTTAATTATTCCCAACAACTGGTATCAAAGCGTTGGCTTTAGTTTTTAGAGTAAGGGTGTTCTTCATGGTTGTGTTAGTATTACTGACAGTTGTATAAGAGCATGGTTTTGTTTTTCATGATGTGTAAATCACGGGGAGAAATTTAAGATCAAGTGGGATCTTGAAATGTAAGGTTGCTGGAAAAAAATAGTAACTGATGTCGATATGCTATACCGATGTCGACAGGGTGACCGTGGTATATTTTTTAGAAACCAACATCAGCGACTTGTTAAATAGAAAATCACATATCCAACGAAATTTGAGAAGATGCAGTAAGTGTTTCTTGATTACTGAGGTGTCCCTTGTTCTTGGAGGCACATACATGTTGGTCAGATTGCAAATCTAGATTATAGAGGTATGGTTTTGCTATCTTGGTATTGCAGTGCTTGTATTTTTTGTTACACATACATGTTTGGGATTACAGATCTTAGTAAGAGATAGAGGAGCAGTTATGGATCCTTGGTGCAATTAGATGCACGAGCTTTGTTAGAGACAAAAAATATAATAGCATTGAATGAAGATGGGGCTTCCATCAGAGAGGAAATTACTTTGGTTGAAGATGCGGGTGAGTGTCTTAGTGTTGGTAAAGTGATGTATTTCATCATGGTGTAGTTTTATTGCATGCATTATTGTTGTAAAGTTTTTTTTGCAATATTTGGGTGTTTTTTGAAATGACTAGCTTAACACAGCTATCAGCTTTGGTCGGAGTAGGCACCTGGTTTGGTGTATAATTCTAATTTGTGGTGTTTTGTTAGTTCCAGAAGTACTAACGTCAGTCAGTGAACTAACGTCAGTTACAGGGGAATCGGTACCAGTCAGCAGACTGAGGTTGGTCTTTGTGACGGTAAATTTGTACTGGTTTTTTGCTGCAAAAGAGGGCATGAAAGGTTTAGTGTTCAGTTTGGAGGATCAGGTTTCTTGTACAGAGTGTACAATTAGAAATAGATTAGATCACTTCAATGTTTGAATTAGAAAGATGACAGAGTTGGCTAGGTGAGTCCATTGAGACTTGGGTCAAATTCAGGTATCTCTATATGGTTCATGTTTTATTTCTTTCGTTTGAAGCAACTAGTATTATGTTTGGATTGTGTGCACAAGTAAAATATGCACCATGTATATTTGGTGATTTTGAATTTTAGTTCTGATATTTGATGGAATCTTAAGGAAAATGGTATCTAGTCTAAGGATGAGATCATTAATGAAAAGTCATATTTAGACATAGTTACAAGTAACGGTAGATGTTGAGTACACATGGATGAAAAAAGGTGGTTCAGAATACTTCATAAGAAGTCCAAAATTTTGTGATGTAGAAGTATTCTTTGATAAGAAGGGAGTCAATTTTATATTTTCTTTCATCTGTTTTATTTCTAATTGATATATATTTGAGCTTTTGAGCTTGGTAATTAGAGGTAGTGCAGGGGAGTTCATGTTGAGTGGGAGAAATCCATGTTTGTTGGCATTGTGATTTGGAAACATATGCACGTATGGAGTGAGAGGAGAATGCTATTATTAAGAGTGGCAAGAGGCATAAGTTGTTTTGGAGGACACTCATAGTTTTGCAGGTATTTTGTGTTTAGTGCATGATGATTTCACTTCTAGTTTTATTTTGTAGTGCTTGGATATCCTTACGGGATGACAATTGATGGTTATTCAACTGGGTTGAGAAGAGATAGAAATGTTTTAGAGTTTGAAAGGTGAAAGAAGGGGAAAAAAATTGTTACAGTCTCCGGTGTTGGTAGGTAGTTGACCGGTTTCAGGAGGATTTTTCGTGGTCGGTCAAGTTACAGGTGTGACAACAATGTGTATTTACAGTTTATTGATGTTTCCCTTGTTTTCTTTCATCTTGGATGGTTGTGTAGTATGTTGATGACATTTTTGTTGGTATTTACACTAGTTATTAGTAGCATGGTTAGCATGGTTGTTGTTGGCATTGATTAGCACAGGGTTCATGTGTGGCCTTGGAGTTATTCAGTGAAAGACTTGGAGCTTCTGGAGAGCCTAGTGATATGGATAGATGTACATGGTGAGTTTAGAAATGAGGATAGATTTTGTTTTGTGAGTCTTTGATGATGCATTTATTTATTTTTCACATGGATGCATATGACCATGGCTTATATGCCCTAGATCATGAGTAGGGGATGTTTGTATTTCCTCTTATTACTATGTTACTTCATGATAGATATGTTTTCTACATATGGTTGTCTTGGACATGCAAGTTGTTTATGTAGGATTGGATTTACATAATGCAGTGTTTGAATTCTTTGATTTATATAGGTGTTATGGATTGATCACCCACTAGTTGCATGTAGAACTCATTTGGGTTGTCTTTACCCAAGATCGTGTTTTACTTATGCATATTCTAGTTTGACTTGTCTTTGGTCAATTGCATTGGTGGTTGCATGGAGACATGGAAAGATGGTTGGAGAATATAGTTACTTTTATAGGTATGGCTATGGTTGTGATTGAAGCTTAGTATTTCAGTTTGAGTGGGAGCTCTTCCAGGTGTGTTAGTCACGGTAGCTTAGTTGCATGAGAAGCTTGGTGTTATGATTCAATGGGAGCTTGATGTATGGATAAATCATGTATCATGGATCAGTAGTAGCTTCGTGCAAGTATATGGTAAGTCATGGTTTTTTATCTTCTTGGTTTTAGAAGATCGTTTATTCTTCCTGATTTTTGAGAGAATTGTTGAAGTAAAGGATAGTTGGTCTTTATGGTATGTAGAGGATGGTAATGTACAAGTACAAGTTCAAAAATTTATCTCCAAGTGGGATATTGTTGAGTTATGGAGTTAAATTTCTTCACAAATAACATGCTTTACAAACTTATAGGTTTACACAATAATCGGCGTCAGTCAAGTAACTGGTGTCAATCACCTGGGAGCACTAGGCATCGCTTGGGTAACCAGCATCGGTTGGGTAACCAAAATCGGTTACCTGTGGATGAATGTTTTTATTTAAGTTGCGGGATTAGATCCAAAATTTGATTATAAAGGTGATCTAAATGTTGTAAATGCATAGCTAAGTTTCCCTAAGTTTGTATATTCCTATAAAAGCTAGAAAGCTAGGGTTAGAAGGGTAATTGAGTAATCCTTGGTTAAGAGGATGAAAAAGAAGAGAAATAAAAATGTTACTTGAAGACAGAGCTTCCATGGAGAGAAGCTAGACAGAATCAAATGGCAGGTACATCTGAATGGTGATAAGAGTGTAATGTCTTCTACTGTATTTCCTTTGTATTGTTCTGTCTCAATGTAATGGCTTGCATAGTATGAAAAGCACATATGGTTTCTTCTTATAGATCCACATGTTGTTGTGAGATCTTGTACTGTAGAACCATGAGACCATGTTGTATTGTTGGTCCATAGAGATATAGTATTTTATCCCATTGGATAGATTGTGGGTACGTGATAGTATCTAGATATTGTAGATGAGGTTGTTTTTTTGTTTGTATAGTTTTTATGTCATTAAATGCCAACCAAAGGGGTGTGTTTATTCATATGAAAGTTATGGAATTGAAATAACTAATACAAAACATGTTGGTCTAAAACTTATAGTAGGTTTAGTATTGTTATTTTACAAACTGACCAAAACCAACATTTTTAGACTATAGGGAGAAAAGCATATTTTGATTTTATGGGCCTAATCATGATTGTTTATAGGTTTATTTTATACAATTTAATTCCATAAACTGGTGAAAAAGAGGTGTGAAAATATAATCCAATACATGAAGTGTTATTAGGGTGTGCTAAGCAATGGTGATAAAAGTGTATGTTTCCATGCAAGTGTGTAATGTCAATATCAAAAGTGTCAAAGGATACATTTCCAAATTTGAGTGTCTACAGTAGGATTAATATTATTAATCAAACATTACATTGCATAGAAAAAGAATCTTAGTGTTTCCTAGAACAAAAATATGATATCCCTTCACATCTTCATAGTGTCAACAAAGATATACGGGATGACCTTTATTTCCATTGTTTTTCACCTATCAGTTGGGATATGTGCCCACACATTACATCCAAAAAAAATGAATTTAGAAACATCGAGCTTAAAACCAAACCATTTTTCTTTTGGTATCATATCAAGCACTACTAATTGGGAAGTGCAATTTTGAATTTAGTTTGTGCGCATAATATATTATTCCCAAAATTAAGGAAGTAGTTATTTGGAGTGTAGCATACAATTAGTCATTCCTTGAGTGTGTTATTTTTGCATTCAACTACACCATTTTGTTGGGGGTGTAGGGCACAATGTGTTGAATTTGAATGTATTTTTACTCGCAAAAGGTAATCATCTAGTTTTTTAAAAATTATCCTTGATTATCAATTTTAAGACACTTAATTTTCCACTCAGATAAACTCTCAATAAGGGCCTTGAAAATTTTGAAGTGCTCAAAGAATTTTATTTTATTCTTTACAAAGTAGATCCAAATTTTACGAGAGAAATCATCAATGAATGTAAGCATGTATTTATGCTTTTCAAAAGAAACATGAGGAAATGACAAGAGGTCATTGTGAACCAACTATAACTTTTCACTTGTTCTCAAAGCTTTTACTTTTGGAAGTGAATCCTTACGTTGTTTTCTAAGTGAACACCCTAAACAAAGTTCATTTGTGAAGGACACTTTCAGTAACCCAATAACCATATTGTGTTTATTTAGAGTTTGCAATAAGCAATAGTAAATACGATTAAAATTCTCATGCCAGAGTTTACTTAAGTCATTTTTGTGGGAAAGCATAGCTTGTGAAGGCTGATTAAACACAAAGTGGTCAAAATTTTATAATATGGATTGTGTAATGAAATTACTTAGATATATTTCAATATTAACAGTAATAGAACACCGAAGAACACCAAAATACAAAGAAATGATCTCAATATGCAAGTAGAATGAATTAGCCACTTCAAGAGGGAAACCTCCAAACCATACAATAAGACTCAAGTGCTCAGTATGATGATCAACTACTACATACTAACTCTTATATATATTATTCCTATGTTATGGCCAACATCAAGTACAACCTAATATTGATATTATAACATATATGAAAGAGATAAAAGATGATAAGAAGCTATGGTAGCCACAATTCATCAATACACATCCAATATAACATATAGGATTAAGAGTGTAGCATGCCCTTCCCATTCGAAGAAACATTGTCCCCAATGTTGAGAAGCTCTGGATGTTGTTGCATGAATGTTGCATCTTCACTTTCTAGATTATTCCACTTGATCAGATACTCGGTGATGACCCTTTCCCTCAATTGTTTAGTGTGTTTTAGAGGGATGCATTCCGGTTCCAACATGATTCTTCCCTTCTCATCGAGAACAGGTAACACTACCTGGGATGATAGCTTTTGTCCAGTTACCTTCTTCAAGCAAGAAACATGGAATACTGGATGTATTATTGTCGTCTGTGGGAGTTCCAGTTTGTAGGCTACATTATCAATCTTTTGCAACACTTGATAAGGGCCATAATGCTTAGGTGAAACTTTTTATCCTTCTTCTATTGTTTCAAATATATTTGTGTATATGGTTGTAAATGCACAAAACTCCAATCATTGACTTCAAAATGTATCTCACTGCGATGATGATCAACCTACTGCTTCATATGATTTTGTGTCATGTCCAAGTTCTCCTTGAGACTAGAAATTACCTCTTTCTAGTGTTGAATGAGTTTTTCAATTGTTATAACCCTTGTCTAGCCTTTTAAGGATGAGGTGATGGAAGGTGGATGGTACCCATATAATACCAAAAAAGGGGACATTTTAGATGAATTATAGAAGGAAGTATCATACACTATTTTAAAAGTGGTAGCCATTGAACCCATCTCTCTTTCTTATATGAGATAAAGTAATGAAGATATCCATCCAAACACTTGTTTACCACCCCAATTTTCCCATCAAATTGGGGATGATAAGAAGAGCTATGAGCTAGTTGAGTACCCAAACATGAGAATAAATCAGTCTAAAAATTACTAGTAAATATAGGGTCTCGATCACTTACTATAATCTCTAGTGTCCCATGTAGCTTTTGAAATGTATCCATGAAGACTGTTGTTAATGTACTTGAGACAAAGGGGTGTGACATGGCACAAAAATGGGCATATTTGGTGATTTTATACACCACAATCATGATTACATTTCCCCCTTCAGATTTAGGAAATCTTGTGATCAAGTCCATGGAAACTTCTTCCCACCTCTAGCTAGGAATAGATAGAGGTTGTAAAATACTTGGGGACTTAATTTTTTCTCCCTTATTTTGCTAAAAAATCATGCATTCTGCCGCAAATTTTTGGACATCCCATTTTATCCCTTCCTAGAAGAAACCATGCTTAATTCTATGATAAGTCTTCAAGAAGCTAGAATGCCCCCTACTAGAGAAGCATGGAGCTCATATATAACACTAGGGATGAGTTGTAGTGCCCCGTACCGTTACACCCAATCGCCGAGGGTGAAGAACCTATCACGAGATGGATCTTCTTGGAAAGACCCCAATCTGGTGCTTTGGTGAGGACTTATATTTAAATTTTATTTTGACTCAAGATCAATCCCATTGGAAAATGGCATGTTTATGCTAGTAAACTCTAATCTTTGGTTGAGTGAAACTTCATCAAATCAAATTGTGAGTGAATTTAGAGAAATTTGTTACAAGTTTGAGTGTCGTCTATCGTATTGGGGTTGTTTATTCATGAATAGAGTAACCCCGTAAAACATAAATGTGTCCTCAAGTTTCCCTTTTGTTTCAATCCTCATACATTCAATAGGATGATAAGAATATTATTATTATTATTATCATTATCATGTTTATACTTATAACATTAAACAAAAATAAGAAAATTAAATTTAAAATAATGGAAATGGATATATTAAAATAACAAAATAAAAGGAATTTTAAATATTAAAATAGCTAAAATGAAGTCAATTATTATTAAGCAGTAGGATGCCAAATGGCCATGTGGGTTTCACATGGAGGCTGGATTCGTGGAGTCGTTCAAAAACTATTGTTGGCTTGTATGGGAACAAGATCCATAAATTTCGCCAGAATTCTTACTCCTCGCCTCAAGATGGTATTTTATCATTTTGTTTTGTCTTGATTTTGTTGAAGCTTTCACGTATCGCAATTGGCATGTTTGAAGCCAGTCTCCACAATCTTTTGCTAACATCCTCCTTGGAAGATAGTTTTTTATACTTGTTGCAACACTCCTCGTGATAGTTTTCACCGATGCGGGGGTATATGCGCACAGCATATGTTTAGGCGTGTGGATTGTTGACAAAATATATGAATGAAGTACGTTCTCTTAGACGATTATGCCTTGCACATGTATCGTTTGACAAAATGCCTGAGACAAATATGGTCAATGGACTCTAATAATTCTAGGATGTGCAAGAATTGGCATGTGTAAACCCTGACTCCACAGCCTTTGACCAATGGGCCGCGCTGCATTTATTATGATATTGGGAATGGCAGTGGATGGCATTGACATTGTATGATTTTTGTTTAATTTTTACTGTTGAAATGTGGACGCAGACAGTAGGCATGATTTGTTTGACAAAAATACTCAAATAAATGTAGTCTCATGGACGCCATGTTTACAGGATGTGCAAATAGTGAGTTTGTTGAAGGGACGTTGGAGAAACTTTCAAACAAACCCCATTTAGTGGGTTTAAATCCCACTCCAAGAGATTTGTCAGCATCCTCCCATGTCGTTCCAATATAAGAGCTTTGAAATTAATTGTGCACATCGAGAAAAGCATTGGTGAAAATATTGTTATCATATGATTTTGTTGCAAGTGCCATAGTAGATATTTATGCAAAAATGGAAACATTCAGCAGACGTGTCAACTGTTTGACAAAATGCCCAAAGGGTTTGGTGACTCCATTAGTGGTTGGGAAGCATGGACAAGGAACTTAAACACTTAGTTAGAATGTATTTAAGAGACATGATCTCATGGACTATTGTAGTTGCAAGAGGCGCTTGTTGGAGTTCTGAAAAGGCCGAGGAACCTCGTCAATTGAATTCAACTATCCTGTGCAACTTTAACTCCTCTTTTCGTGCTCGCAAGTTCAATAGGGGCATGGTTTTCTCATCCTTGTCTTGCATAATTTTTGTATTGATAGTTTTCCCTTTTTGCGATGATATCAAAATTTTAATAGAAGTAAGGTTAAGCTTTCGGTTTAATTAAGTAAATCGTAGTACAAAACAATAAAAATTTACTTCTTCCTACGTAACCTGATTGATTTTTTGATCATCAACTGTACTCTCAAACCACATCCTAAGATATTTGGAAAACTAGAGTAACAATACCGAATAACTGTGTCTACTTAAATTGGCGAGTTGAGTTTGAGTCTTCAATTAAACATACCAATAGTTTACTTTGCAAAAGTTAATAAACGTGATTTTCAACGATGTGTAAAACACCTATCCGAACCCCGAAATGGGAAAGTCAAGTTTTGATTGTGTTCCTTGTCACGTGGAGTGTTACATAAAACCTTAGAATGACTTCGAATGTTTGTTTGTACATTTTTTGGCACCCCTCTAGGAGCCCTATTCACCCTTTTGCAGCTTTAAACAACTGCTAAAAGTAAAAAGTTCAGTTTGGTTTTGGCTTGTAGTTTAGGCCCTAGGTGGAAAAATAGAATTCGGCCTTTGCATACCTCTATTATTTATCTGTGAAAATCACTACTAATCCTTAGTTCTAAGAAAATCACTTTCAATCTAGTTTTACAAGTGGGTTTTGTAGGCCTCCGATTGTTAGTCGACAAGGTCAATCTAGCACATTTACAAGCGGTAGCTCCAGAAAAGTAGTCACTGTTGAAAACCTATTTGTTGAATTTGATTTTTGTCAACTCTATTGGTTTCCCTGTATATAGGAGAGTGTATAGGTTTTATCACATGGTGTGTTTTTCCATCGGAAATTAGTTTTTGAACGCATTTTCATAGCCCTCGGGATAATTTGAGCGTTTTCACAAACTTGTAGATGAAAAAAGATTGTCGTAGAACCCTTATCAAGTCTAATAATTATTGGAAAAACTTGTAGACACTAACATATGGTTGTATGGATCTCTATTTGGTTGCTTGTTTTGAGAAAATTGAATGTGGGAAAATGGTGTTATTTTTCTCTTCTCTCTCTACTCTCTCTCTCATTTTGAAAATGGAATGAAATTAAAAATGTATTTCTCATCTCTCTTGTATGTGCAAAGTTTTTTGATTCGTTGTAAATGGAAAATTAATAATCATGAATTGTGCTACATCATAGGAGATTTCCATGCCAACGTTTTTGCTAACCATGTTTACAAAATTTTAACAGGTTGCAAGTAGCGCAACAAATGGAAATAATGAAAGAATTTGGACTCCAAAGTTTTACTTATCTTGTAATATGGTTATTATTTCCAAAATGATGAGATTTATTGTATTTTTAAATAATTATGTTTAATTACATCTTAGAAGGAAAATAAAGAGTTGGTTATATAATGTACACATAGAAATGGATATATAGTGGTATTTGAATGTTGTACTCGTGAATTAGAGGTGTTAAAACAACCACTTACCATGTTAAGTATTGTATTTCCTTATTAACACTAATAGTGTATGGTAGAAACTTATCTTTCCTTAGCTATCTAAATGAAACGAGTATTTAACCCATTTTTTATACCTTCACTCTTAGTCGAGTCATGTCAGGTCCGAAAACCCATATTGTGATGAGAGAAGACTTAAACTTATCACATGTTGTCTTTGTGTCTTGTACATGGGACAAGTCGTGCAAGACCATTTCCTTAGCTAATGTACCTTGGTGTGAGTGCAATGATTACACTATGTGTATCCTGTCACATTTTGTGTAAGTACGACCAACATTTCTAGGTGTCATAGGTCTAATCACTTAAATGTATGTTTTCCCAACGAGAAAAATAGTGCCTTATAAGGCAATAGAACGCATGAAATTGTATTGAATGTCTCACTTGTAAAATATAATTTAAACACTTGAGTTTCCTAATAACCATAAAATTAATTGTTTTAGGTGAGAACATACTCTGTGGATTCTTGAATCCTTAAGTGAAAAACAAGTATTATTGGAATCGTAATCATTCTAAAACGATGCCAATATGAGATCAAGTAATAACGTAATTAGAACAAGATTAAATGAGTTGAATGTTGATAACGATTGTTATAAAAATTGTATGCATATTGAATGATGTTAAATGGCTAAAAATCCTAATATAATCTTAAAGTAGATGATAATAATGTAATGCACCATTGGTGATCAAGCATGTTAATAAATGGGAAACTTGCAATATTTAAGGAATTAGCACTTGTTTCATACTCATAACTGTGGTTTAAAAAATGATGTTGAATGATTAAATTTATCTAAAGGGAAATGTGAACTAATTTATCCCTTGTGGGAAAATCCATCTCTTCTTAATTCCCTCTTGTGGTCTCTTTTCCTATGGTGACATGCTCGTTTGAGAAAATGGGTGTTGGTTATTATTATTTATTCTTTGATTATGCGTTTGAATGAATATTATTTCCTTTAACCCATGTTTAATACAAAGAATTTAATTGAATATAGTGTAAACCATGAGATATGCATAGTGATGGTCAAAGACCTTGTTCTCCTTCTTTGTTCTTATAAGTTCTTGTTTTATCTTGACATCACTCGATGGGATGTACATGTTTTATTGTTCATTTGAGTAGTAATGTGGTTTTCTTATATGTCGTGTACTTGTTTAGTACTCATTGTGGGTCTAATAAGTGTATTGTGTGTATATGGGGAGGTATGATCATTATGAAGGTATAAGTAGTACAATAAAACCAAAGTAAACCTTGTCTGAACTTAAGGAGGAACCAAATGTATGTGTATTTGTTCAAGTGGAGGGATAAGTGGGTTTTGAATAAACAAGGTGGAGGGATAAGTGATAATGCATTCTTATTTGTTACTTGGAGGAACTAAGAACTTACGCCCTATACCCTAGTGGAGCGATAAGTGGTTTAGAATGACCCTAGTTCACCTTGCAAGCCACTGAAGGCTTGGTAGTGCGTACTAATGTTTGTGAATGTCCTTAGTTCCCTCTTTCAATCCTCGTATGAAGGCTTGATATTGTGATACACGTATGATGAAATGCAATTTTTACCCTCCCTTTATTCTAAAATTTTGTGAAACTTAATTGGTTTCTTATTGGCGTGTGTATGCATTTGATTGATGAATTTTGTTTCTTGTATGTATGAGTATGTTGTGCATGTGTCTATGTTGGGGACTTGTATTTCCAAAGGTGGAGGGATACGTGTTATCACGGTGTATGGGGTTTCTTATTTAGTTTGGGAAGAAACAAAGGTTGACAAGACTAGTCTTAGTGGAGGGATAAGTGTGTTTTTCATGTACGTGATTGTATTACTTCTTTGGAGGAACCAAATTCTAGTCTCCCTTCCTAAGTGGAGGAGATAAGTGGAAGTATTACCACCATTTCCCCTTGACAATCTCTTTTATGGCTTGGTGGTGTTATACCTTTTTCTTTTCTAATATTTAGTTGGAATCATCATCTCCTTGTTTTGGAGATACATGCAATGTGATGCATGTTGTGTTTTGGTTCAGGAATTGTGTTGTTGTTATGTGGGCACAAGTGATAGAGTAAGTGTTGTTGATAATATTTTAAGTTTAAAAAAGAAAAAAGAAAAAAATTGTGTTTTGGTCATGTTACTATTGTGGGTGTTACATGAGTTCTTACATAGGTATAATTTTGTAATTAGTAGCATAATGGATTTAGATTTTCCATATATGGAAATACTTTCCATAAAATTTGTCATACTTGGATTCATTTTGTCCATTTTATTTCTCCCACGAAATTTGACCATTAATGAACGTCTGTTTAAATCGATAATGCAATCCTTACAATAAAGACGTCTTCGGTATATGACACAACCATATGATGCCTAACAAAGTTGATTAAGAAAATATTGAAATAGAGCATCAGATGACTACAATCTAAATTCCTGTAACAAAGTAGATGTAAATCTTGCAATCATACCCTAACGATTTTTTAGACACATTTCTATTTTTTAAGCATATGATAAATGTTGAAACCCTATACAAGAGAGGGGATTCCAAACTATTTAGTTGATCTCACAATAAACTTTGAACCTGTGCTGAGCATTGGATATGGTCTTCAATGCATTACTGCAAGAAGCAAAGTGTCGCAACCATTTCCTTCTCAGAAATTTTTTTGACAGATTCTTGTCTTTGAATGTGGTGGATTTCAGGGGGCCTATGGGGTTAAGGGCGTCTAGGGAGCTACATTATTTCCTCACATACTAGGCCCCTGTGACTGCATCGGAACATTCAAAAACTGAATGTTTTGTAGGGTCACAAGAGTGGTTCACTGGATGGTCGCCTTCAATTAGTCTCATGCACTTCGCTAGCTTGATCACTCTAACGGAAAGATTCCTTCTTCAATAAAGTTGTGCAAAGAGTGTTGTTACACATGCCATAATTCCCCACAAACACATGAAAACCTCAAAAGAAAAAGATGCAAATGGGGATTCAGATTAGACTTCGACGGTCACCTTCGACTCAAGCATGAACTTTACGATTCAGGCGCTTTAGATACATTTCATGACTTCATATGTAGTTCTATGTGACCTATGTGTTGAATCGTGCCCTAGGTGACTCTTGTGCAAGTTGCACTTAGATAACTTTGCAATAAACTAGATGTAGAAAATGTACAAGTAAATGACACGTGCATGGACAAAATGCAACTTGTCCGTCCTATGAAGTGTATGTAAACTAAGATATGCAGTCCCTTGAACCCTAAAATGAACTGCATGCTAGGAATGGATGCTAAAGATAGAATCTCATCAATGCCTTTGGATGCAACCTGTAGAGGCGTGTGATAGTAGATGTCCAAAAGGCATTACCAATAATTCATAATGGCCTTCATGTATCACAGAAGTTTTGTATTTATATGAACATCCTCATGTTTGAATTTCGATATGACTGATATCCACTAACGAAGGTTGACTAGTTTAAGAAAGTAAATATGCCCCATAGCTATAAAAGACCCAGCAAGATGCAAGTCAAGATACATTAGAGGTTAGGGGCAAAGGGGATGGGGGCGCCTAGGTGACTAGTGTACTTCGTTGGGTGCTGGTGTCCAGACTCAGAAAAAAGGCACATGTGTCGAATTGTCAAACTGGGTAAGAAAGTTTGCAAGCACCAAGAAGGAAAATATAAAGCAAGCAAATAAACACAAAGACAATAATTAATAAGTACTTTTCTAGCTTAGAACATCATCTTGTAGTAGTGGTATGTGATCGGGACTCTTTAGCACATATCAGTACCCCATAATGCGTGATGTTGGGTGGTTGGTACACAAAGTACTAGCTTTAATTTTATGGTACATGGTCATCTTATAAGAGGTAAACCCTATGACGAAATATAAGAAACTCAACTAAACACCTCATATAAACATTATTTGCATATATTGACTTGCACTATAAATGCATGGGACTTATGGGACTCTATAATAAAACAACTAATACTGTAAAACATTAACCCCTAAATGTATCTTATTAAGAATTACTATGCATCTACGTGAGAGCTTACTAGCCATGGGGAATTCACTCTGAATCCAAAATAAATATCAAAATTCCTCCCTTATGGTTTTGAGAAAACATGTGGATTTAGAGAAACCACGTGGACATTTCATATAAAATCACTTCCCAAGGTGGTAATCATTAAACTAAAAAACACAAAAACTTCTCCACCGATGGCAATGGAATGCAAATGGCTGATCCTAAACAAATATGATCGAGCTCAACGTGAAACTACATGTTATGGAGCATTTTCCTGGACAACTGGACAGTAGCTTGATCGTCAGTCATTGAGGAAGACATTCGTTGTGTTTGTTGTTCAAAGCAAGTTCAAGGGCACTAGCCAACTTATGATTGAGGTCGCCAAACGAGTTTTGTTGATCTTACTAATATCGCTGAGGAGAATATAACCGATGTGTTACAAACAATTAGCCAATACACACTAACCACTGATAAAAACATGTCGTTGATTATGCATAGAATTTAATGACATGAGATTGTTGGCTAGGGATCCGTGCACTAACTTCTCTTCAATTCTGAACAATCGACCTTTAAACCTCTTTATCGGTTCTTCCTTCTCTTCTTCTTCATTGGGCCTCTCAATGTAGAACAAATCATTTTCAGCAAATTTGAATTTTGTTGAGAGACAAAATATATTACATTTTTACGGTTAAACCTGCATAAAACTTGATTTCTCTCTTTTCTCCAATATTTTTGCAAGTATGTTAGACTGAGAATGAAAATTTTGCGAAGATAATGAACAATGTGGGAAAAGAGAGTAGATACGATCGGTGAATGTTGGTGAAACTTGCAGGTGGTCTGTATTGGAAAGTGATTGGCAATTGACCAAGCAAAGTGTACAGATAATAGACATATGAACAGTCTGCACAGTGGATCCACACCTGCAATGCTATGCGTGCTACGATCCGTTGGTTGCATTAGAACCCCCCAATGAAGATCGAACATTTAGATGGTCGAAGACCTTGCAATATTAATACCAAATGACAAGGATGAGGTTTTGGAATTGATGAGCATAATCAGCTCGGACTGATCATGTTTGCACAATAACATGTTGCTAATTCAATGTTGAATTAATACACTGACAAACTAGAATCTCCTAGTGCAATTGCAACTCTTCCGTAAGAATAGTCCATGGTGGTTCTGAGACACACTTACATTCCTTCCTTAAAAAATCACTAAATCCCTACGTGATTTTACTAAATCGAACTGGTCTAGTTCATAATACAAGGATGTCGTATCTCACCAATGTGAATATCAAACTGGGATATTATGTCCCAACAACCTGAAATAAAAAACTCTCAAAATTATGTTAAACCAATTAATGAGGAAACTTTCAAAAATAATACAAGTACATTGATATAAAATGGTCCCAAAACCTAAAATTTGGAACATGAAAACCAAAATTCATAAACCTAAAAACTTTGAAAAATTAGAAAACCTAGGAAATCGAACCATGGAAAGTTTTTCCATTAAATTGACCTTGAATATCCACCTTGGTTGACCTGAGTACCCAAAAAGGTGTGGAACCCTAAAACATGATGCATGAAAAACTTTAAACTTGAAAGTAAAAACTATTGCAGTAGAAACCCCATTTAAACTAAAAGCTTCAACCTTGAACATCTCCTTAAAAATGGAAAATAAAAAAACCTCAAAACTATAGGAACTGCAGATCAGCCTTAAACATAAAAATACCTTACAATCCTACCAACTTGGTAAACTCTGCCACTAAGGAAAAACTAGTTACCCAAAAATATCTGAACTCCAAAAACTGCAAACTATTGCGTAAAAATTTAATTGATATAAAGCACTTGTGAAACTTGAAACTAAAAAATTAATCTTTTTGAATCTTGTGGAAGGCCCCAGCAAGATAGCCCAAAAATTAAAAAACTCTAATGCTTAAAAGATTCAAATATAAAAACTTCAAAGGTTTGGAAACTCTCCGTTAAGGGGACCATGACCAAATATAAAAAATTACATTTATATAACAAACATCAAAGTAATTTTAAAAGCTAGAATCCTAAAAATCGTAAATAACTCTGGAATACTTCTAAATTTTTGTAACTCATAGAGTGAGTTTTTGAAAAAACCCTAAAATCAAGATAAATTTTGTAAAATAGAGCAAAAAAATTAGAAATTTCAGAGAACCTTACTTGGAAGGTTTCGTAACCTTGGTAAAAAAATTGCTAATAAATTCGCACCCATGCACACGATATAGCCAAAACAAAAAAAAGGATTTTTTCACTAATTTTGGTAAATGTCGTAGCTCGGATACTACTTGTAATGAAATTACTTAGATAGGTTTGAATATTAGAAAAAATAGAACACTAAATAACACCAAAATATAGAGAAATGATCTCAATATGCAAGTAGAATGAATTTTCCACTTCAGGGGGAAACCTATGAACCATACAGTAGGACTCAAATGCTCTATATGATAATCAACTACTACCTGCTAACTCCTATATATATATATTATTTCGATGCTATGTCCACTATCAAGGCTGGCCCACTAATGATATTATAACATATATGAAAGAGATACAACATGATAAGAAGCTATGATAGCCACAAGTCATTCATACACATCCAATGTAAGATATAGGATTAAGGGCATAACAAATTGATGATAAGCCTTGTGAGTGGCTACAATAACATATTAGTCTTTAGCTTGTCTGATAACATCGTTAGAAGTAAATTCAACATTTTTAACTTCACATAAATGAGTGATCTAATAAATGGATAGTAAGTTTGCAGACAAGGATAGAACATGGAGAACTTTATTAAGCGTGTCATTCACCATCGCAATGGACCCTTCACCTTCAACATTAAGAGAAGTTTTGTTTCTCACAAAAAAATGTTGTTCTACTATCCAAAAGATTTTGAAATAAAGAGCCCTAATTTTATATGTGGGTTGAGGCTCCTAAATATAGAATCAATTGATTAACTATTGGTCTACTAGTTGTTGCATAAAGAGAAGTGCCTGCCTCAAAGGCAAGAAGTTGCATTTTTTGATATCCTCTTCTAAGTATGTTATTTTCTTGAAACATTGGTGTTTGACATTACCTAGTTTGCCTCAATATTTACAACATTCTTTGTCAATTTTACTTTTCTATTTCCCTTTACCTTTGTTTTCACTTAGGGAGAGGAGTTTTTTTTGTTGATTTATTTCCCTTAGACTTAGGTTGGGATTTACCTTAGTCTTTGGCAAGGACATTTCCTTTTCCAGTGCTAGATTTTAGACGTGTGCTAGAGTCATTGACTGTCGATTCTTATTTTTTAGTACCTTTAGGTCATATATCACTACTAAAAATCAATACTTTTTATTCCCTCTGAATTTTTTCACGTAACTTATCAATTTTTTGTGGCAAATATGTTTCGCTCAAAGAATTCTAATGTGTATTAGTTGGAGACAAAAAATAAGGATGACTCAATTTAGATAAAATAGTTATAATGATTTTTTCAAACTTTGGTTCACCATATTTAGAAAGTAGAAGCCGCAAGCGCTTCACTTGAGTGATGAAATCATCAATCTGAGGATAATTATCTACACTAAGAGTGAAAAGCTCATTTTCTTAGTACTGTGTTTTTCAAAAAGGTTTTCCAAGATTATTCAAATTGTATAAGGTGACATTTCACCCTAAAATTGAAACTTCAGCTTAGGGAATACTGATTGTCTAATAATTTCTCTAACTTCATCACAATGATTTTATAATTTTTATAGATTTGTAGGGTTAGTGAGTGTTACTTCTTGATTCATTCCAATGGTGTAAGGAACATGGCTAAGCAGGATGTCAATAGTGTAGCATTTCTAGCTGAAATAATTAAATCATGTGAAAATTACCTTTTTGGCATCCACGGTGAACATAAAAATTATTGTTGCTAAAAAATATCATAAATTTGTTCTTAAAATGTGCTTTTATAAGTAGTCGTTGAAATAATGTTTCAATGAGAATCATAATGGTACAATTTTATTACAGGAAAAAAATGATTTTTTTTTTTAAACTACCTAGAAAAAGTAGATTTGCATGGAAAATTTATGTGGAAAAAAGAATCACATAAGAAGGGATAGATGTCAATGATTATTACTTGGAAAAGAATCTTCTAGCAAAATATCATACTGTTACAACTCAAGAGGAGACTTTCTGGAGACAAAAATCCTAGGTCTTATGGCTAAAAGAAGGTGATTGCAACACCAAGTATTTCCACTTGACTACTATTCATCATAGAAATCATAATAGAATCAATAAAATCACTACTAGGGATGGTGAAACCAGCAATGACTATGCAACTATTAAGGAAGAAGTTGTGTTGTTCTACAAAAATTTCCTTAAAATGGATCAAAATCACGGGAGGGTGACAAGTATAGATGATTCCATTAAAGACATTCCCAACAATCTTGTGGACACCAACTCCTTCAAGAAGCTTACCGAAAAAGTCACTATGGAGGAGTTTAAAAAGAACCTTTTTACCTCAGAGGGGGATAAATCTCCCAGGCTTGATGGCTTTCTAGCGAGCATCTACCAAAAATACTGGGAAATCTACAAATATGAACTTCTCAAAGCGATAAATTAATTCTTTAGAATAGGTATATTACTCAAGGATCTAAATAGAAAATTCATTTTTCTTGTTCCAAAAAAGAAAGGAGCCTAAAAATTCAAAGACTTTAGACCAATCATCTTAGCTATTGTTTTTTACAAAGTCTTTACCAAAACTATCTCTTCTAGGCTTCAGCCACTTCTTACAAGACTCATATCCCATCAACAAGGTGGCTTCATCAAAGGTAGATTAATTCATGATAGTATTATTCTTGTTCACGAAGCCATACATTCCATGGAGAAAGCAAAGAAAGAAGGCATGCTATTCAATCTTGATATGAACAAAGCTTTTGACAGAGTTTCATGGGACTTCCTTAAGAACATTGTCGAAAAAATTGGCTTCTCCAATCATTTTAGGATAATCATTTTCAGTTGCATCTCCTCTCCTATGTTGTTGATCCTTATCAATGGTTCTCCTACCAAATTCTTCAAGAGCAGTAAAGGCTTATGACAAGGATACCCAACGTCTCCTCTTCTCTTTATCCTGATGGTTGAAAGATTTAGTAAGAGAGTGGCCAACGTTGTTCACTTGGGAGAATTAAAAGGATTCAAACCATCCTCTTTCAATCCTAGAGTAGCTAATCAACACTTCGCTGACGACATAATTTTTATTCTTATGGCATCAGTGGTGGAAGCTAAGAAGTTAAAATCTATCAATTTAGAATATGAATAAGTGTCGAGCCAATTGATCAATTTTGATAAGAGTTCCCTTTATTTTCTCCACACTCCTGTCTCTAGATAGAAGAAGATCTCAAATATCATTGGGTGCAACATCATCTCTCTACCCTCTTCGTACCTCAGCATGCTCCTGTTCTATGGCAAAATCCCGAATGAGGTATGGAACAATCTCATTGACAAGTTCCAAAGGAAATTAGCTTCCTGGAAAGGAGTTGTCCTCTCTCAGGCTGGAAGATGCATCCTCATCAACAACATGTTCCAAAACCTCCCTATATATCTAATGTCTATATTAAAATTCCCTAGAGAGGTGATCAAAATAATTGAGAAAATTCAAAAATGTTTTTTATGGAGCGGTGTTGAGGAACAAGATAGGTTCCACCTTGTTGTGTGGGACAAAGTTTGTCAGTCCAAGAGGCAAGGTGTTATTGCCATAAAAACTTTACTACATATGAACAAAGCTATGGTGACCAAAATGGGTTGGAGATTACTGAAAGAAGATCCTCCATGGACCAGGCTTGTTATAGATAAATATTTGGAAAATACTAGATGCAATGATTGGCTTCACCTTGAGGATCTGCCTGTTGGCTCTCAATTATGGAATGCTCTTATTAACTCTAGGTAATTGTTGATCAAAGGTAGCAAGTGGAATTTTGGATATGGAAAGGATATATATTTTTGGGAAGGTAAATGGATCTCTAATTACCCGCTTAAGAATAGGGAAGAATGGTCTCAGCTGATTGTTACTTACTCCAACATGATTGGCACTATGGTTAAGGATATATTAGAGTCAATATTGAAGGTAACATTTGGGTGCAATTGCACTTGATTGATCAGAATCTTATTGATTTTACAAATAATCTGTAGTTTACTCTTATTACTCATCACCTTGATGTTGGTGACACTGTTGATGAGCTCATATGGGAAGATTCTATAGATGGGTCCTACTTTTTCAAAAGCGGTTATAATTTTCTCTCTGTCAACATAAACCATCTATTGAGTGGAATAAGGTCTGGTTAAAATATTTGAATCCCAAAATCAATATCTTTCTTTGGATTAACATACAAATGTTTCACTTAATTCTTAGTAGATTAATGAAACAGATAAGGGTAGCAGGCCAAGGAGGAATACCTGTTATAATATTGGTTGAAGGTTGTGAACACATTCTGATTTTTGATCCAAATTGATTGTGTGAGCTTCCTTTTGGCTAGGAGATTTACTTGAAACACAAAAAAGACCACAAAACATAGTTAATAACAAAATGTTAGTGGATTGCCTAGCGTGAGATAGATCCAGGAAGTGTGATACTTCCTCAACGGTTGTCAATCCACTTCTGTATATAATTCAATATAAAATAAATGAACATGCAAATAAAAGAATATAATGTTAGTGTTTTGATTTAGGTATCTCATATTTCTATCAATGTTAATCAAATTAGATACTTTAAGAAATTAAACTGATGAAGGTCTCGGGTCAAGTTGCAGGTTGGGAAGATGGTCTGAGAATCACATGCAGGGTCTGGGTAAGGTTTGGAAAAGTTTGATTGGTTTTGGGGTGAGTGGGGATCTTTTGGTATGAGGTAGTTTACTAGACACAAAGACCGATGTCGGTCAGGGTATGACCAATGATGTTTAAAGTATTACCGATGACGATTATTGAGGGCAATGGCAAAATTTCAAAGCAAGTGTCCAAGCTCTCTCTGTGTGTCTGTACAAAGAGATGGGAAGGTATGTGACAAGGTTGTATCTAGGGTATTAGGCTTGGGTGAGGTTTTTGTGAGGCTTTTGGGGTGTTAAGGCAAATTTAGTGAAACTCTGACTAGAGACATAATAACTGACATCGGTCTGGTGACCAATGTTGATGAAGGGGAAACTGACGACGGTTAAGATAATCGGCGTCGGTAGGGGTAGTTTGGTGAAAGTTGATAAAAGGTGATTTTGGGCTTCTCTGTGATTACACAGAAGAGTGAATGGGGATTGGTTGGGTTTATAATAAGGTGAGGAAAACTTAGGAAATTATAAAGGTTAGGTATGGAGAGCCAGAGGGTTATGGGTGCCTAGATACGTAGATAGGCAAGAAGGCAGGGATGAAGGATTGCAGGGAAGAAAAAGATCTAATAACAAAAGATAAAGAACCTATTAAGTATGTAGGGAAATGATGCAAAATTGAATGCACTTACTTGTATTTTGCAAGCCTGGTTGGTGAAGGAAGGTGATGGTTGATCTGTGATGAACTTGGGGGTCAGTGTCGTAGCAATACTTTACCATAGTGCTCCCATGAATTTTAATGTCTTTGGATCAGTCTCAGGTACTTCCTTGGGCCTCTAGCTGAATGTATTACGACATCTTAATGCTGAGAAAACTCTGGTTCGTGCTTGAATGCAGATAGCTCTCTCCAAAACTCCAAGTGATCAACCTAGAAAAAAGGTTGAAAAACTATATAAATGATAACCTACAACGGTTAGGGTGACTTTTGTTGGTTGTGGGTTAGCCGGTGTCTATTAGGGCAGGAAATCCTAGGTTTTTCAAAAATAGCAAATCTTGGCTATTTTTGGTGTGCTCTTCTTATCAGTCCAAGTCTCAAGTGATGGTTAGCACTTAGATAAGTGGGAGTGTTGTTAGAGAAGGAATAGGAATTTAATGTTAGGGTTAGACTAAGTCCCAGTTGGTTAAGATAAGTAGAGACTGAATCTTAGTTAATTAATAGGCTAAGAATAAGTCCATGGTGAGGTGTCTAGGTGATGTGGCTGGGTGAGGTGTAAATTAACCTAATTAAAGTAATTAAATTAATAAATAATGTGAGGATGGGAATTAATTCAATTGTAAGTAATTAAATTAATATGAATGTGGGGTAAAGGGGTCGTGGTTAGGTGAACATGTTATGTTAACTGATTGAAAGGGGACTAAGGGGAGTGTGACCCAAATTTGGCATCTACATTCACCTCTTTTTGTCACGTAGCTTGTATTGGTAAGAGATGCTGACAAAAATAGGAAGAGGTTGCCCCAAGTATAGGTGAGAGTGGGGTTTCCCCAAGTAGGGCTAAAGGTGAGATTGCCCCAAGTATGATGAGGTTTCCCCAAGTATGGGTGGAGGTGATCCCCCTCGAACATGGATCTGACGAGGTGTTAGATGGATTCAATGAGTGGATTGATAAATGGGTAAGTGATGGGAGGTGGGTTGTAGGGAAGGTTATGGGAACTTTAGGTAATGGGTAAGGTTCATATTGGGTAATGGGTAATGGCAATCGAATGCACGCACACGTATAGACTGTGACATGGTACCAAGTTGAAGAGCTTACAAACTCTACATCGTCCAAGGTCGATAGGTTTATCTAAACAAGGTTGAAGTGATTCAGGTATCTAGGGTACAGGATATGGTCCAGAAACACAACTTAGGTTAGGTGTAGGAATGTTTAGGTATGATCTGGTACACCAAAGGTTTGGTCGGGATAAACAACATGGCAATAGGCAAGGAAAGGTCATTAGGCTAAACAACATAGGTAATGACATCACAAAGTATATAGGTACACAAATTCCAATGTTCACAAAAGGTGGTTCAGGGCAGGGTATGCAGGTCATGACACGAGTTTCCATTTTACAGGCTCAAGTGGCAGCCCTATAAGCACAGGTAGCATAGGAACAGGCACTCGTGTAGGGTAGAGATGGAGATGGGGGATAGGTAGCCACCTTATAGGTGAAGGTTGTAGGTTTGCAAGGCCATCTGGCCACTACACAGGAACATGTTATGGCTTTACTGGCCCAGGTTGTAGTATAGGGTCAGGTACCCCAATAGGCCCAGGGACAGGGTCCCATATTATAGGCACCCACATAGGTAGGAGGATAAGCTTCAGGGCAAGTATTAGCAAGATAAATCTCACAGGTTGCAGTGAGACCTATGTCACCCCCTCAGATGGTGACGATGGTGGAGTTCAAGGATGCCCTGAATGAGACTTGTGACTATCAGGATCACCTGACTACTGTCGCTATAGATTTCCCTTCATATGCTGAGTACAGATCCTAGTAGAAAGTGAGTGAGAGGAGTAAATCACGTACTCATAGCTCAGAGAACACAGGGGGTTGGCAAGCCTAGAGATAGGGTCAAGGTAAGACTACTAGTTCACAGAGGTCAGGCCCAGGTGAGGGCCAAGGGGAGATTAGACTGAGACCTATAGAGAGTGGAGAGATGTTGGTAGGATGGTAGATAGGTCAGGAGGAGGAGATAGGTGAGACTGGCCTAGAGGATATCAGGTGGGGTGATGTTTAGCCACTTGAGATTATCAGTGTTTCTATTTTTATATTTATATCGGCCTGTGTGCCGAAGATGATGAGACTGTATATGAGAGTTTTGTGATTTCAAGTTTTGATATCGGCCTATGTGTCGAAGATAGTGAGGTTGTATCTGAGTGATTTGAGATACTTGTATTTATTTATATGTATTGATACACAAACTTTCTCATTTATATATAGTTGATGATGTTTATATATTAATGATGTACTTGGTTTTAATTTCCATTGTTATTGTGTATGGATGGAAACTAGGGGAATTAGGCATGATTGAGTCGAGGTCATGTAGGCATGATGGATTCAAGGTGAGTTATGCATGGTGGAGTCTAGAAGAGTTGGGCATGGTGGCGTCTAGGTGAGTTAGGCAATCGAGGTCATATAGGAATGATGGAGTCAGGTATAGGCATGGTTTGGTATGTTTTTGGGCTTTATTTAATCTCCAAGTTATTAGTAGTATGGAAAATAAATGATGATGTATATGTATGTTATGGTGTAAATTTCCAAATATTTTATGTCATGGAAATATGAAATGATTGATTGGATGTTTTGATGATGTGATAAAATGGTAGGTATGTATGTTTGTTGATTGTTTAATTTCCAAGTGTTGTAAAAAAAATAAACTAAAAATAAACTAAGTAAGGTATGTCAATAGAAAAATGGGGGAAAATTGGTTAGGGAAAAGAGTGGTCGAGCTAACATCCAAGGGCCCCATGCCCTCAGAGTGTTGCCTACATAGCCCCAGTGAAAAGGGGCCTCAGGCTGATGTAGTTCTCCCATAAGCTAGGGAAGAATATGATAAGGTAGAAGGATGGGTTGGTAGGTTTTAGGCATGATTGAGTCTAGGTCATTTAGGCATGGTTTAGTTTAGGTCATTTAGGCATGGCTGAGTTGAGGTGATTTCGGTATGGTTGAATTTAGATGTCAAAGGCTTGGTCCTGTATAGGATAATCAAAAAGTAATGAAGAAGGTGATTGGTAAGAGGTGAAAAATGAACCTCCTAATTGAAAATAACCATAATAAGTCTATCATACCAACTATGGACTTATGAACGTAAGACCCTAAAGGCATTGCATGATTGATTATTGTAAGGGTAAAGAAAGTCACATGATCATGAAATGTCGCATTTACGGCAAGTACCTTGAGAAGGTAGAATTTTAGAGACAAAAGTTAGTGAGGTGAAAGAGGCTAGTCTTTAGCGTAACTTGGTGTTAGAAACTATGCCTATTTGGCAAGATACCCAAGATCAAAATCGGCAAGTCCATGATGAAAAAGTTATCTTTTTCTTTTTGATTTTGTTTTTATAGACTAATCAATGCAGGAAGCCTATATGGGATGAATAGATTATCTCCTTGAGGTCTTCATGAAGTTGATCGATGCGGGAAGCTTCAGAATATTTTTTTATTTTTTTCAATAATAGTCTTCTTTTGATGATAGACTATGTATAGTATGGCTAGCTTTGTATAGTTGTCCTTCGAGGGAGTAGTCTATTTATAGCAGAGAGATAAAAAGAGTAGATTTCCTTTTTTAGGGATTCGTCTTTTTACTAGAAGTTTGACTCAAGGAGTGGAATCCCATTTTACTTTTGAGATTGTTTTGTTTCAGGACTTTTAGGTCATGGACAAGACTATAGAGAAAGAGAGGCTCTTGTGTTAAAGACAAAACCATAGCACACAGAGGTTAACTATGAAAGAGAGGGTTGAAGGAATGAACGACACAGAGATTTCATCTTAAAAATACAAAAAGCATTCATGAGAATCATGCCATGAGTAAATCCGTGATACCCATATTGAAGACAAGGTCGAAAAAAAGTGACAGGTAATCAGATGATTCTTGTTTAGTCGTTGACCCTTAAAATAGGGAAAATGGAAGGTGAATGGTTCTTTGATATAGGAATTGATTCAACAATATAATCATCAAAGATGCAAGGAATTGAGGGTCTCATATTTAGGTTTACCTTCGAGTGAAGACAAATTATAAGCACCGGATCCATAGGTATGAGTAACGATATAGGGTCCAAGCCAATTAGGAGAAAATTTTCCCCATTTACTTTTCTCCTCTTTTGTTACATGTTGATTTTCCTTTAGGACGAGGTCACCGACCTAGAAGGTTTGTTCATGTACACTTTTATCGTAGGCATATTTGATACATTTTTGATAGATTTGGAGGTGACCGAGAGAATTTACACAACATTCGTCTAATAACTCAAGTTGTGTCAAACGGTCCTGGAAAAATTCATCATCATTGAGCATATCTTTGAGTGAGATACAAAGAGATGTAATTTTTACTTCAAGCGGTAGAACAACCTCCATACCATAGAATAAAGAGATAGGTGTGGCAGCATTTGAGGTACAAATACTAGTGCAATAATCCCACAAGCAAAAAGGAATGTGTGTATGCCAATCCTTTCAAGTATCATCAACTAATTTCATAAGAATTTTTTTAAGGTTTTGTTGGTTGATTCATCTTGGTCATTGGTTTGAGGGTAGTAAGGTGAAGAAAATATGGGTTGAATGTTGAAGGCATCATAGAGTTTCCGTAGGGTTTTGTTTTTGAATTTTTTTGCGTTATTAGTGATGAGACGGTGAGGAACACCAAAGTGAAAAATGATGTGATGGTTGATGAATTCACATATTTTCTCAACTTTTTTAGAAATAATAGGCATTTCTTCTACCCATTTAGTGTATTATTCAGTAGCGGTAATAATCCATTGATGATGTTGTGAAGAATGAGGATTGATCTCTCCGACAAGATCCAAACCCCATTATGAGAAATGCCAAAGGTCATGTATGACTTGTAAGGCATGAATAGGGGTGTGATGAAGATTAGCATGTTGTTGTCACTTCACACAACATTTGAAATAGTCACAACAATCATGGTTTAGGTTTGGTTATTAATAGTCTAGGAAGACAATGCGTTTAGTGACAGCTAAACCACTGAAGTGACCCCCAGAATTTTTGTCATGAACTTCCTTTATGGTATAGGGAATTTCAAAACTTATAAGGCATCATAAGAGGATACCATCAAAGCCATGTTTATAAAGAAGACCACCCATGATGATATAGCAAGAAACACTTCTGAGAAAGGATCATTGTTCATTGCGAGTAAGATCTGGAGGTAGAATTGAAAGGGAAAGGTAGTTAGTAAACTATTTATACCAAAGGTCACGTGGGTCAGTTTCAATGGTTCCTATAAGGTTGGCATCTCGAAATAAATAAGAAGGTGTTTACAACCTTTATACTGTGATAAATATTTTCGAGTCGGAGGGTGAAACGGGAATTTGAGAAGCAAGGTAGGCCATCGTGTCCACAAATTTATTAGTGGAACGTCGGGTGGTTTGAAGTTCATAATGGTCAAAGGTAGTCAAAAGTATGTCAACATGATGATTATACTTTTGAAGTATCTCATTATGACACTGGTATATACCATTAACTTGGTTTACAACCAGTTGAGAATCATCAAAGATATTAATTGACTTAACGTCTAAAGCGATGGTGGTTTGAATGCCTAATACAAGTGCTTCATATTCGGTGATATTGTTAGTACAATCAAAATCTAGTTTGAAATATAACGGCATAATCTCACCATCAAGATGAATGAGGATAACCTTGGCACCACCCACAAGATGACATTTAGAACCATCAAAGAATAAGGTCATCTAGTAAATGGTATCATCCAAAGAGAGGGTAGCAATGGATTTGTCTGAGAAATTGAAGTTAGAGGATTGATTACAAGAGAGAGGTGCGTCTACAAGTTGGTCACCGATGTTTTATCCTTTGACATATTTTTGATGCATGAATTCTAATTCTAGGTCTGTAAGAAGCATAAGACAACATGTGACATGTTAATATTGATAAGGCTTGGTGTACATGTAATATAAGGGGTCTGTATTGGTGACAACAAAGGTATTGTGGTTAAGTAGGTAATGGCACAGTTTAGTGGTGATGAAAACTAAGGCTAAGCAGAGTTTTTCGACATGAGTGTATCTAGTTTCATAGTCCAAAAGGGTATGGCTTATTTAATAAACCGCTTTCTCCCTATGTTGCTCATCGCGATGAGTGAGCATGGCACCCAAGGAATGATCAGTAGGAAATGTAAAGGCACTAGATGGTTGGTCATCTTTAGAAGGGGAATGATGATAGGTGGTTCTGAAGAGGTATTGTTTTAAGTTTAGCTTCAAAGGCTTTGTTGTAGTTCATCGATCCCATTTGAAGGAGACATCTTTTTTTCGGTCAATGATGAAATGGGTATCAGCAGTTAGAAAGTTATGAAATAAAATGACGAGTAGATTGCAATATGTCTCCAAACTAAAGAAGTAAAGGTTAGTATGGCAAGAATTTTAATAGATTGGCCTTATCTATAGAATGTGTGGGTCAACTTCTAGTGCCACACAAAGAAATGATTTCAAGGAGCCTGCCGAAAAGGATTCAAAGACACACTGGTCTTTGTCTCATGAAGGTGAACACGATAGTGATGATACAAGAAGATTCCACCTTAAGGACGGTAAGGTGTTTGGAATGATCATTGGATCTTGGCATTGAATGATCATTCAACATAGGTCTTCCAATATGTGATGCGATAATGTCATGATAGATAGGAAGTCATAGCCTACTGATATGATGGAGCCTCGCCATCTTGTTAAGGCCAAAATACATGACACGATAGACGAAGGTTCCCCAGGTGGTTTTGTGTTGATCTTTTGGGGAAAATAATATTTTGTTATAATGTCCATGAGGGATAACATCTCATCGTCGGCAGTGAGATCACGTAGTTGGTCAATACTAGTTAGAGGAAAGTTGTCTTTGGGGAAAGCTAAGTTAAGGTCACAAAAATATATGAAAATGTGGAGTCCCCCTGTCACTTTTGTGATATGAATGATGTTAGAGATCCATTAGGGATGATCAATGGGTAGGATGAAGGAAACTAAAATAAGGCGCCAAAGTTCTTCTTTGATAAGAAGGTCAATGCGAGGATACATTTTCTGCAACTTCTGTTTTACGGGGTTGCTTTCATAAATAGTTATGATATTATGGACCACAATGTTTGGGTCAATACCGGGCATATCAGTGTAAGACCAAGAAAAATCATTGCTATGATCCCAAAGGAAAGAAGTAAAAGCTTCATGTTCAACAACATCTAAAAATTGGCTCATCTTTAGAATGTGTAGGTCATCTTGAGTTTTAATATTGATTTCGATGGTTGATTAATTTAACATGGTTTGTGTCTCAGAAGGCAATGACCGGTGAATATAAGAATCATCTGCACCAAGATAGGTGAGAGTAGACTCATTGTCCTAACATTAAACAACATTAATAGATAGTGTATCGTCATCGATCATGTCAGGATATAGGAAGGGAAGAGAAGAGGGAACCTCGCCATCTTGTTGATTAGTCAGAGGTCTTATGGAAATGGTGTTCATGAAAAAAAAGGTTAGAAGGAATGGATTCTAGATCCATATACTCCATAGGTGAAGGTGGTGAATTTGGAAAATGGGGTGGAGGATTGTCATCTTTAATGAGTTTGACACGGGCCTTCTTGGGAGATGGTTCAGCAAAGCCAATACCACTATGGTATTTTTGTTTGTGGGTGGTGCACGAGATGACAGTATGGCGGCCTTGTTCATAGAAACCAAATCCAAAACCCTTCCATGCACAACAATGGAGGAAGGTGTGGGAAAAGCGGAAGTTGGTGAGAGATTGAAGGTCATATGAAAATGGTCATGTTTGGGTATGCGGCTCGGGCGAGTAGGTAAAAGTATCAAGTCCCCCATACATTAAGTTGGTGCGAAGGTGGGGAGGACCATACAGGGGAAACATCGCCAATGATGGTGATCATAGCGGGGATGTTGGCGAAGGTTACCATAGTCTTGAGGAGTAAGGAATGTGTCAATGTTATACAGGTGGTACTCCCCTAGAGTGAGATGATTGAAAAACACCTTTTAAGGGATCGGTAGTCTAGTATGTGGGTAGCATGGAAATGGATGAATTACTGGGCGGCAGAAGAAGAATAAGAATTGGTTGGTTTAGAAGTAGATTGGATTAGTGCATGGGTTAGCTACAGAGGTTACGACTGCAATGGGAATAGAGGAGTGATGTGTGGGAGAAGTAGCGAAAACATTGGTCGAAGGGGTTATGGGTGAAGGAGAGGTGGCGGTGGTGGAAGATGCCTTAACTGGTATAAGGACATCATTAGGTCACTACAACATGTTACAGGTTTTTGAATGGTGAAGGGTCATCTAGAATGGTATAGTTATGTCCTTCATGTTCAAATTTTACACAACGATGTAAGGTTGAAGGAACACAACCCATGATATAGATCCAAGGTCGACCAAGCAACAGGTTGTAATGGAATTCTCCCACTAAGAAATAGTACAATTCTGGAACTGTACGGGGGCCCACACGAATGTGGAGAATGATGGTGCCAAGGGTCAAAGTTATGGCATCATTGAATGAACGCAACATAACTAGGTTATTATGCATGCAATTGGCAGGGATGCACATTTGGTTGTATGCATGGGAGGAGATAATGTTGATGTTGGCACCACCATCGATCATAATGTGTCGAACACATATATTATCAATGTAGATGGAGATGAATAGGGCAGGATCAGGATCATCTGATTGGAGAGGTAAAATCTCATCATCAGAGAAACTGAGAGTGGTTACTTGATGAGTGGTAGTGGGTGTAGAGGAAGGGGATGAAGTGGTGAGAGATGCCACATGGTGAGGAGTGATCATGGAGGCCACAGGTGTAGGGTTGTTAGGTAAAACTTGTTGGATTACAGAACCTCAATGAGGGCCTGTCAGTGAGACTCAAAGGTTTGGACAAGTTCGTATAATGAAATTTTGAGAGGAGATTGGTGTAACTCATTTGATCATTGTATGATGGGAAACCCCATCAGAAATAGGGTATGTGGGTCCCTGAATGGTGATTCTTGGTGCGGGTGTAGATGGTATATTGGGCACATGATTGGTAGATGGACTGGTTATTTTATCCTTTCCTTTATCTTTCTGGGTGCAAGTGGCAATGTTAACCATATTAATATGGGGTGAGGGAGCAGTTGATTCATGATAAGTGTAGTGACAAGACAGGAAATAGAATGATGAGGGCATATACTAGTGTTGTGAAAGAAGATGTTGTGCACTAACATTTTGGTAGGGGTTTTGGCTAGCTCTTATGATGTGGACCATATTGATCTCAAATGTTAGAGGTGGATAAAAGGGTTGTGGAGGTGGAGATGAAGGTCGTTGAATAGGTAAGGGATGAGGGTGTGTGGTGATAGGTGATAGGTGAAGGTGGAACAAGGTCCTCATCTAAAAGATCACCGTCGTCAAAAATTTCTTCAGGAGGACATACTTAGAGAAGAATGGTCTTTAGAGCCTTAGAATTTTCTACATCATTTCCTAGCAAATGATGGTAGGCATAAATTTTGGTATCGTCAAACCCTGTTGGTTTAGGTTTGAGTGGGTTGTAAGGTCTAAGTGGTGGCAATGTGATGACAACGGTCTCTAAAAGGTTTGCTAAGATGTTGGCATAAGATCCTGCCAATGGATCACAATGTGAGGTAAGTGTGGGTCTGGATGGAAGTGTGAGTGATTTTGGTGGGAGAGGTGCCATGGGAGGTGGAATCAAAGGTGGAATAGGTTTGACCACTGGTTTGGTAGGTTGTACTATTTTTGGGTTTGGGTTACACCTTCTTGGGTAAAGGTGTAGCAGATGAGCTAGTGGATAGAAGGTGTTGTAGGTTTGACTACCTCTTTGGAGGGTAGTTGGCTTTTCAACTTTGGTTGCACCTTCCTAGGTAAAGGTGAAGAAGGAGTGCATGATGTAGAAGGGAAGGCAAATGGTGGAAGAGGACGGGTTAGCCAAGGTGATAACGGAGGTGCGGTGAAGGTTTTTGGAAGAGGCGAGGTGGAGGGTATTGGTTGAAGAGTGGGGAATACCATAGGTAGGGATGAGGCTACTAGAAGTGGTGTGGGTATAGGTGGTAAAAAGGTTGCAGGTGACAGAAAAGGTGTATGCTGTGTAGGTAAGTTAGGTGTAACTAGAGGCTCGTGATGAGGATGATGGGTTGTTGTATTTTTAGTTTACCTTGGGTAAGAGGTTGTTTGGCCAAGGTGGATGGGTGAGGTCCTAGGATGGATGGAAGTGGTGAAGGTGACAAAGGAGTAGTAGGCAAAACTAGTGTATGCGGCCTAGAAGGTTGGGTCTTCCTTTTAGGTGGAGGAATGGTTTTTGCACAGGCTTGTGAGGATGTGGCTAAATCCAATTTGACAAGAGGATGGACTAGGCTTGATGTCGGCATGACGCCCCAATGTGGTAATGGTTCTGGGCATGGGGGAAGGTTTGGGTGATGATGAAGGTTTAGGTGTTGGAAAAAGTTCAATTGTTGGTAAGGTTTTAGGTGTGGGCGAAGGTGATGAATAAGAGGTCGTTACGAATAGTATGGGCATGGTTGGTTTGGCTATCTAAAACACCTTTGGATAAATCGTGGAGGTATCAACAGATGAAATTTGTATTTGGGTTGAAAAAGGTAGCCGAAGGTTCCCCCAAAGCATGGAATTATCAACATAATCCAAGTGGTCTATAGGCGTGAAAACAAAATTGTTGTAGGAGGAGATGATGTTGATTTAGTAGTAATCCTTGTAAAGTAATGTCTATGAGATAGGGAATTGATTGGCTTCAGACTATGTGGGTAAGAGAGCCAAGAGAAAATCAACAGGATCCTGGAAGGCTAATGGGGAATTGTCACCAACAGGAAGTGGTGCTTCTAAATGATCTCTAATGGGTAGGGGAGATGATGGGTGGGATGAGGTAGGTTCCTCTTTCAGTGGAGAGGAAGGTGATCATGATTCTCCCGTGGGTAAGAGATTTAACACCGTGGGTGGTTCGTTAGATTGTGAGGTGAGTGGTGAAACGACATCGGAAGATATTGTGGACTCCCCCATGGGTGAAGGTGGAGATGAAGGGGAATCCTATGTGGGTGAAGGAGTAGATGAAATAGGCTCCTCTATGGGTAAAGGAGCTCGTGCAAGAATATCCTCAATAGAGGGGATAGGAGGAAATTGAGGAAGGGCTAGTATGACTTTGAAAATAGCATGAACTTCACAGACATTACTATCATTAGTCGAAGGTTCTCCAGTTTTGTTAGATGATGGGATGTGATTAGGAAATGGATTCTTGAAGATATGCAAGTTCTAATTAGCCGGTGCGTTTAGGTTGTCCAAGATGAGATCTATGTTGTCTAACATTTATTGGACAATGTTTTTGAAGTTTATACAATTAGCATTGCTATGACCTTTAACACGATGATAGTTGCAGTAATCACGTTCCTTGTACCATGCAGTCATAAGACGAGCAGGGTCAAAACCAGTATGTGTTCTGATGTGTGGAAGAGTAATTTCTCCATCTTTTAGAAGTTTTTCTAAGACTGGAGAATAGGGTTCTTCGATTGGAGTGTATTTTCATTGCTCCTGCTTGAACTAAAAAGGTTGAATGGGAGAAAGGTTCGAGGAAGGTTTTGATTGATTGAATGGGTGGGATGGGCTAGCTTTTAAAACTACCATGTTGGTAAATCCTTTGGCTTTGGAATAATTATTTTATGGTTTGGAAGAGGTAGAGGCATCGTTTGACTTGAATGCAACATTTTTTTTACACAATTCAATTTTCTTCTCTTCTATGCACATATTTTAAGTTTTCTAGCCATGGTGAACACCTCGTTGAATATACGAAAGGTTTGGAATTGGAGAGTTGGTGAGATGTGTCTGGCACAAGCCCTAGTGAAAAAATCTATAAGCCTGGTTTAAGGTAGTTAGAGTGTAAGTTGGTTGGTGAGGCTTCGCCAACAAGCTACTAAATATGTGATAGATTTGTCTTCGTATTGTCGTGTTGAGTACAAGTCAGTCATGGTGACCTTCTTGGAGATATTGATCAAAAAATGGTCCAGGAAGGCTTGAGCCACTTGGTTGAATGAGTAAATGGACTTTCAAGGTAAACCACTATACCAATCTAATGCATTTCCTTTCAAGGACATTAGGAATGTCCATAAGAGTAGAGCGTCATCATAAGCGATTAGATAACACCCACGTTTAAAAGATGACAAGTGTTGTTGCAGATCTTGTTTTGTTATTGAACAAATTGAATTTGGGCATTTCCCAATGTGTATGGTATGGACAAATGGGAATAGATGGATGAATGGGCTCATTACAGATTTCTTCATATGTCAAATAGTTGCGAGAGACAGAAACTGATGCTTCCAATGTTTATATCTTTTCCATCATCATTTTAATAAGGTCGTCGGTAGGTTGTGATGATTGGGCCCCCCTGTAGTATAAGAGGGTAGATGGTGAATGTATGATGAGGACCGCATCCCAGTATATGGTGGTGTCAAGTATAAGAACTGCAAGGGGAGAATATATGTAGGTAGCAAATATCCCAAATAGGTGATAGATGAGATAGGGGGTTGTTAGTGATATGTGTAAGTAGGTGGGGTGGATGTAGCGATTCTTGTAGTGATTGGAGGTAAATACTACGAGATGGAGAGGATGATGTTTTGGAATGGAGTATGGGTTTTTGACACCATGGGTGGCTGTGATGTGATAGGTATATATGATGTGGCGGGTGCATATGGGGCTATGGTCAAGGTGGCTGATGAAGGAATGGTTGACACCTTGGGAGTAATTGACGTCAAAATTGTGACTGATGTTATAGGTGTAACAGATATTGATGATTTGGGGTCAAGTTGGGATACCACAGGTGGTAAAGTGGAAGAAGGTAAGGCCGAGCTAGTACTAGCTGACATAGAAGTGGGTATGAGGGTAGGAGGAATGGACACAGACATGTCGTATACCAAATGTTCTAATGAATCTTGAGTGGATGAATGGGTGAGCTAATATTGTAAGGAAACAAGTTTTTGGTTAAGGAGTCTTGCAAACTCCATGTCACTAGTATTGATTATAATGGGATGAGTAGGATCCATAGGTGATAAGATGAAAGGTGGGTATGGGCTAAGTAGAAGCGGCTGAAGGCTTGCGTGGAATACAAGAGCGTTGGCTTGGCTTCAAGTCAAAACCATGTGAGTTAACGAAGATCTAGTAATATGATCTCTGTAAATGACGCTAAGGCACAGAGGAAATGGAGAAAATATGTTTCGAGAGTTAAATTTATCATTGTTTTAATTAAAAAATAAACATAGGAACTGACGGCGGTTGGGTTAATCAATGACGGTGATAGAGGGTGACCAATGACGGTTAGGATGACCGATACCAGTTATAGTGGAATAATCAAAAATATGATAAATGTTGTAATAACTTATGAAAATGAGACAAAATATGGATTTGACAGTGATTCCAAAGTTCCAGAGGTATGATGATGTATCTAAGAAAACCCAAAAAGAATAAAAATGTGATGAGTGTTCTTTTGGTGAAGTAACCCAAAAAAACAGGAAATCGACAATGGTTAGGTAAAACAATGATGGTCAGATGTAAATTGGTGATGGTCACTGGATCGACGCTGGTCACTGTGAAATTTGAAAATAATAAGGAAAATGGGATTTGGTGACTTAGATCAGATAGAATACCAACCCAGAAAGCTGAGTGTGGTAATGATGAATCCTGACACACTCAGAAATAGTCGGAATACACCAACTATGATTATGGAGTGTAAAAGGAAGAAAAGAATGAAGAATATGACCTCATAACTCAAAACACAAATCAAACAAAAACTAAGAAACATGAAATCTTATTCGTGAATTTTATGTTTTAGCTTATGTTATTTAGGACTGACTTGTGAATAGAACAAAGTTTTTGGTTTGATAGAAGGTACCCTATGAAAAGCCAAGAACTAAGGATGGTTTCAGGTAAATTTTTGGTAGGGGTTTTCTTTTCTCTGAGACAATGACTGGACAGAGAAACTAGCTGGGCACCCATTTTCAATCCTCTGATCGTGTGATCGTTGAAAACTTCTTCGGCGTAGGATGATGTTTAAGAAGACAGGTAAATTATTTAAGTGGTTTGGTATAGAGAGTGTGCAAAGTGAACTATGATTGAATTAGTCAACCATCAGTTGGGCATGACTTCCAATGTATAGGTTTCCCTCAATTAATGTGAGCTATAATGCAACAAACCAGAATGAAAAGTAAATGTTTTAAGCCCAAATCCACAATTATGTTCGATGTAGAAAATGGAGAACAGGAAGAGGAATGCTCTTTCACTAATGCAATGCAGTAGAAAGAAATATGTGTTCTTTTTAAAGCACCAAAAACACGATTTATTTTAGATAATAGAAACAAGGAGAATATTCTAGAGAAGAAAATTAATGTGAATACTTTTCAAAGGGAAATAAACACACATTTTTACCTAGGAATGAAAAAATGCAACAGAACCCTTGATGGGTCCCACCGGGCGTGCCAAAATGTTTCATTGGATTCTTAGTAGATTAATGAAACAGATAAGGGTAGAAGGCCAAGGAGGAATACCTGTTGTAATATTGGTTGAAGGTTGTGAGCGCATTTTGATTTCCAATCCAAACTGATTGTGTGAGATTCCTTTTTGCTAGGAGGAACTACCTAAAATACAAAGAAAGACCACAAATTATAGTTAATAACAAAAGGTTAGTGGATTGCCTAGCGTGAGCTAGATCCAAGAAGTGTGATACTTCTTTGATGGATGTTGATCCACCAATGTATATAATTCAATATAAAATAAATAAAAATGCAAATAAAAGAATCTAATGCTAGTGTTCTGATTTAGGTATCTCATATTTCTATCAATGTTAATCCAATTAGATGCTTTAATAATTAAATCAATGAAGGTCCTAGGTCAGGTTACAGACTGGGAAGGTGGTCTAAGGATTATAGGAAAGGTCTAGGTAAGGTTTTGAAAATTTTGATTGGTTTTGGGGTGAGTGGGGATCTTGTTGATCTAAGGCAATTTACCAGACACAAAGACCAATGTCGGTCAGGGTATGACTGACTACGGTTAAATTATGACCGATGACGATTATTGAGGGTAATGGAATAATGTCAAAGTAGGTGTCCAAGCTCTCTGTGTGTGTCTACATAAAGAGATGGGAAGGTCTATGATGAGATTGCATGTAGGGTATCAGGCTTGGGTGAGGTTTTAATGAGGCTTTTGGGGTGTTAAGGTCAATTTACTGAAATTTTGATAGGAGACATAATAACCCACATCAGTCTGGTGACCGATGTCGATGAAGGGGAAACCAACAACATCAAAATAACCAGCATCGGTAGGGGAAATCTATTGAAAGTTGATAAAAGGTGATTTTTGGATTCTCTGTGATTGCACAAAGAGTAAAGGGGGGCTGGTTGGGTTTGTAATAAGGTGAGGAAAACTCAGGAAAGTATAAAGGTTAGGTATGCAGAGCTAGAAGGTTGTGGGTGGCTAGATAGGTAGATAGGTAGGAAGGCAAGGATGAAGGAATGCAGGGAAGAACAATAATCGAATAACAAAAGATAAATAACCTATTAAGTACGAAAATGATGCAAAACCAAATGCACTTACTTGTATTTTGTAATCCTGGTTGGTGAAGGAAGGTGATGGTTGATCTATGATGAACTTGGGGGTCAGTGTCGCAAAAATAATTCCCTATACTGCTCCCATGAATGCCAATGCCTTTGGATCAGTTTTATGTACTTATTTGGGCCTCTGGCTGAATGTATTATATCTTCATGATGCTGAGAAAACTTGGGTTTTTGCTTGAATACAGATAGCTCTCTCCAAAACTTGAAATGACCAACCTAGGAAAAAGTTTGCAAAACTGTATAAATGGTTACTGATGATGGTTAGGGTGACCGGCGTCGGTTAGGGTGGGAAATCCTAGGTTTACTAAAAATAATAGATCTTAGCTATTATTGGTGTTCTCTTCTTGTCATTCAAGGTCTCAAGTGATGGTTAGCGCTTAGATAAGCGGGAGTGTTTTTGGAGAAGGAGTAGGAATTTAATGTTAGGGTTAGACTAAGTCCCAGTTGGTTAAGATAAGTAGAGACTGAGTTTTAGTTAATTAATAGGCTAAGAATAAGTCTATGGTGAGGTGTCTAGGTGATGTGGTTGGGTGAGGTGTAAATTAACCTAATTAAAGTAATTAAAATAATAAATAATGTGAGGATGGGCATTAATTCAATTATAAGTAATTAAATTAATATAAATGTGGGGTAAAGGGGTCATGGTTAGGTGAGCACATTATGTTAACTAATTTAAAGGGACTGAGGGGAGTGTGACCCAAATTTGTTGTCTACAAAAAAAAAAAATCTTAACCACTAACAACTGGATCAAAAGAGGGCAACACATTCCGAATAGGTGCATCCTTTGCAATAAATTTGGAGATTTGGTCAATCACATATTCCTTCATTGTGATTATGTTTCTTATGTTTGAAGAGCCTTCTTCAAGTTCATGGGCATTGATTGGATCTTACCTAATAATATTATCTCATCCTGGAAACAATGACATGCTCCCTTTAAACGCATGACTGTTACAAGGATTTGGTTGTTGTCATTACCCCATATCATTTGGCTTATTTAGAAAGACATGAACAATATTATCTTCAATAATAAAAAAACCCTCCATTTACAGGTTGTTTAATCAGCTCCTTGAAGGAATTAAATAGGAAATTTCTAGGTATAGGGATAAGAAGAATTTTAATCCTAATGAAGAGGAGAATGAAATCCTCAAGAAATGGAACATCTATTGTGCTTTTAATCCTATTGCTTCTTCAAAGGTTTACAGGACTCTTGTTTCTTGGTTACCCCCTAATACTGGTTTTTTCAAACTTAACCTTGACGGTGCTTCCAAGGGAAATCCTGGGAACTCTGGTGGCGTTGGATGCATTCATGGTAATAGTGGTCAGTTTATTTCTTCCTATGCAAGTCCAATGGGTATTAATATTGATCCTTATTTGGAAGCATTGACAAACCTTTGGGGTATCAGACTTGTTTGTTCCCTCAATTTGCATAACATCATCATTGAGGGTGATTCCATGAATATAAATGTCTTAGAGGCTCAACTCAAGCCAGTTGGACCTCAAAAAATTATATTGAAGAGGTTATTCAATTAGCTAACTCTTTCTCTAGATGCATCTATTTCACCTGATTCTAGAGTGTTTCTTCGAATGTTGACGAAACAAATAAGGGTAATGGGTTAGGAGGAATACCTGTTGAAATGTTGGTTGTAGGTTGTTGCGTACGTATGACTTCTGAATCCACATGTGATTGTGAGAGCTTCCTATTTACTTGGAGGAACTACCTGAAATGGAACACAAGACCACCAAATAAAAGTTAAACAATATATGCAGTGGACTGCCTAATGTGTGCTAGATCTGGGAAGTGTGATACTTCCTAGGTGGTTGTCAATCCATTATTTAAAGCAAATTAATGTGAGAAATAAAGGAAATCCTATTGTAGTTAAAATGATTTAGGTATCTCATTCGTCTACAATAAGTAAATTTGTTCACAACGGGCTAAGATATGATTGAATCTGAAGGTCAAGGTCACTGTCAAGGTACTGATGCTGGTCAGGGTGAGATTCTGGGTGGTTTTGGGTATTTGGTGGAAGTTTAGGAGCTCTGTTCTTGGTTTCTGGTAAAATAAATAGAGACCAACGTCAGTCTGGTATGACTGGTATCGGTTTAGGATAATCAACGATGGTTGTGGGTAACCGGTGTCAGTATGGTCAGGGTACAGGAAACTCAATAAAACTTGGCCAGGTGATAGATTTGAGATTAGATGAAGATGGGAGAGAAATGGCAAGATTCATATGGATTTGAGGTATGCACAGGAACGATTAAGGTCCAGGTATGGGAAATGTAAGGGTGTGGATAAAAATATGGTCAAGTTTGCATGGAGGTAAATGATGGGGGGATGGAGATGAGAGCAGAAACTAGTAATAGATATAAAAGGATTTACCAAATGATAAATGGGTAAGTGTTGGTTAACAAAACTTACTATTTGTATGAGCTTGATTCCTCGTTAGTAATGGTGGGTGATCAATTGGAATGAACTTGATGTAGTGCTGGCACTTCCTCGGATGCTCCCATGAAGGCAAGTGGCTGTGTGATTGCTTCAAGTACTGGCTATGGATGCTCTGATGTGTATACTAACATTGGTTCTACTTGCGTGCAGCTCTGGTTTCATCACTTGTTCTCAAAAGATGTGATTATCTCCCAAAAATATGCCAACCCCGAAATAAGGTTGTTTTGGGGGTTAAATGGTAACCGACAGAAGTTTTGGCTTAACTGGTTGTGGTTAAGGGTAACCAGTGTCGGTTAGGGTAGGATTTCCTAGGTTTACTAAACTAGGCAGATCCCCTTGATTTTTTGGGATCTCATTTCATTTACTCTACAAATTAGCATGGAAGCTTCCTTCTAACGGGTGGGAATGTGGTTAGAGGGAATGTAGGCATTTATTTTTAGGGTTTGGGTAGGTCTTAGTTAGTTATGACAACTTACTAAGAATAGGTCTTAAGGTGAGGTGGCTTGATGAGGTGTCTAGGTGATGTGGATATGTGGGCATTATCCCAATTAGGATATTTAAATAATAAATATGGTGAGGATAATGAATTAATTTAATTTAATTAATTAAATTAATATTATAGTGGGGTGAAGGGGGCCATGGCTAGGTGGATGTGTTCAAGGTGTTTATTTGACAGGGGACCAAGGGGAGTGTGACTTAATTTTAGTGTCTATAACATCTTCAACCATACCTATAGCGAGGGTAATAAACTTGCGAACTCCTTAGCCAATATAGGATTCCTTGCTAATAATTTCAAAACTTGGAATCAAGACACCTCCTTACCTCTCAATGTCTAATCTATTATTAATAAGGAGAAAAGTGAATAATAACATGGTGAATGTTGGTACTTAGAGGACCTTCAATACCATTTCCCACATCACCTGTCCTCATTTCACCACTTCGATATTTTCTCGTGGCATCTCTAGGGTTTTCAATACTGCCATGGGGGGATATTTACATAGTGGATCCAATCAATAACACATAATGGAGGGAGGACGTAGAGGTTTGGGAGATCCTTACGAAAGGTGGATTTAACCACTTTATGAATGTTATCAAGGGGCACGATTTCCATATTTTGTAATAGCTGGTGTAGAATTGGAAGGGATGCAAGGTTAGATACATAAACAGGGAATTCCTCGTCACAGAAGAGATGATTTCAGAAGTCACAGGTTTTCATCCCAAAGGAATTGAGTTCTACAAGAACAATTGCAAAAGAAAGAAAGAAGAAGCCAAATTCTTGGAAGGTGAAGAAAGCCTCATCCAAGCCAAAAGTGGTTTTCTATGGGATTCACTTCCTAAACCCTACAACAAGGTCATCTATGTACTTATGAAATATCTTACATTAGACGACAGGTTTAAAGTCACTCCATACTTTCATTTGGTTTTCCTAAATCACTTTAGAAGAAATGTCCCAGTCAATTTCCCTTTTTTCTACTCCACTCCCTTGAAAACTTGGTGAATCTAGTGACTCAAGGGAAATGTTCCCAGCCCTCTCACCATGTTGTCATTTTTCTCCTCTATAAACACTTTGACTTGTTGATTGTGAACACCCATGTGGCCCCTCATCTCCATCCCCCTACTCCTCTGAAGAGACCCATGTCCCTCTAGTCTTAGACTGTACCCTCCGTAGAAAAAAATATAAAATTGACCCTAGCCCTTATTCTATCCTTCCTTCTTCTCCCACAGGTGAGGGTGTTGCTGCACTTTTCCTTCTTGTTATGGGTGACAAAGAGCCTACCAAAAAAGCTAAAACTGGAAACATGAGACATGAACTAAATTTGCACAATGATATGCTAGCTTGGCTCAGGAAGAAGTGTAAAGTCTTGAGAGAAAGAGGCTGCAAGATTTATATTGAAATTGGAAATAAGGACGAGAAGTTGATGGAGGAGATGAAAAAAATAATAAAAACTATTGAAGAAGAACATGGGCATAAACAAGCAATGTGACATCATCTCCTTGCTTAAGAGGAACATGGACATTCTATCCAACATCACTATTGTGCTTGAAAGTAACAAGGGAAAAGAAAAATCCAAGCATGGCACTTCCATTAAGGACATCAAAGACAATCTGGGGTCCCTAAAGAAGAATCTTTCTAAGACCACTAAACAGTGACTGGAGACGTTATAGGTTGTTTTGTTCTTTTTTTGGATTGGACTACTTTTTGTTGTTTTTTTGTGGTTTTATTGTGGTATTGTTGGGGTTTGGCTGTTGTTTTGTTTTGGTTTTTTAGTAACCCTTGATTCTCCTTTATTGAGCTCTTTCTTTGTTGTGTTGGTTGTATTTTGTATGGTTTGTATTTGAATATCTGGGCTTAAGGCCTCTTGTATCCTGGGTAGGATCCCAATCAAAAAACCTTTTTCTATTAATAAAAAAAAATATCATTTCAAATAGAAAATCACAATACACTTTTTTTAAATCACATAGAAATGTTATTCTAAAACCATACTAGACCAAAATCTATTCAAAGTCATAAATTTTCACCAGGTTCAAAAGATAAACCCTTTTTGATTTGTTAATCATGCCCTATGGATTGCTTTCTCTCTACTCTACGAGTGTAAAAAATAGTTTTTTTCAACCACACCTGGAATTAAGGTTCTGCCAAAAAAAACTTTGACATGTCCCTAAACAAAATTATGGACCAAAATTGAGATAAAATATGTAATCTAATTGAATAGAGGATCTAAGCTGAAACTGAAACAAATAATTTGTATTTTCTGATGAAGGTTTTATACTTAAACTTTCAAGAACAATTGAACCAAGATTGCAAGTGAAATACCAAATCTAATAGGACACTTCCAGATAACCATAATAGATTCACTAGGTTGGGGTTTGCTTGTTTTATAAGCTCTCTGATATACTTATCTCATTCATAAATAGTGAATTACACCAATGTTTCAACCCATTGATTGTGGAGGATTTCACTGTTCCCATAGTCACATTATCTCGTCTCTACGTACGTAGAGAGTAACTTCTTGGGGCTAATCATTTACCGGTGCACCACAAAAAAGGGGTTAAAAGGCTTCCTATTGGAAAAAACAAACTTGAACACTTCTTATATATAGTGAGGTACATGGAATTTAAAATCCATACACTGCGTTGTTTAATGTCTTGAGTATTAGGGAAATACTCCTCACACAAGGATCAACTAAAACTAATAATTTATTTTCTCAGAACAATAGCTCCTAGAGTTTTAAACTATTGAAGCATGGTTATACCTAGAGAAGATTTTAAAAACCCAAATATAAACCCTCAATAACTCACACTTTTCACTAATTTCTTATCAACCCATATCCCACGAAGGGTAAGGTGAGATCATAAGATTGGTTAATTTTGACATGCCACTAGATTTGGATATATATATTATAGAAAAAACAATGAAATTTTGCAATAAATCTAAATACTTGCATAAAAATTCTAAAAACTGCAGATCTAATCTAGATACTTTGTAGAAAGACTAAAAATTGCATATTTGATTAAATTTGAATGCACTACAAAGTAACGCTTATATTTCTCTATTACCATATTAAAATGTGTTGTATTCTCTAGAATTCCTAGAAACAACCATAAGACAAACACTCGAATGCATGCATATATAATAAATCAATGAAAGCTCAAAGTAAAAATATAACACATATTTATCAAGAGTAGCATGACTAACATAGTTTTATTAGGAAGTTCTTGCTTCAATTCATCAAAGTAAAAATAACTCTTCCACAATGAATACCACACACACTAACTCAATGCTCTTATAAAGAAAAGTTAAGAAGCCAAGGTTAAGGTTTGAAGAGAATTTGTTTGCAAGGAAAGTATTAAAAAACACTATGAATAGCATAAGTCAAATGAGTCAATAACTTGATTGATATTTTACCTTATTAATAGATTTGGATAAGTGTGTACCAATGGATGAATTATCCACATATTAAATTATAAATAATATTACAATTTCATTTGAACTTGCATACGCTATTCATTTAAATGATTGTTTTTTATGCAAGACTTATCTTTATCATTCTAAAGCTCACATCCTTAAAGGGGATAAATTATATAATACTCTACAAGCACACATAATATATAATAGTTCAACTACATTAATCCCTTATGGCCATTTTTTGTGTTTGCATATCATTTTCTATTTTTCATTTCCTTGCCTTATTATTCATCTAGAGTGTTGTGTTTTACACAAGACCTCTTTTTATCATTTTAAATCTATCATCCATAGAGGGGATTCATTATTTAATATTCTACAAACATGCACTATACATAATAGTTCAACTATGTTAATCCTAGTGTCATATTTTCTTAATGTTGTCCAAAATGTTTATAGATCATTTCACTATTTATCATCTTCACCACCATTTTTATTATTCCTTATATATAACATCTATTAATGCAATAATTTCATGTTTTTAACTAATTATGTGTTAGCATTTCCATATATCTAGTAATTTCAAAGTTTGTCATTAGAAGGAAACAAAATATTTGTAACTTGTTGTTGGAGTTATTGTGAAATATTTTATTAGTTATGTCAAATTTTAGAATATCAACACAAGAATAAAATAATACCATAGTAATTAACTAGTCTCATACCATCTTAATATTTATTATTATTCTATATTGAGTCAATCATATCAAGCATCTTTATTATATATTGAATCAATCACATCAAACAACATCTTTATATTTAGTGAATGTTTGATTCATATCAGTAGCCAAGATCTTTATATTTGTTATAAATATTTCATTTATCTGTAGACACCTATTTTTGGGTATAGCACCCCTCTGACATCTCACATGCACGCTAATTTCATTCTTGCATCTCTTTCTCTTAAATTAAATTAAATATTATTTATTTTCTCACATTATTTGATTGATTATCAATGGCCTCCATATGGACCCATTTGATAATTCAATTTTTGGCATCATCCCCCATCTCTCACAAATTATTTAATTCATAATGCATATCTCCAACACCTTCTTTTTAAAAATGAAATATTTATCTCACCACCCATTCAAATCATGTCCCCCACTTTTCCTAATAAGTCCAAATATGGGACCCACGTTGATCACATCATATCCCTAACTCAGGTTACTTTACTACACCTTGGGTATCATCTAACCTGCAGTTTAGTCTCATATCTAAGCTATAAATATGGGATTTTCCCACATATTTCAGAGGAGCATATATTTTTAAAGGGGACAAAATATATTTTAAAGAGAAGGAGGATATTTTTAAGAGAAGAAAGAGCTTAACTAAGTTCTTCCCGTTTGAAGGAGAAAGCTCTGACAGTGTCTCTTATCTTTCCATCTTGATGCCTAGTTCATTTCCATAGCAGGACATAAGCTAAGTACTCTTGTTATTTCAATTGCTTGTCATTTTTACTACTGTTCATGATCTATTATTACCTTTTCTGACACGGGGGTTGACATCCTCCAAGGGAGTTGAAATCCTCTTGGAACCGGCACCATCCAGGAAACCCCTGCATATTGTGTTCTAATCTTATCTAGTTTAGTTTTGTAGATCTAGCTTCTTGATATCATACATCTACTTTCTTTGCGCCCGTATCATCCATCTCCATCTCCAAGTTGCTAAGCCCTTGTATACTCGACGTGGTATCATGTTTCTTGATTACTTGTACACTCACCTGGACAGGAAGCTGGAATTGCAGATCAACATTTGGCACACCCAGTGGTACCAGATCTAAGATCTGGTCATATTTGTTTTTTTTTCTTTTATTCTCCTCGTGTAGGTTTTGTGTTATCTTTGTCTGTAGCAGAGGTTTGTGTCATCTTCAAGGTAAGTACTCTTCTTGTGCTTAACTGGTTTGGTATTTAATCTCAAGTTTAGTTTTATTATTAAATACATAATCCCACCCAAATTAAAATTAAAATAAAATTCATATGTTAGGTTTTACTCGCATGGGGAACAAAATCTGGAAAATAATCGTATTCTCTGACTTTTCGTTTGCAGTCTTAGTTGTACCATAGATATAGATCTCATTTTTCCCAATTATAAGAATCTATAGTCTTTGCAATAGTCCATATTCATTTGATTTTTAAACAAAAAAAATCATAGTTTTGTTCTTGTTTTACGTGTACTATAGAATTCATTTTTTATATTTAATTAAATAAATGATTAAAAAATTACAATAAAATCAAAAATTAAAAAAAAAAAAAATTATTATCCTAAGTACCCCACATCCCAACTCTCAACCCACACAACCCATCCACCACCTCTCTCCTCAGCCATTCAACCATCTCACTCCCTTGTCAACTCCCTACCAACTCGCCACCATCTCCCGCTCAGCCACTTTGCAATACGACTCCACTCTCTGAGCTCCTTCCTAGGCTACTCTCCATCCTCTCCACCGAGCCCCCATCTCCCTTCCCTGGTTCGAGCTCGTTTTCCACTCCATCTCCCCATCCTACCTCACCGTCCACAAATCTCGAATTCCTTATCTCCCTTCCACCTTACTCATGATCTCCACCACATCTCCCAACCATCCACTGACCTCCCTTTCCTCTCCACTCCCCTCGACTCCAACTTGCCCACCACCACACTTCTTCTCCCCATGAGCTTCTCTGTCACCTTCTTCTCCTACATCTTTCCTTTCCTTCCTCCCCCTCACTCTGCTCCACCCCACTTGTTCCCTCCATCGACCCAGATCTCCATCCCTACCTCCTGTCCTACTCCTCAGCTACTCCCCATCTCCCTTCTATCCCACTCTCCTCTTCCCATCCCATCTCTCATCCACACTTCTCCACTCTGACCGAACCATAATCTTCTTGTGTTTCCCACAGATCTCTATGTCAGTCTCCTGTATCCCCATCCACCTGAAGCTCTCTCCTACGCCGACTGAGATCCTTCCCACGTTGAGATATTTCACCTCCCTATCCAACCCCGTAAAATTCACTCTTCTAATCCCAGATCCTCCTTTATTCTCCAAAGCACTAGTGAAATCAATAGCATGAAACAAAAAAAAAAAAACATAGACATACTACATTTAGCGACTGTATAGTATCCTTCTAGTAGTCAACTTACAATTCTTTCACATTGCGGGTATAAACATTACACAATTCTGACGCTTGAGGCATCCAACTGAGTGTTAACTTCACGCAATATTTGTTGTAGTGATTGTACATTCTCTTTAATGTGAATGATTTCTAATTCTTTAGAATGCATTTAGTAATATAATCTGTTGACTGTACAAGCACTTTAACAAATTTATTTAGCAAATTCTTTCACATTGCAGGTATAAACATTACACGATTCTGACGTTTGAGGCATCCAACTGAGTGTTAACTTCACGCAAGATTTGTTCTAGTGACTGTATAGTCTCTTTAATGTGAATGATTTCCAATTCTTTAGAATGCATTTAGTAATATAATCTACTGACTGTACAAGTGCTTTAACAAAATTATTTAGCAATCATTTACAGTCTGTTTTATAAAATTCTAATACAATTTGGCAATGGGCTTACAATTCTCTACAATACAATAAATAGTGCATAGAGCACCATGGCTAATTAGATATTTCTTGATTTTTATATCATTCATCATGTGAAGAGTCACGTCCATATGCAACATAACTAACCAGTTTCCATCTACCCGTCCTAGATTCAAATTTTGACTTTGTTGTTCCTACAAACACAGATTTGATTTGGTTTACTTTTCCATCAAAACAATCCATCACCTTTATAAATTGATCTATCTTTTGGAAACACTCTTCCCCACATGGAATGACCCCTTGGTGGTGGGAAGTCAATTTGTTGGTCCCGCACATGTGGGTGAGTAAAGTTGAGTCACTTTTTTTGCATGATTGAGCATTCCTCATCTCGAGTCAATTTCGAATCGATTAATCTACTCCAAATTCTTTTCGTTAGATCCATTTCATAGTTTCCTGCATAGCTTATTATTATGGATATTTTTTTACTATATCTTAGCATTTAATCATTTATTTCATTGTTTGTTTTATATGTTCATCGTTTCTTTAATCATTTATTTTAATAAGAAAAACAGTCTTTAGTTTATAGTCTACTAATAAACTATAGTTTTATAGTTTATAGAGTATAGTATTTAATTGTTTATAGTCTATTAATAGCTTTTGTAGCTTATTTCCTTTTATTGTATATGAATATTGGTCTATAATTGTTTTTTTTAATTAGTTTCATTATTATTATCTTGCTTCCTTTTGGCGAAGTAACTTTTTGATAACATCTATATCTTCTTTCTTAACCATATCAACTAATTATATTTATCTTATTTTCCAGGTGAAATCAACAAATTCACGATCATCCAACAACGTTGTCAGATATCACTTGCTTTCCAAAAAAAACACACAATTTTTTACTAGCCTCATCTATAATTCTAAATGGTGCCATTTCAGGGTACCCATGCGTTTCAGGTCGCTGACTCGTGCTTCTAAATATGCCATCATCAAGTACAATCACATAACAACGATAAGCAATTCTCCAAGTATTTCTAATTTTTCTCTATTTTCTCTTTTCTGCATCAAACTTTCCCTTTCCTGAGTGTCTGTATACATCGAACGTTACATTTCATTTTGGTTTAAAATGAACCTTCTGCATCCTTCCTAATCACATAGCTTGAGTAAAAGGATTTAACTCTTTGCATTTCACTTATCACACACTACCTAAGACTGCACAAACATAATTAACACATCCAAATACTCCTCTCACCTGGTTAACTGTTTAGGACTTAAACACCCAACAAGAAACCACTTCAGACATCTCCCAATCCATAACTGCCTGAAACCAACCTTAGACTTCTTTAGACACCTTTATTACCTAATTTTCTTTTATGTTCCCATCCTCTAAATTAATCATGATGCTAAAAAAAATCTTCTTGATTTATTTTTCAACAACATACATAAATAGATGTTTCTCTATTTCACACCTACTGTCACTCTCTCCCAAATTGAGACAAAACAACAACCTACTCTATCCAATAATCTTACCTCCTCTGATGATCTCACTCAACTAAATTCTAAACTCAAAACCACGTCGCCATTCACTCAGTCTCTAGTCTCCCTGGTCTCACCTCAGGAGAACCATGTCATATAAAATTCTCCCGACCTTGACACCGACCCTCTTATCCCTCGTCAAGCCATTCTTCCTAAACCGATCGCACCACCATCTCCTGCTCCTCTAAATACACTCAAATCTCCTCCTAACCCCATGTATGACTTCTTACTCCAAAAATCCCTACAATCTCTCAATCCTCCCAATCTCCTCAATTGGTGGATCACATTCCACCCACATCCCTTTTTGTCAATTCTATTTCATCTTCCGCTAGTATGCCCATCAAAAAATCTTAGCATTTGAATACCTACATTCCTACCCATCCTATGCTCCAATAGTCTTAACCCCTTAACACTCATATCCCTACTTATCATCTACCACAACAACCTACCCAGATTCAATGAACAAACCATATTCATATTATTCAAATTCAACCTATACAACAATCTCAACCCATAACACATGTTCATCTTTACCAAACAACTCCCCAAACACCCACATATCCACATATTAATAAAATGTCTTATCAAACCATTATGCAATCGTCCTATCCACAAACTTATCAACCCACTTATCAGACACTTCACCAAACACCCACACACCCACAAACACATCATTTTCCTTATCAAACTAATCTTCAAACCACACAGCCAATCCAATCTCAACCTTACAATATCTCGACTAATTCAATTCATGCCTTAATGAACCGGTTAGCCAGTTTAGAAACCCTTACCATACCACCCAAAAACACCTTATCCTATGAACGCATTCATCCGTCAGTTCCAATCAAAACCTACCCTCCTTGTTGGAAGCTTCCTGCATTTAATAAGTTCAATAATAAAGAAGATCCCCAACAACATCTCCTTGTATTTAAACACGCATGTTGTCTTATTACACATGATCATGATTTACTTCTTCACACTTTCCCCTTGTCTTTGTCTGGTCCCGCGTTGGACTGGTACAACAGTATCCCATGACATTCCATATTCTCTTTCACTTAACTTACACAGTTGTTCTTATAACACTTTTCTATCAATATCACATGCAAGACCACTATTGCTGATCTATATACCATTTGACAGTATGAAAATGAGTCCATCGCCGACTTCATCGCATGATGGCATGTTGTTAAAACCAACTATCCTTCACTATCCCACAAACTGAACTCGTTGACTTATTCTCACGTTCATGTGCCAAACATATATCATCTATGTTACAAATCCAATCATTCTGAACCTTTGATGAAGCTTTCACAATGGCTCGCAAGCTTGAAACTCATGCCATTGAGCAGGGTCATCTTAAATTAAGTTCAACTAAATCAAAAAGTGAATCCACCAAACCATTCACACATAATGGCGAGTTCAAGACTGCGGCCAACACTGTGGTCATTAAACCCTCATCCCCATCTACACCAAGCACATGGTCTCAACAACAATCTCCTCAATCAACAACCAACTACACTCCTTTAGGAAAATCATACAGTTATGTATTTGATAAGTTAATGAGCGTAAAATCTATCCAACTACCTCCCATATGACCCGTGGACAACTAGCAAGGCAAGCCTATTTGGTATCACAAGGCCCACTTTTGTAAATATCATCAATTCAAAGGTCACGACATTGAGGGATGTCGTTCCTTTAAATATCATGTCCAACAACTTGTAAATCAAGGTGATATCCAAATTGATACCTCTACTACACAAACTAATCAACCACTAACGAATCACATCACCTCCTTTGTACATCTTAACTATCAAACACTTGTATGGTTTACACTATCAATCAAGATCTTATCTCATCACCAACTCCACGTGTTCCCACGGTAGACACTATTCCCACCTCTTATTTAGATCCTGTCACACCTACATTAACTTTTAATACTTGTGCAGGACCTGTACCTTCTCCTATCCTTGCCACATCCACATCAAATTCAACTATATCATCCATTTCCACCACTTAAAACATACCCCAATCCACCACATTCGATTTCCCCTTAGCGCTTATTTCGTCCCCACTCATATCCACACAAATCCATACATCTCTCACACCTATTCATTCACTGACATCTTCATCAAATGCACATATTACTACACCTACATTACTCAAAACCATCCCAACTAAACTCAGTTCTACAACATGCACCCTTACAACCCTACCTTCAACATCAACCCCATTAGCTAACATATCATTCTTTCCCCTCAAAACATTTATGAAACAACCAGTCCTTTCTACCTCTACATCCGAAAATTCCCCTGCATTTGCTACATTACCCATACCCATAAAATCTACTCCATCAATTATCACATCACTCGCATCTCCACATATTCCAAAAATGCCTACAACTTTATCCATCCTAGCAACCCCTATACCTATTATACCAAAAAATCCACCTATCTCTACCTTGACAACCTTTCCCATGGCCACATCACCCAGTCTACCCCAATACTCTTTATCTAATCCTTCTATCACACCAACCCAATCCTCTCAATTTGCAACCCTATCAAATATACCCCTTGAATCACCTATTGAACCAACACATCCACCTCAATCAAATAAAGATGTTTTACCTTCTCCCTCTAAAAAATCATCTCTTTCCATGCCCAAATCGAAACAATCCATGTCTAACATAGATATCATTAATCGCATCATACAAACACCTATCTCTCCATTAACATCATCATCTTGGTTTAGGAAATTTTCTCCATTAATAACCACACCACCACTATCAGATCCTCTGGTTGAGATTATTGTCATCCCTACTAAAGGTAAATCTTCTCAGTTGAAGTCTAAGGCTCAGGGAAAACATCCCCAATAGTCCCCTACACATCCAAAGAAACATTAAGGTTTTCCTTCTTCTCAACAATCTAATGCCACAACATCCACGTCAGGATCATTTTTTTCATCTACGAAATCTTGCAATAATCAATCCACATCCAAACAATATCATCCTTCAACCAAATTTGATTGGTCCTCCAAAACATGAAATTCACACATCCAATCTACATCTACGTTTTCTCCTAACGCTAAGCTGTGACATCCTATCAAAACCCACAAGAGTTACCTTTCCCATGACACTTCAATGGGGTCATACGCAAATATATTTTGATATTTAACTCGAACATCTTCCATCAAACTTCCTCCTATTAAATCCTTTAATCCCTATGGTCCCAAGCCATCATGGTTCAATCCTAACTGCAATTTTTCCTATCATCCTACCCCGGGCCATGACATTGAACATTGTAAGGCATTTCGATCAATTGTCCACAACCTTATTGAGAAAGATGATTTCCTCATTCAAGGGAAAGTTCCTTCTTCATCCACCTTGAATCCAATCCATATCCCATCTGTCAAATCTCTCATAATCCCTCCATCCACATCATCCCTTAATATTCATCCATCCCATGTCATTCCTCCTAAGGAATGGCTGCCATTGTTTATCAATACCGCTTATCTTGCTAAACACACTAATGGTATCCGATCGTTTACCCCATCCAAATCTAAAACAATCTCATCTAATCTCTTTCAACATCCTTTACCTCCTTCACATTTAACTTGTTGAGAGAATAATCTTCCCTCGCCCTTGAACACATCATCTGTACAAATCCCTTGTTACTAAGGGACTTCGCTCTTTGAATTTTTTTTATCTACCTTATTCACATCCATTCAATCTAAATTAATTATATCCAAATTCTCATCTCATTTTAAGTCCTCCTTTGAGGCCATACTTATCATTTTATGTTTATGCTCCTTTTGGGAGTATCATCTTTTAATTGAAGCCCTCCTTTGAGGCCATGTTTTTCTCTCCATTGAGGGACCTTTTTCTTTAAGTCCACCTTTGTGGCTATATTTGTGTCTCTTATGGGGCACCATCTATTTTGAAGTCCACCATTGTGGATGTATCCATGTCTCCTTTGGGACATCGTTTATTTCATAAGCCCTCCTTTGAGGCCATATTTGTTATTTTATGTTTATGCTCCTTTTGGGAGTATCATCTTTTTCATTAAAGCTCTCCTTTGAGGCCATGTTTGTCTCTCCATTGAGGGACCTTTTTCTATATTTGTGTCTCTTTTGGGGCATCATCTATTTTAAAGTCCACCATTATGGCTATATGTGTGTCTCTTTTGGGACATCATTTATTTCATCAAGCCCTCACGTGTGGCCATGTTTTTCCTTCTATGTTTATATCTCTCTTAGGGCATCATCATTTATTTTCATCTAAATCCACCATTTTGGTCATATGTTTGTTTCCTTCAGGATATAGTTTTTGTTTCCTACTTGGCTATCATCCCATCTTATTGCAACTACATTGTCTTCCCTCTCGTGGTGGTAAACTAGAGATGGAACCTCTTAATTCATTGCACTTGCGACTAGTATACTGTTAGTATATCTACCAATGAGAACTTAGTTGCATCCTTAGATTGTTTTGCCATCTTTAGCCCTTTCCATTTGTCTTTGTAATAATCTAAAATATGTCGTATGCCTTCTCGTTCTCTTATTACAACCATGCGAAGCGTCCAGGGTGTCTCTTGTACATTCCTTATCCCCTCTTAAGTGGTTTACTTAGCTATTCCTAGCTCTCCCCCTTGTGAAACTCAAAATCACGTATGTAAAAGGCAAAATCGAAGTTATAAAAACTAGACTGATCCCTCGAAGGACAGTTGTTCATGTAAATACAAAAAAAAGCATACAACTCAAAATCAAAGCAAAATCAAAAGAAATAGACCAATCCCTTGAAAGACGGCTATCATATTATTCTTGCCATCCATATTATGTATAAAGTAGACCATACCCCCAAAAGATGGATACTTTGTTATTATGGCATCTGTAAGGTTTTCTGCATTGATCAACCTTATTTTATACACATTTTCCAAAAGCTTCCCGGATTGATCAGCTTTCTACTATTGTTCTTTACCTTTCCCGGAGCTGGGACATAGACTTAAGGAACACTACTTTTAGAAATCCCTCTTCCCGTGTACAAGTCACACCTTTGATCCCTTTGTCATGTCAACATTAGGATTATGAGCATCTTTCATCCATATTTCCCTCATGATATTTTGGTATAACTAACTATCATTGGTTATGTGTTAACACCTGCTATTGGCTACAAGTGCAATGCCTTGAGTGGTAACCCTTTCTTGTTTATCTCCAATCCAATTCAAAACATAGTTTCCTTGTACACCCTTGCTACAGCTATGTTCCATTCATCTCATCCAAATCATCTTTTATAAAAATCATATCAAATTACACACTATGAATTTTATATTTATCCATCATCTCCATGAATGTGTTTGTAAATACACTTTTCGGTTTGTGAATTCTATTTGATCACCATTGCAGTTTTCAAATCCTACTTGAGGGTCCTTCTCAAGGCAAGTTCATTATTCTGCAGCTCCTTATCTCTCAACATGTTCAACACCATCTTTGATCCATTTCTCCTCGCTCTCCATGTCCACTCGTCACCATTTGTCTCCACATCATCCTTCTCACCTTTCTCTCCCCTTGCACGATGCCAGATATCTTACTTGTCTTTCCTCTTGAGTTTCTCTTTTACTCTTCTGCTTTCAGTTTGAAAATCTTACTTAACCATCCATATAGCCAGAGAACCTTAGTTAAGGTATATCTTCTTCCTTGGATCCTCCTGCTATCGAATCTTCTCCACTATTTCCTCTTTCAACAGACAAAAATCACCACCACAAACATATTTCCACTCCTCCTTTTCCACTTAACACTCTTGCATCATCACCACCACCACGTGGGCATCCTAGTTAAGGATTGTCCTTGCACTCTCCATCTATGTTACACATATATCCCTCAATCCATTCATGTCACACTCCTTTGTTTCCTTGTTATCACAATGATATCACCTCCTTTCATCTCTTGTTCCATTTTGGTATACACTGCTCAGTCTTTTCATCATTCTTTTTCTTCTTTGGTTTGGTGATCCTACTTTACCATATTTTTCGCAGGGAAATCTTAGTTAAGAGTTTCTCTTAAGAATGGTTGGCCATCTGATCCTTCCATCTCCCATCATCTCTTCCTCATCTTTTGTCTCCTTCCTCCCATCATATTCGTTCATTCCAACCAACCCTTCCATACCTGCATCCAATACAATGTTTTCTTTCTCTTTTCATATTGTCACTGTCGGTTTGGTGATCTTACTTAAATCCTCTTGTGGCATGGCAATCTTACTTAAGAATCCATCTTAAGCATGATTTGTCATCATGCACTCCCCCACTACCCCACATTCTCTCCATCTACATTTTCTTGGCATTCCCCATCATCACATCCTCTCACCTCCTCTTTCATTCTCGTAAACACCACTTCTTACTAGTCCCTTTTTCATCCCCATCATCCATCACTGGGTAATCTTAGTTAATCATTGTTTCTCCATTCATTTCATGTCTTGTTTCTTCATTTCTCTCTCATTTATTCTCGTCCACTACATCCTCTCCTCGTCTTCATCTTCCTACACATCATCATCCCTACTTTATTTACTCTTTTCACTCCATCTTCTAGAGTTCTCCCACATATCTACCCCCATATTTATACATCATTATCGTTGGTCTCTCTCTAACATTCCTTCATCATCATCTTCCATTTCCATGCTAGTAATTATCGATGGAATTCTCCTAAATATCACTCATCCACATTCCGCACAACCTGAATCATTTTCTTTGACCTCCTTCATTATATCTTCATTCCTTCCTTCCTCTGTGTCCTCTGATCATTATCGGAGGACTTCTCCTAACGTCCCTTCATTGGTGTTCCACCTCCCATTCTTCATTTACTTTCTACCTTGTCTTATCTTTTGTCTAATATTTTCCTACTGATCATCATCAGTGGATTTCTCCTATCCCATCCTTTCTTTTTCCTCACCACCTCTCTATCTGCCATTTTTCCTTGACAATTTCTTCATTGTCTTCATCATACACCATCTCTCTATGTTCTCGTCATCAGCATATCCTCATCTCATGCATCTCCGTTTCTTTTAAAATCGATGTCATTCCTTCCCTTAAGTTTCTCTTTACGTTCCTTATGCTTCCCACTCTTTACCAAATATCTTCATTCTTGGTTCCCTTCCTTCAGCATAATTTTCTTCATTGTCTTCTCCTCCTTTCTGATCTTCATCTTATTTCACTTCCTCTACATCATCCTTCTTCTCATTTTACCTCACCCTTCTTCCTTACTTCTCCGTCGAAAACCTGACTCTTTAGCATTATCCCATTCCCTTTATCATCTCATCATCCACATGCATTTCCATGCGGTTAATTCCATATTATTTGCCTTGGATTTCCTCACTATGATCGGTTTCCTTCAATTTTCTTCACTCTATCATCTCTTTCATTTTCCATTACCTCTATGTTTTCCTCTGCTCCAATCTTTATCATGCCTTTCATCTTGAATAGCTCTCTCCCTTTTCCATAATTTCATCCTCTGCTCTATTCTTTTCTTGTCTTCTCTTTGTTTGTCCTTCTTCCTTTTCCCCTTTCTCTATAATCCTTCTTTGTTATCTTATTCCTCCCCTTTCATTCTATTGGCGAGAAAAAATTTCGGGTAGACAAACTTGTGGATTTCTTGTGAATTGGGAATCTAAGTCCCTCTACTTAACTAGTGAAGTTGTTGTATGTCCATGCGTGAGAAAGTGTGGATTTCTGAGGTGGTCTTTCGACCAGGGATCCACATGGGCACTCCACTAACCCTATGGCAAAGCTAGAAATCTCTTGCTAGGGAATTCTTAGTCTATAGAGTGGGAAAGGGAGTGAGAAAAGAGGTAGGAGAACTAATGTTGAAGGTAGAAAATCATATTCCTGCACACACACTAGTTACAAACTTCAACACATGCATTTATCCGAAAAAACAACTCTGCGAATAGAAACAAGACCAAATAGAATTCACCAATCACCAAATATCAAGAAACACCTTAGTCAAAGAAAGCTAGAAACTCCTTCTTCTTGTATTGGTTGCTCAAATCAAAGTTGTACATAATGTAGGAATGGAAGAAATTTGAGAGGGGAAGAGAGTAGAAGAAAATGGCTATCTCCTTTGCTTTCTCTAGGTACAATGCACTCTTGAGTCTACAAGATCAATTGCCAACCCTTTGAAATGGGAATGGCTTTACAATTTATAGAATAGAATATGACTCTTCATCTTCCTCATGACCTTTCGAATACCTTAATATGACTTAAGACTATTCAGATTCCACTTCAAATATTTAAGTCCCTTTTATAATAGCAAGGCGACTTAATTTACGTAATGTTTCTAAAGTTTCTTAAGTCATATTAAAAGTGCGAACCCCAACGTGAAATTAGAATATTGGAAAGTGAGAGAAAGTTGGGGGGAAGAGGAGAGAGAAAGAGAGGGAGAAGAAGAAGAGGAGATGTCGTTCCCAATGAATTTCATTGATCCTCGTTGATGGAAAGCTCCAAATGCAATGAAACTGTGAATCTTCAAACTCCTTGCACAATGTGAAACTCCTCCAAATTATCTCACGAATGCTCGCTAAGTTGAACGAACTAAGGTGGATCTTGAATGCCCTGTGAAAAATGACTAGGATGCTCTTGAACAATGATGTCCCCCTGAATGATTATCCTTGTACATCCCATTGTGCCAAAACTTCTCTTTGAGTGTAACTTACTATTTTTAGTAAGTGAGAAAAAATCAACTCTCTCGATCCTTTGCTGAGTCTTGTGACCTTGATTCCCCTTTCTCCCTGCGTTCCTCACTCCTTTGGATCAAATTTCTATTTTTAGCAGGTGCTTGAGGGCACACTTAATATTTTTAGTAAGTGCCAAAAATGTTTGATCTGGTGGATTCTCAGCTGTAGTGCACCTCAAATGTCTTCGTCTTCTTTGCAGGTTCTTTTATCGACGACTTTCCCAAAATAGCAGTTCCTATGTAATAGACCTGCTATTTTTAAGATCGGAAATCATTCAAATGACTAGATGCAGATCCACCTTCATGCATCTTAGAACTAAATAGTTTCTTCATCAAATAAACTTTATTTGTAGGACTAGGTTTTTCATATAAATTAGCAAAAGATTTTATTAAGTCTACTGTAAAAGTTGTTTCTATAATATTGGAAGCCATGGATGCCGTCAGGCTCAATCTTATAGATCCCGAAGCCTTTCTATCAAGAATCTTCCATTCTTCATTAGTCATCTTTGTAGATCTAGACTTCTCATCTAACAGTAAATACAAATCTCTTTGATACAGATAATCCTCAATCTGCATCTTCTATAATTGATAATTTCGAATGTCAAATTTCTCTACCTTATATTTGTTTTCTTCTTCCATTTCTGTAGCTCCCACTCAATCAAAAAAACCCTCTATGAGTAAATCTGTCAACACACTGTAGTGCCCACATTTTTATAGCCTTAGTTGTTTGTTGTTCTCTTTACTCATAGGCATGTTTCGGCAAGGATTTGATATATTTTAGACATTATATTAGGATATTTGATCTTATTAGACATGTATGGAGATTTACTATGTTGTCATCTTATCTTATGATGTCACAGACACTAACTGTTATGATGTTGTTTGGACCGTATTTATAATTGGTGGATACTCAGTTTAGATTGCATGGTTGGATTTTATGGATGTATTACTTTATCGTTATGGCTAACTCATGGTGAATTGTGTATAAGTATGCATGTTGTCGCATTTTCGATATCAGCATGAAGATAAGATAGTATAGAATTCATTGATTTCTTATTGAGTAGTTGATTAACATTTTATCAAACAGGTGCGTTTAATGTGTGCAATGAGTGTGTAGGTCACAGGTCACAGGAGAACGTGGGATTCAGGCCAGCTACACAATTTTGCACAAGCAGCCCACGTGGCTAAGTCCTAGCCATGTTTACTGTATGAGGCCTTAATATTAGATTTTATTGCTTTGGGCACCATGAGTGACCCTCCTTTGTAATGTAATATGTCTTGTAATATTAATCTTGCTTAGGGTGTTTAGTTTTCTTTGTAAACTTGTTTTGGGGACTTAATGGCCCCACTTGCATTAAGTTTTGAGTTTGTATAATGATGTATTTAATCAAAAGGGATTAGGGTCACATGTGAACCCTTGGGTGGGCCCCACATCCTCTACCCTTGTGCCCAAATGTGCCAAACTGGAAATTGGGCTATTTTAGGTATTTTTAGTGACCCCTTTTTAGTTTGGGAGTTCACTTAGCATGAAAATGGGCCCTTGGACCCTACCTAATAGGTAGGGGCTTAATTCCAAGGCACAGAGGGAGTTTCCCTCCCATTTTACCTCCCTTTGGTCACATCCATGTAAGGTGGATGGGTAAGTGTGCTTTGTTAAAAGTTGCACAAATTTGTTTTGTTGCTCATTTTGAGTAATTTGGGAGAAGAGGGTTAAAAGCTATTTTATCCTTTCTCCCTTTTATTTTGAGAATCTTTGACCTTGAGGGAAGAGAGGGGTGACATATGTCACCCCCTCATTTGTGAGGATTTTTGTTGGCTCCTCTTCAAATTCTCCCTCATGGGGAAAGAAGATGACTTTTTTTGGAGCTTTTGCTTGGAGGCTTGTGGATTTTGGAGCTAGAGCTTGCTTGGATAAAGAAGAGGAAAAATTTTGGAGAGATTTTGGAGGTCGGAACCTTGAGCTCATGTTTCTTTATGTTTCATATCATGTTAGATTGTAGTTTTGTTTTGTTTAAAATGTGTGTTGCTTTTGGGTATGGCTATTTGTTATTATGTTTGTTGTTTTATTTTCCTCCATCCATCATATGGCATGATGGATTTTTAGATTTTGTGGGGGAAAATGAGGGATTTTTCCCTCTCAATCCTCATGGCTTGATGGGCAACCCATGTAGGATTTTAGTTACTCCCCTCAAATGGTTTGAGGTGGGGAAGGTGGTTCATATGGCTTGAACCCCCTTCCCCATTCTTGGAGAGGAAACCCCTTTGGGTTTGAAAATCCTCCCAAGAAGGATTTTGGTGAATGGATGGAGAAATAAGGAGGGTTTAATAACTTTGGAGGAATAAGGAGGTTATGGATATCATTGTTTTGTGCTACCAAAGTTGGCTACAATTTTTGCATTTGGAGATCTCTTTCTTCTCTTCCCCATCTTAGAGGTAGAACACGGTTTCTCCTCTTTTTCATCTTTGCAAAATTGGTGTTTGTCTTATTATTTGTCTTGTCTTTATGTGAATGTAATGTTGGTTGTCTCCCTAAATCTTGTGAAAGTTGTGGAAGCTAGTCATCTTTCCCATGGGCTTGGGGGAGGCTAGCATGTCTTCCAACCTTGGAAAGGCATGTAATGACGCCTAAAGGTTGGGTAGTAAAACAAGCTTTTCTCCTTGTGTTGGTTTCGTTGAATGGCGTTCAAAGTTGGAGCTCACAAATGGAGGTTGTTGGAGTTACTTTTAATTTTGGCTCTTCATTGTTCCTATCATTTTTTAGTGAAATTTACTCTCATTGTAACTTTACGGTTATGGCTAAGTGGGAGCTTTTTCTTGTCTTATAAAATCCTATATTTTTGTGTTGATACCACTTGTAATACGAGTCACATATTGTTTGTGCAATTTTCTTCCAAATCTTGCAAGGATGCTTGTACTAAGAAATTATTAGGTAGTTATGTATTCTAGGAATATATTGCTCATCAAGTTTAAGCTTATGGAAATGAAATATTGAAACAATTATTCCCTCTAATAGTAAATTGATGTAACTCTTATCTTTGAAAGAAAGTTGAGTTGTGGAAATAATGTTGGTCTTGTAATAGTTTCTTCCTTACAAAATTCGGTGGTGTTATACCAAGAGATAATGGTAGTTTACACTCTCTTCTTTATGTGAAAAACTTAACAAGTACTTGCATTAGAAATTTAATTTTAAGATATGGGTTCATATTAGCAATTTATTTTGTCTTGTTTCAAGCTTCTCCTCTTGGTTGAAATACATTTCTACATGCCTTCTTTTCACATAGGAAATAAATCATTTTAACCTAGACTTGAGTTCTAAAAGAAATTAACTTGTTAAGTCTCATAACCCATGTGACAACAACCCAAGTTCAATGTTCTGCAATTTGTGACATTACCCTTTTTCCTTGAGTATCATATAAATTATTTAAGTAAATGCCACTTATTTATATTTTAGAAAACAACTATCTTATATTTTTGTGTGGTATATTGTTATTTAATAATCATTATGGTATTAAATACTCTTTTGTATTATGTAATAAACAAAAATGCATACATACATACGTACGTATGTATGTATGTATGTTACAAAACATATTAATCAATATAATAGTTATATGGTTGTATGGCTTACCTGAAGTTAAATAACAAATATAATTTTTATATACTAAAATATATTATATGTATAATGTTATATTATATAATAATCCTTTAAATTTTTATTACAAAATTCAAATCTGACAAAAGGAAAATGAAAGGTGGGGAGGGTCGAACCCCTCCCCAACCTGCGCCTTTACTCCCACCGGTCACCACACCTGCACCACTACCACCGCCTCCTTGGTCTCTTCCACGCCCTTGTCCCCCTCCACCTGCACCACTGTCTATTTTCCCACTCCCTATTCACCTCGTTGCCCCCACAATTTCCCCCCAGCTCTGCGCAACCATTCTCCTGCCCACCTGTCGCCACGACCCTTCCCCTACGCTGTCCTCTCCCCATCTCCACGCGGACATCCCTTACCACCCCCTTGTGCATAGACCCTTATTCCTTCAAACTGCCCTCCCTATTCTCCTTACCGCGGCCACTCGCCTCTCCAGATACGTCGCTGCATGTTGTGCCTCTTTGTTTTTGGTGATTTTAGGGTTTCAATATAAATAGTTTATTCTGGTTGTTTATATATATATATATATATATATATATATATAATTAAACAAGAATTTATGCTTCTCTAATAAAATAAATAACTAAAATAACTATGTGGAAATAAAAGAAAATCCCTATCTGAGGAGATATCAGACGGATAGGCATACAAGAAGAAAATAATGCAATAGTATCAATCTCATTTTCATCAAGAGAGAAGCCCCCATGGATCCATCAAGTTCCATAGCTCCTCCTCCACCTACAAGAAGAAACAAAGAAAACAAAATAAGAGAAAATGATATGGAAAAGAAAAGATGGAGATGATTAGGGAAACTTTAGGGCATGTTTGAAATCAATGGTCAAGATTAGAATTGATCATAGGGTTCTCCTTTAATCCTACCTTTCTTTAAGTCATGATATTTTAATAGGAATGGAAAATAAATTAAAAGGGGAGTGTGAGGAGTTAATTAAATAATAAGAGGGGTGAAGACTTATGATTTATGGCCCTAGTAACTTTAAAATAGAAATAAATAATTAGTTTCAAGTTGGGACTAGTAAATAATTTATTCGGGTAAATTATATTAATATAAATTAATTATTAATGAGATATGGTTCAAAAGGTAATAATTTTAATTAATCATTTTAAAAAAATTCCACAAATTTTTAGTCATTCTTGGTGTGCTTTTCAGTGTCCCAAGGTGGGGCGTTACACACACAAAACCCTCAAACAAAGCTCTAATACCAGTTGTTGGGGTTAGCACACCAGTTGTACAGAAAATATATCAGGTCTAAGCATACATGCAAATAAAATCAGATATTCTACCAGAAGAAATATACAAAACAAGAGACATAAATCAACACCAGATTTAACGTGGTTTACCCAGTGTGGGCTACGTCCACCAAGAAACAAGCCAATCTATTATCCAAAGCTTTGACAAGATATACAATGAAGATTTACAATCTTCCACACCTCTCAGATGTTCAGTACTTTCTTTCCTCAAGCTTTTACTTCATCACCAAGAATTCTCACTCTCACCAAATTTTTTAAGTTCTTTTTAATTCTTGTTAATTCTTCTTACTTCTAAACCCTAAATTTTATGCTTATATAGTCATTTATAGACTTAGGGCACTTAACCATGCAATTACAATTAATAGATATATTTTAATGCTAAAAATAGATATAATTCCTGAGAGTTAATTAAAACATCCTCGCACAAGTAACCAATGTCGGTTATCCCTTAACCGATGTTGGTTCCTCCCTTGCCTAATCGATGCCGGTCCTTCTTAACCGATGTTAGTCCTAGGTGATCGATGTTGGTTCCCCCTTGACCGATGATAGTTACTATATTTTCCAACAAGTTTCCATTGTATGCTAAACTGAAGTAATTGAGTTCCACAACTCAACAATTCATACACTTATATATACATGATCCTCACTAATCAACCCCTAATCCATCCACATAGAGTTACTAATACATTTCCTACCTACGTTGTGTTCCACTCCCGATGCAAATATATCCCACATTAAGGAACAATACACCCTCTGATCCCTTATGACGTCCACATCGCATGCTCCATCGCGTGATTACTAGTTTCAATTTTATAACACACCTTTACATGTCAACGAATCATTTATATCCTATTAAAAGAGTAATCTCCCAACCCATTATGTCCAAAGTATGGACTATTTGAAATATTTGACCATATTTATTTTTTTTAAATGCTTTCAAACAATCATTGGGATATTTTTGTTGAGGAAATAATTCAGAGAGAGTTCTTTGTTTACACAATAAATATAAGTACTTCCGTAAAATCTAGTCTGGTATGATTAAATTGAAATCCACCACCTTTCCTTGGAGTTTCAAAGTAAAAAAGACCTCACTTGATTTTTATTCTAAAATATTATATTCAAAAGAAAATATTTAATGAAATAAGTTTTTCTAATGGTGCATATTATAGTGTAAAAAGTGTTGCCTAGCCATCCACCAAGGTACAATCCCAAGAGATACTAAATAATAAGGGATGAGGCCGAAATTGTGCCCCAAGAAAATTTTCCAAAACATAACCTTTTGGTCCTTCGCAAGTAAGCCTACGAATTCTGCACACCTAGCATGTGCAAGCTAATAAAAAAAAAATCTTTTTTGCACAAAAATACTCTATTTTTTTAGATCGCATCCCCTGTTATCTACTTGGTGCCCAATTAAGTGCAAGGTATATTGTCAATTATACAATTACGCTTGCCAAATATAAGCACTTTGATATATAATCCCTAATATAAACACAAAACATCCCCAAAAATATAATCTATAATCAGGTTTGCCACATGCTTAAATATTCCGTCCCTCTAGTTTTGAAGTATTTGGCATTCAACACAATGATTTTCATATGTAAACGTAGTTGCATTAAAATTATATCCTACCCCCAAGTTCTCTTACTAAGGCTGCGGCATAATATCTAACATCTCATAAATTATACCAAACAAAAAATTTGCTTCCCATACTTATTTCATTCATTATAAGGTGTGATATTAGGCTTGCATTCATAATTGGAAACATTAACAATTTTTTATGCATTGTAACATAATTATTACGCCGGAAGCGTGACTACCATTCGCTCAAGCTCCACGACGACACTCTCCAACTTAAAGTTGTTTCTCATCGACTGCTACCTTGTTGCTTGAACTGTTTAGTTTTTCTCTCTGTTGTGTCACTTCTACCACTGCCACCATGTTGTTCTTACATCCTTGCACCTGTCCTCGTTGGTTTGATAGTCATCAAAAAATCACCAGGGAATGGCAAATAATGGACCACAATATTTCCTTTTGTTCCCGTAGCATGAATACAACTTATAATTAAATTTGGTTCACATTTGCAAATGCAGCTGTAAATGTTGATGCTTTCATGGCACACGACATTACATTCCGAAAAGCAATGGCAGACCATCATTAGGCAGTATACCTAAGATTAGATGGTGATCTCTCTGTCTTCCACAACTATGTCGTTTCGGGCCACTAGGACACACTGTACACCCACAGTCTTCGTCAATTCTATAAGAGCTGCATAATAGAAGGATCTCTTGACTTCATTTTTGGAAACTTGGTGTGTTGAAGATGTGGAGCCTAACTACAAGTTGAAGTGGTGGTTTGTTTTTTCCTTGATTATGGGAGGAAGGCATGGCCATGGATACAAATAGCATTGTCTTATTAATAGAGGAGAGTATTTATTTTTATGTTTATCTTATTTATAAGTATAATATATTTAGGTTTCTTGTGGTTGAAACAAACTTTTACAAAGAGGTGCACAAGTTATATATGTGTGCATGGATTTACTCTTTCTAATATAAAAAAGAGAGAATTCTATTGTATTCCTCAAGACTAAATAAGAAGAAGTTTGGCTTGTTTTTATTGGATGTATCCCACATTGGGTGAACCACGTTAAATCTTGGGTTTATTTTTTGATTGCATGCTTCTTTTATTTTTGTTTTATTGCTCATCTGTGTTTCGATCCTAACATGGTGGCCATCTTTGATAACTGTGTAATTCTGAGTAACTGTCTTATTTAGAACCAGTAATATCAAATTATTAGTCCAATCAGTTTTAAAAAAATGCAGCCAACGTATATTGGTCTAATTTATGACTCAAATCCATCTGCAATAGAACAATACCCATACATTTAAATGATTTTGAAGAACATACCCTGGGTGTAAATTCCTAGCTTAACTATAAATTCCTGACCCTGGGTGCAAAATCTTATGGTTTTATGTTTGAAGTGCTACTATATTTTGTAGCCCTTATAGCATTTGAGAATTTCAGCTAAAGCAAAAGGATCCAAGCTTGGAGAAAAAGGGTTTGATTTAATCATATACTAATGGAATTGTTTGGTAAAAGCATGTTTTTTTATTTGAAACCACCATTGTAAATTTACATAGAAAAAAGGTAGTGTATATTCTGACAATGGCGTCAATTACAGAACATGAAATAGGGGCATGGCACCACTAGGATAGTACCTGCATCATGCTTGTCAAGCAAGACGACACTGGTGGCTACCAAGTCCTCAACGACGCCAAATGGTTGGACATTACGCCTATCAAGGGCGTTATTAATGTTGGAGATATAGTATAATTAGCGAGGTTGGGAGTGAAATATAACTAAGACTAACCACATACTATTTTTTTATTCTTTTTTCCCTCTATTTTTATTCAGGCAGGGGTGGAGTTAGGGATGAGATTTCGGCTGACCCTACTTGTCAGACTAAAAAAAACAATGGCATTAGGATGTTTTAAATAATCCGTCCATCTCTTTTAAATATTTTTTCTTTATTTGATAATTTAAAAAAGTATTGTTTGTTAAGTTGTATTTATAAGTGTCAGGTAAGTTTTAAGGACTATATGTTTGATATAAACCCATTTTCAACAAAATATGTTATTTGAATATATATAAATATAATGTTGCACTTATATTTATATTAACTGTGTTCGTAGTAATAATGACAGTTTTTCCAAATTCTTTCACGTCAAATAAAGACAGTTTGACAATTTTACAAAGTGTAAAATACGGTTACTATAAACAAAAAAGTTCAGGATGAGCATCAAATCTCTACTCTGTGGAGTAACAATATATTCAAGAGAAACACTCGTCGTTTTTTAAATATCCGAGACAAATTATGGTGTTCATTTGCATTTTCTACAGTTCCGAACCCGAACACCTGTTAAACGCTGCAACTCAACTGTTTTGTATGTCAATAAAGAAGGAAGAGACATTCCAGCTAGATATTCAAGTTTCTATTTACCCACAAACAATACACACTACCAAATGTCCTCCGGAAGGGCACAAATCAAATACTATTAAGATTTTACACTTTGCACTTTGCAATAATAGGGTGAGTCATCTTATTTTTAGGTGTAATTCAATCGAGAGTCTTCACCAATATTGATTTCTAATCCACCCATATCACTTGTGACAACACCCCCTCAACTCAACACCCTTTAGTCGTAACGATATTTATTAAGCCAAAGGCATGTCTACAGCTCAGTAGGAGGTATTACGATGACTCCCTCCTCCTTTGCGTTGTCCGTCATCCTCCATTGCCAGCATAACCCTCTGCCAACATTTCCCTCATCCCATAACCTGTCACTGCATGCTTTCCATTTTAGCTCTCCACACCCGTAGTTTATAGATTTTGCGGGAAATTGGATCTGTATAGTTGGAGCTTCATGAAATTGTGGCCAGCGTGTATCAGAGGCCTCAGGGTTTGAAGCTTCTCTTGCGTAACAGAGCATAGCAGGGTAAAACATTTAGTAGCGGTGAAAAAGCCCAGAGGCTGGAATAGGATATACAAAAATGGCTGGATCTCAAAAGAGATGATAAGAGACCTGAAAGTAAAAAGCGAATCTTTGATTTCTCTAGAGGATCCAAGTTGTGGATTCGAAGAAACACTTGAATCAATTGGAGGGGCTTCAAAACAGGCTTGTAGAAAACTTGGGGTCTAATGATCCACACAAATACTTTTCAGAAGTTATATATTTCATAGGCATTGGCAGCAACCAATGGCTATGGCATATAGAAGATTTCTCCCTTCATTGCATGGCTGAAGTATGTGTCCTTCAGTTATTATTGCTACAAGATGTTGTTGGGTGTACAGTACAACAAAGATGAAACGTATGTGTGTGGCAATGGTGTGATGTGCAGGATTGTTGAATTACCTAACATTAAAGAAGTTGGGTTGAATCATTTATTGGTTGATGTGGCTGCATTTGGCATGATGCTTGTTGGTTATAGATTGTTGGCTTACTGGCCATTGACAAGAGTTAAAATTAAGTCCTCCCTTTAACACCCACCTGCTCACTCACCTCCATTATGCTTTATGTTTTTACTTCTCACCATATTCCTTCAGACAAGAGAGGGAGGCAAAACAAAAAGCAAATTCCATATGCATGTAATTACTACAGATCACAAGCTAGGTAATGGGCTCCCTTTCATATAAATAAAATTATTATGTCATGATTTATTTCAGCAATTTTCACAATGCTCTTCTCAATATAACTTTTTCTCATGTCATGATCTATTTCAGCAAATTTTCAGAGTGCTCTTTTCTATATAACATTTGTTCAACCCTAACTTGAACTTGTTACTACAAAAATGGAAATCAATAGTAATACTGTCACCGTGTCTATAAAATTAAGTCCACAATGAGGACAGATAGATTTACGTAGAGTTGAAGGTTTCCTAAGTCATTTTAATTAGATCATTATTTTTTGTGAGATTTTTTTTTGGTGATAGTGGAAATGGTGTATATAAATTTTCACTTTAAACTTTTAATTTTTAATATGAAATCATTTTATTTTTATTATTGACACATTACAATGATATTTTTTTACAGAATTTAAACTTTCAACAGTCATCAAAATATTTTATAATTCCTAATTACTATATATTTCATTTTCTAAAAAATTATGAATTTGGGTGTAGGTTTAATAAGTGTCTTTAATGGTAAATGAATCTAATATTGCATTTCAATCTTATAATTTATCAATTTGGAATCAATTGTATATTGTAAGTTCAAAAAATGTTTTTTTTTTATGTGTATTAATGTTTATAATCAATTACATGATCTATGTAGATCTATAATGTAACTGACCTATGTTCATAGAGATCTTCTGAAGGGAAGGACGCATACTTGAGCCATGTAATGAAGGGAGGGATCTTATTTATATCTTAGTGGGTACCTTGCCAATACGAAGATGCAACAACTACATCATCGCCAAAAGTATCTAGACATGGTGGTCACCAATGTCACGAGGTGATACATGTGTGGTACATATGAAAGATTGAGAATATATATTTTTGTTAGTACAGTGGAAACGGACGGAGAAGTGGTGAAGCCTATGGAACCGCACATTGGATCACTCCATAAAGGCACTAGAATATGAAATCTCTATCTAGGTTTTGTGGGCGGCGAGGGGAGCGGACTATAGGTAGTTGATGGTTGACGTCGGAAAGTACAAATCCACTAACCCCTTTATCTATATGTGGGGTGGGTTTGGAAAATTTCCAGTCGAAGTCCATAAAGATATTTTTTTTCTTTCCAAAATGCAGAGAAGGGTTTATGAATTTACCATGAAAAATGCTTTAAAAGATTACAATCAGAGGAAGCTTGCTACCTAACAATTAAGTGATTTCATTCATACAAAAGCCCAATATTTTGGTTTCCATGTCTTCTTTCCTATTCTCTGAGAATGCATGCTAGGATTTGAGATGATAATAACTTGCATGCGATACTAACCTATTATACTTTTCATCTCTACCGCTGCAAGCATATTATTTATAATATGCTACCTTGTCTCAGCCTTAACACCCTAGGTGCAATAATATGCATATCTTTGTTGGTATAAAAAATTAATTTTTATGCCTTAAGTGTGTTGCGTGGGAGTGGGTAGAAACAATAATAGAACCCATGTGAAGTCACGTGGCCTCCTTGAAAAATGCTTGGGCCATTCAAAGTAATTTGCAGACTTTTCCTTTTACTTGTCTAATGATGCACCCAAGTTACGTTGCAAATTTAACAGTCTTCGGAAAGTTACAGCTAGAGAAGGACACCGCAGGGTATGGACTTCCATTAAAGCATAAAGATTTTTTCGAAATCTGTCAGACATTGTAGTTGCAAATGCATTGGTAGACGTGTATGTAAATTGTGGAAGCATAGACATGAACAGGAACTGTTTGGTAGAATGTCTTAAAAAGACATGGTTTGGTGAACAACATTGATTGTTGGATATGCATGAAACGGGTTTATTGAAAAGGCTTAGAAACTTCCAGGCAAATGCAATTACAGGTCTAAATCCAAATCCCACAATTTTTGCCAGCCTCCTCCCTACCTGTGGGTAAATGGGACCTCTGGAATAGGGCATGGACATCCATCAAGCAAAATATTATTGTAGCTGCCATGGATGAAGCTCGAGCCTGTTTTTTTTTTGTATGCAGAAGAAGGAGATTGGGGTTGATGGCGTTCCCTCTAATGGCTGTTCTCAAATCAACGCTTAGAGAGTTAACCCAAAAGTAGCCATTTGATTGTTTCAATCTGGGTGTAGTTTATTTAAAAATATCAGAAAATTACAATGTGCATTAATCCATATTGGATATGGTAGCATCCTTTTGGAGGATTTAGATCCATACATTACCATATTGTTCTTATAATTTTAAAGTTCTATCAATATTACTCAGCTCTTGGATCAAAGCCAACATACGTATATACAAATGTACAACTTTCAAAGTGTGGATTCCTGATACTTTGAAATGTTTTATGCCCAAAGATCATCAATACGAAAGAATAGAAGAACTAAGGAGATGAGAGAGGAAGAACATAACAATACTTTCAGGAAATATAGATAGCAGAGTATAACCTTATACGTATTGATCAAAGGAGATGCAGAATGGAATCATTCACGTTTATAACAGATATAATTTCATAGACACAAAGTTCCCGAAATCATATTAACAAGAACACAAAGTTTCTTATCATGCAAAGATGGATGATTCACAAATTCGAACAAGGAAAGAAGGAATAGCAGAGGAAGAAAGGGAATTTTTTTTGTATTGATTACTTTCGAATCTATTACATCTACAGAGTACCAGGATCCAACCCTGAACAATGGCGTAGAGAACCCACTAAATAGCTTCCAAAAACGGTTACATTCGGTTACAAAAAATGATGAAACTGATTCAAGAAACCGAATGTCTGAACTTCTCTAATGCCTCGACCATTTCCATGCCTGGTGGAAAAACCATATGCATCATATCACATCCGTTCATTCTACTCCCACAAAATTTGAATTTGAGCCGTCCACATGGAAGAGATTTGTTGAAGTGGGCTTGGGGGTGCCTTTTACATTTTATGCTTTTTATAGAGAAATGGCATTTTTGGAACATTTTGATCCTGCCCATCCGCTTCTGATATAGGCCTAACACGTGGCTTTACTTGAGTGGGGATGGAGTTGTGGCTCACTTTTATAATTTTAACTCTTTTCAAAGAAAAGCTCAAAAACTCAAAGTTCTCCGCCGACCCGCCTCCCCGCTTTGACTTTCGATGCGGGCTCAACATTTGACTTTATCCCTTGGCATGAGCGGAGTGCGTGGATCATTTTATAACTTTAACTCCTTTTTGGAAATAAAACCAAAATTCCCAAAATGCTCTCCGATGGCCCACCTTCCCGCTTTGACTTTTTCAACACGTGGCGGGTCAATGGGGTTCAACTTTTATACTTTTCCTTTTTTCAAAACAAAAGCGGGGTCTTAAAATTCACTTTCCTCCGAACCTTCCCTTTTGACCTGAAACATGGCCACGTGTCCCTTTGACGGGCCTGCCTATATTTTTGTGTTTTGACTAAGTCCCTCTGTTTGGCGAAGGCTTTATGTCTGGCCCGGGACACATGGAGGCTTCCCACTCATTTGGAGACTTTATTTGGACCTGACCTTTGGAGGTGCACTGATTGGACACGTGGAGAGCTGGCACACGTTTGGGACCTACTTTTGGATTTGCCCCTAAAAGAGTGCCGAAGGGACACATGGGGCTTTCCGTTGGTTCTCCTTTCCAGCTAATTAATGACCAGTTCTGCCCCTTTTGACTTTATGTGGGACCCTAGACACAAAGAGTTTGACACTTATTTGGGGAATCCCTTGGGTCTCACTTTTGAAGTTGTGGATGAGGCATTGGAGGCTTCACTGGCCAATCTTATACTTAGTCGAAAAGGTAACATAAATGATCCCTTTTCCAAACCTAACCCATGGAGGTTGCGCCCAACTTTTGGGGATCCCTTTGGCTTCGACCCTTTCATTGCGTCCGATGAGACACGTGGTTGGCTTGACCTAAGAATTTTCAACGGATGATTTCCCTTTTTGAGGCTCTGACCACGTGGAGGGTTGGCCCAAGTTTGGGGTCTCTCTTTGGGTCTTTTGAATTTATGCCAATGAGGCACGTGGCACCTTACAAGGTCCGTTGCTTTTCCCCCGATGACCGCATGAAAAAGATTGAAAACTTCCCCTTTCTTCAATCTTCTGACTGGAAGCTAGAAATCTCCTTTCGTTGTTGCCTCCTTCACGACCCTGCCCCTTCATTGCTAGATTTGGAATGTGGGCTCGCATGACTGAACTGCCCCTTCCAATTTTCTTCTATGGGGGGGAAAAATTGGGATAATAGGCACCAACTCAAAATTTTGAAACTTGACTTGAAAAATGAGGGGAATTTTGAGGGTGACAACAGCTGGCTCTTTCTGGGGATGACTTGGCTGGGACAGAGGAACAAGGCAAGATCAAGAACCATAGAAAAACTCTGGGAAAGCAGACCAGTGCCTTATCCATTGGGAAAATAGAGTCAAAGGAAAAACCAATACAGAAGACAACACACACGCAACGGGAAAAGAAACAAACCAAAAAGGAAAGACCAAAAACAAAACACTGTACACATAATATACAGAAGGACTGCCTAGTCACCTAGGACTTGAACAACTTCAAATACTACCCACTATAAGGAAGTGGGAGAGGAGATCCATCCATATAATCCAAATAGAAAGAGTTTTCTCCAGCAAAGTGCCTGATTTTGAAAGGACCAAGCCAAAGAGAATCAAACTTACCATGGCTTCCTCGAGGTTCATGTCTTTTGTCCCATAGCAGAACAATGTCTCCCACTTGAAAAATCTTTGGGTCTAGCTTTCTTGTCAAACAAAGCTTTCACCTTCAGTTGATGAGCTGAGATTCTATCAAAAACTTGCAACCTATCTTCATCCAGCTTCTGGAGATACATGATCCTCTTGTCCAAGGAACTGGTAAAGCTTGAATCTTCAATAGCCTTCATTAAGTGCAAGGCTGGTAATTCCACTGTTACTGGTAGCTGAGCTTCAACACCATACACCACTTGAAATGGAGACATCCCAATTGCTCTTTTGGGTGTAATTCTATCTACCCAGAGAGCATCATAGAGCTTCTTGTGCCAATTCCTTTGAGAGTCATTGACAAGCTTCCGAACGATGGTTACCAAATTCTTATTTGTTGATTCTACTTGTCCATTCCCTTGGGGATAATAATCTGAAGAATGAGCAAGGGAAATTCCATAACCATAGCAAAAATCCATCATCTCAGAAGAAGAAAAATTGGAAGCATTATCAGTCACAATCTTGTTTGGTACCCCAAACCTTATCAAGATGTTCTCTTTGATGAAATTACACACCACCTCAGAAGTAGTGCTTTTGACTGGAATAGCCTCTACCCACTTTGTGAAGTAATCTGTAGTAGTTAGCACGTGAGTATGCCCAACACTGGAAGGTGGATTAAGAGTTCCAATGAAATCCAATCCCCACTGTTGAAAAGGCTCATCAATCACTACTGGTTTTAGTGGTAAAGCAGCCAACTTAGGTCTCCCAACAAAAGTCTGACAGGCTTCACACTTACCTACCCATTTTGATGCATCTCTGAACAATGTAGGCCAATAGTACCCAGCACAAAGGATTTTATGGGAAGTGAAAATAAAAGAGAAATTCCCTCCATAAGCTTGATCATGAAAAGCTAAGAACAACTTCTTCTATTGCTCTTTGTCCACACACTTCAAGAATCTTCCATCTATGCCTCGCTTGAACAAAGCATTTTCCCATAATACATATTGTGCAGACCTTAACTTAATAGCTCTCTTTTCCTTGGCACTCAAGTGGGATGGACACTCTCCATAAGTAAGAAAATGTGCAATATCAGCATACCATTCATCTGTTGAACTGAGGAAGAGGACAACAGGAACATCAACTGCTTCTTTGGACAATTCTGCATCAGCTCCTTCAGCAATAAGCTCACATAAGCCTTTACCCTAGACTAGCTTAGTTGGCTTGATATCAAGGTCATATTCTTGGACTTTTGCTACCCAATTCCTCTCTTAGTTCCAAACTCCTGTTGTGTAAGAATAGACTTGATGGTTGTATCAGGTACAAGCACAACAGAGTGAGAATTAAGAATATAAAAATGAAACTGCTTGACAGCTTTGACCACTGCAAAAGCATGTTTCTCCATCATAGTATATTTCAATTCATGAGCTTTCAGAACATAGCTCATGAATGCAATTGGAAGTTCATGATCCTCAGAATTTCTCTGAGTTAGCACAACAGCCAAGGTACTCTCTGTAGCATAGCAATAGATGATAAAATCCTTGCTGAAATCAGGACATGCTAAGATGGGAGTCTTAGCAATGGCTTTCTTGATACCTTCAAATGCTTCTTTACCTTTGGAAGACCAACCAAAGTTTTTCTTTCCTTTCATCATGTGAGCAATGCTCATAGTCAGTTCTACAAAATCAGGAATGAATCTCCTCAGGAAGTTTATCTTACCAAAGAAAGAGTGAACACCCTTTTTGCTTGTGGGAAGAGGAATCTGCTGGATTGCTTGAACTCTTTCTAGATCTATCTTGATTCCTTCTTTGGAGACAATATGCCCCAGCAACTTGCCTTCAGTAACACAAAAGAAAACTTCTTAGGATTGAGAGAAACTCCATGTTCTCTGCATTTTTGGAGGACTGCTTCAAGATGTTGAAAGTGATCTGCCCTTGTTTTGGAGAAAATAGTCAAATCATCAAGGTACACAACAATACACTTTCCCTTTAGACTGCCAAAATCCAATTCCATTTCCCTCTAAAAGGTGGCACCAGCATTGATAAGACCAAAAGGCATTCTCTTGTAGGCAAAGGTGCCCCAAGGAGTAGTAAAAGTAGTTTTGTGTTGATCTGGGGTACTGACTTCCACTTGATTGTATCTAGAGAATCCATCAAGCATAGACAACATCTCAGATCCTGTGACAACTTGCAAAACTTGATCCATCATGGGGAGAGGATAGTTGTCTTTCAGAGAGGCCTGATTCAAATTCCTGAAATCCACACAGATGCGAATCTCACCATTCTTCTTCCTGACAGGCACAATGTTGGCAATCCATGTTGAATGATGTATAGGGAAAATAATCTTTTCCTTTAGTAACTTCTGGATCTCTTGAAAAATAGTGCCAGCAACCTTGGGATTGTATTGCCTTTGTTTCTGCTTGAAAGGTTTGATCCCAGGTTTCAGAGGGATAAAGTGTTGCATCTCCTTTGGTTGAAAAGCCTTGAGATCATCATATGAATAGGCAAGAACATCAACATACCTTTTTAATAGATTTACTACTTTCTTCTTCTCTTCTTGAGTGCAACATTTTCCAATATTCACCATCTTGGGTTCCTCATGACTTCCAATATTAACCTTTTCACATTCAGCAGACTATCGAGCTCGTTGGGAAGCTTTAGACTTAATGTACCTATCATACTTATCAAACAGATCTTCCAAACTCACCAGCCCTTTAGGGATCTTGTTACCTTTCAATTTGATGCAGCCATCTTGATCCATCTCTTCCTTGATATCTCCTTCATTAGAGGATACACACTCTCTAGGAAAAGTCTCACTTCCTTCAAAATACAATTGATCAAAATTATCCTTAAGCTCTAAGAAAGAGAGAAAATGTTGATCATCATTGAAAACCTGCCAGTTGTTTGCATTATCTGGTACACTGGGCCTATGAATCATTTCAATGGTAAATTTCTCCTGAGAGAAATCTGGGTGAGGAATCAACAAAGATCCTGAGACAACTAGAGAATCAGCTCTAGTGTTCCTTTCTCTTGGCACAACTTCAATGGAGAAAGCATCAAGAAACTCAATGGAATCCCAAACAAGATTTCTATAATGCTTCAATCTCCTATTCTTCACTTGAAAAAGATCCCTGACTTGTTTCACAATCAGCTCTGCATCTCCATGAGCACAAAGATTCTTCACTCCCATTTCTTTTTCCATGTTCAATCCAAGTATGAGTGCCTCATATTCAGCTGTATTGTTTGTATTTTCAAAACAAAGCTTGAATGAAAAAGGATGAATCTTCCCTTCTGGAGAGGTTAGCACCACACCAGCCCCAGAACCAGCTGAAGAGCAGCTTCCATCAAACTCCAGAGTCCAAATGCCATTGGGATCATGAATCACTCCCTTAGGAAGTTTTTCCTCATCTTGTGACATGATCATATAGTTACCATGCCCTATATCTTCATAGAGTATTTGTGCTTTTGGATCATCAGTCTTTTGCACAATGTATTCAGTCTGTTTCTCAGGTAGCAGCTTCTTCATTTTTCCATTGACTAGGATCAAAGCATGTGACCAATCCATCTGAATTTCACCTCCTACCTCCTTACAAAAATTTCTACTCAGCAACATCCCATATGAGGGAGGAATATCAGCTACCAAAATAGTGGTTAAGACCCTTTTCTCTGGAAAAGCAAGCAAAAGCTACTTGTGCATCTTTAATTCTTCCAACCAAAGGTACTTTTCTACTCTCCATGGAATAGTAGGAACCAAAGGCACATGTTAGAGTTAGGTGCATTACATTTTCTGTTGCTCCTGAGTCTATAACACAATTACTGAGTTTATGGCCAGCTATGAGGAGAGTCACATAGAATGGTTCAATTTTCTCATTAGGGGAAGTGACTGCAGCCACAAGGCTTGGTTGAGGTGAGGAAGAGGGAGTGGGAAAAAGACCTTTAGAAGTATTGGATGAGGCTTTGGATTTGGAATTGACAAAGTTTACCATTTTAGCAAAGGCTTTTGGATGGGTTTGGTAAAACTCTGCCTCTGAATTTGGATTTTGGTCTTTTTGAGGTGATCAATGATATCAAAAGATCAAGAGGTGGATGGGGAATCATTACTAGGAACTTGAGAGACTTTTGATTTATCAGTTTTAGGATTTGAAGGACAAGAAGTTTTGGAAATAGAAGTAGAAGAAGGAGGATTAGCATTACTCACCTTTTGTGTGGAGGCAGTGGGAATAGGAGCTCCTCTTCTTGCAACCACTGGAATAGTTATAGGAAACTCCTTGGATTTCTTAGCAGGCTGCACCACTTTTTCTTTTCTGTTCATTTGCTCCCAAGTCATAACAACATATGACTCACTATTCATATCTGCCACTCTTTCATCATATTCATCTTCATCATCCATACCTTCAGTGGTGAGGAAATGAACTTGAGATCCACCAAGCTCCTCCAGTTCTTCATCAACCTCTTCTTCTGGTTCTTCATAGAGTTCATTAAACTCCTCATCATCAGGTTCTTGAACTTCACAAGTTGCATTGACTGGAACCTTGATGGGTGGGCCTTCAATAGCCAATCTAGTTTGAGAAGAAGGCAAACGGTTCCTGGGCTGAAAATTCTTCCTTGGAATATCTTGGTAAGGAGTATGCTGAGCCAATTGTTTCTTGATAGCAATGAGATCATTTGCAAGCTTCTGTACTAACTGATCAGAATTGGCTCCAGGGGAAGAGGAAGAAGAAGATGCTTTAGATTTGGAAGGTTCTCTTTTCAATTTACCAGACATGATCAGGTCATCCTCAACACTGATAGCTAACCATTGATCAGCCTCCAGAGTTGCAAGGTTAGCTCTCCTTAGTGCATAAATCACTTCAGGTAACTGGGCATTGAGGAAGAAGCATTTTTGGATTTGATCCACAGGACGAGTGTTCTATGGAATTTTATGAATTAGCTTGTTGAATTTAGCCACAAATTCTCTCATGGGCTCGAATGGTTCCTTCTTAATATAAGAGATTTGAGCTAACAAGAGCATGCACATCTTCAGCAGGTTTGAAATGTTGCTCAAACTGAGTTGTCATGGTGTTCCAATTAGTGATTGACCTCGTAGGAAGATGATAAAACCAATCAGCAACATTGTCCTGCAATGTCTCCACAAAAATCCTGACAGAGACATCTTCATGTTCAACCCCAAGAATCCCACATGCAATAATGAAGGCTGCAATGTGTTCATCTGGATGAACCTTCCCATCACCCCGGAATTTGGGAAAACTTTTCCTGTTACCCCTAGGTAACTCATGCAATGGCTGAGGAAGAGCAAGAGGCCCAACCTGTTGTCCCCAAGGCAAAGGGGCTGCCATCTTTGGAAAAATTGACTGAAGGGGAACTGAAACACCAGCAAGTATCAAAGCATGAAGATTAGGACTGAGTTGTTCTTGAGGAATGCTATTCTTGGAATTTTTGTCTTTAACAGGAGGTGTGCTTGTAGAATGAGTTCCTTTGTTCCTTCTTGCTGGAAGAAGAGAGAATTTTTGTTGTTCCAGAAGTTGAAAATGGGAATCCTCTACCCCGAGAGCTTTCTTCCCATGTGTATACCGTAGAGTCACTAGACTAAAAATGATCTTGAAGTTGTTATTTTAGAAAGGGATCCGTTTGAAATGAAATCCCCAGTAGAGTTGCCAAAAACTGTTGGGTTTTTAAATGGTACTTTAACAAACCACAGTCAGGGGACAACAAGTCCCTCCTCTTTAATGGGAGAGGTTCCCTTATTGAAAGCAAGCAAAAAACTTATATACAAATGTACAACTTTCAAAGTGTGGATTCCTGATACTTTGAAATGTTTTATGCCCAAATATCATCAATACGAAAGAATAGAAGAACTAAGGAGATGAGAGAGGAAGAACATAACAATACTTTCAGGAAATATAGATAGCAGAGTATAACCTTATACGTATTGATCAAAGGAGATGCAGAATGGAATCATTCACGTTTATAACAGATATAATTTCACAGACACAAAGTTCCCGAAATCATATTAACAAGAACACAAAGTTTCTTATCATGCAAAGATGGATGATTCGCAAATTCGAATGAGGAAAGGAGGAATAGCAGAGGAAGAAAGGGAAAAACTTTTGTATTGATTACTTTCGAATCTATTACATCTACAGAGTACCAGGATCCAACAACAAACAATGGCGTAGAGAACCCGTTAAATAGCTTCCAAAAATGGTTACATTCGGTTACAAAAAATGATGAAACTGATTCAAGAAACTGATGTCTGAACTTCTCTAATGCCTTGGCCATTTCCATGCCTAGCAGAAAAACTAGATGCATCATATCATAGCCGTTAACCCACTTTTACAACTTTAAATTTGAGCCATCCACATGGAAGAGATTTGTTGAAGCGGGCCTGGGGGCGCCTTTTGCATTTTATGATTTTGTAGAGATTCTACATTTTTTTACATTTTGGTCCTACCCATCCACTTCTGATATATGCCTAACACGTGGCTTTACTTGAGTGGGGACGGAGTCGTGGCTCACTTTTATAATTTTAACTCTTTTCAAAGAAAATCTCAAAAACTCAAAGTTCTCCACCAACCCGCCTCCCCGCTTTGAATTTCGATGTGGGCTCAACATTTGACTTTATCCCTTGGCAGTGAGCAAGGAGTCGTGGATCATTTTATAACTTTAACTCCCTTTTTGGAAATAAAACCAAAATTCCCAAATTTCTCTGACAGCCCACCTTTGCGCTTTGAATTTTCCATGGTGGAGCATCAACACATGGATTCACCTAGGCGTCAGTGGGGTTACTTCACTTTTATACTTTTATACTTTTTCAAAACAAAAGCTAAATTCCAAAGTTTCTCCAATGACCCGCCTTCCCACTTTGACCTGAAACATGGCCACATGTGTCCCTTTGCGGGCCATGTTCTGTATTTTTGTGTTTTGACTAAGCCCCTTCTGTTTAACAAAAGGCTTTATGTCTAACCCGAGACACGTGGAGGCTTCCCACTCATTTGGAGACTCTGTTTGGATTTGACCTTCGGAGGTGCATTGATTTGACAGATGGAGAGATGGTGCATGTTTGGGACCTACTTTTGGATTCACCCCTAAAAGAGCACCGAAGGGACACATGTGGAGCTGGTTCTGTTGGCCTTAGAATTTTCAACAACTCCCCTATTTGAATTTTATGGGACCCTAGACACATGGAGGGCTGGCGCTCATTTGGGGATTGTCCCTTGGGTCTCACTTATGAAGTTGCACCAATGAGGCACGTGGAGGCTTTCCACTGACCCTCTTATACTTAGCCAATTCGGGATCTTAATTTTTCGAGACCTGGGACACGTGGAGGGTTGCCTATGCTCATTTGGGGTGTCCCTTTCCACCCTTGAAGTTGTGCCTTGAGACACGTGGAGGGATGACACAATCAGGATTTGGGACCTCGGGACCACATGGAGGGCTGACACAAGTTTGGGTCACGCCTTTTGAATTTGTGTCGATGAGGCTCGTGGCGCCTTTCGTGGGTCCGTTGCTTTGCTCCAAGTTGATTCGCATGTGAAGTCCAAAAACTTCAAGCCCTTTCTCAAATCTTCTCCTGTGCACTCTGATCTCCTTTAACATCGTTGGCCTCCTTCGCCGACCCTACCCCTTCATTGTTGGATTTGGAATGTGGGCTCGCATGACTGAACCGCCCCTTCTGATATTTTCTTCTATGCAGGGTCATGTTTGATCAATTTTTCTAGGGGGGAAAAATTGGGATAACAAGCACCAACTCAAAATTTTCAAAACTTGACTTGAAAAATTTTCTACAACCCTTTCTAGCACCTTCCCAGCCAGGCTCAAAATGGAATTTAATGAGTACAGGGTATGTTCACTTTGGAGTCTTGAGAAGGCCTTTGTCAATTGTGAAAACATAATGGAAAACATATCATGTTTGAAATTTTCAAGGGATCGAGAATAATTCTATGTCATGTGAAGGATAGATCAATGTTTGTGATATGTTTGATGAAATGCCAAAGTGTGATACCGAACTGAATCCAGCGAGTTTGACCGGCTTCGTTCCTCCAAGCATGGTTCATCTCTCCTTGTCTTTCATAATTCTTGTACTTTAGTTTCTCATTTTGTGACGAAATATAATTTTAAAAGCTTAGAATTATCATACATTTAATTGTTTATATTAACTTGTTACAAAAACAATAAAATGTCTTATTGTAACTCACACAATCAAAATAACCATTTTGTAGTCAACCATGAGCTTCAACCCTCATTATGAGGTGATTTAGAAAACTTCCTGACCCAGACTAGATCACTACAATATTGACAAGAGGAAGTTGACTTCCTAGTAAATATGTTGACCATCTCCTTGTTTAAATAGATAACTTTGCATTTTTTAGAGACTCGTAAAGTAACCTTCGTAACTCCAAAAATGGGATGTTAAGCTTCATACATCTACCTTGTTATGTGAGGAGTCACCTTAACCCTTGGTTTGACCCCAAATGATCATTTGTGATATTTTTGACGCCCTACTGGGAGCAATGTTACACTGTTTTGTAGTTGTAAGAAGCTACTAAAACTAAAAAGTTGGCTTTTGTTTTGAACCATCATTTGAATCTTGGAGAGCGAAATGCTTATCCGTCTTCGCAAACCTCTAGTATTCTTACTAGAAAATTTCCTAGAACTTTCAGCCTGAGGAAAAAAAAATTTCCTAATAGTTTGGCAAAGCCATTTTATAAGCTCTCGATCGTAGTTTGACAAGGTCAAATTGGACCAATTACGACTAGAGGCTCCATAAGGCATGTCGTTGTTTGTAAACCATTTTGCCAGTTCTGAATTTTGTCAGTTCCTATGAATTCTTGGTGTATAGGAGGACATGTAGAAACTTACCTGGAGTGTGTTTGCTCATTAGAGGACAATGTTTGAAGTTGGCTTCTTAGCCTCCGAGCATTAATTGAACGTATTTTGCAGCTAGCAGGGAAACGTAAGAAGGAAGTTGTATGACCCATGTCGGGTTTCCCAAACCATCGTGAAAAGTTGTTGACACTTATAAATAACTATTTTGAAACTTTATTGTGTGATTTGTTGTGTGAAATTGAACTTTTGGCAAAATAGTGTTTCTCTCTCTTCCCTATTTCTTCTCTCTCCTTGGTTAGGAAATGAAGCAAACTGAAAAGAAATAAATGTGTCTCTAACATTTTTCCTTCAAATGCAAAATTATTAATGTTATTATGTAAATGGGAAACTAAAAATGTTAATTATGCTAGATTAGGGTGGATGTCATGCCAGCGATTTATCGCTGATTTCATGCTCACATGGTTTTGCAGGATGCAAGAAAGACGGTGAAAAGGCATTGTGTAATTTATTATTTATTTTTGTAATTTATATAGTTCCTTGTAAAATGTATATATGTATAATGTAGTCCCATGTTACAGAAAGTTTGTGTTTGAAATTTGCTAATATGTTTGAGATGCTAGTTTTAGGGATACCTTGGGAAACATGCATTTAATCATAGGTGCAATTTGATTCATAGTTACTTTTGGTAAAAAGGAAGGATATATATATATATATATATATATATATATATATATGTTAAATGAATTTGAATCAAATATATTGTAGTTTATTTTTAGTGTGAAATATATGATTAAATAATTGGTGTTGTTTTCCTTACCTTAAAAATGTAATAGAGAAAATCTAAATAAAACAATCGACCTTAGTTTAGAACTTGTGCATATTTACCCTTCTCGCACGTTCCTTCTTAGCATAGAATAAATTGAAACTGTAAAATGAACTTAAACTCTTGCACTCTATGGTACCTTCTGTTTAAGTACTCAAGATTCCTAGTTTGATTTATCCATGGTTGGTATGTTTAGCGACATCATCTTAAATGATAGTTAGGAAAGACATGGTCCAACTATTTCTGGTATAAGCAGAACTAGGACTTCCTTAGTATCCTTGTGGACTACTTAGTCTTATGAAGATCGAAATGAATTCCTATGACACAAATGGAGATAGTGAAATAGTTGTCTTATGACTTAAACTCTTGTTAATGAACTCATTAGTCCCTCTCAGTTAAATGTATCATCCTGGTTACTAATAACATATCACCTTGGTCTTTAATGAAGCTTGTCTACCTTAAACATGTCTTCTCACCTTAAATCTCTTTTGTAGTTGGGGCTTAGATCCTTAGGTGCAATTGGAATTATACCAACCAAGGTAGTTTTTCTTATGACATTTCTATGATTGTTCTCTTGGTGGGATTTAAAATGCACAAGTGGATGTCTTGGTTGCAGCATGAGTTAACACTATTGTGCATAAGAGCAAAGAATTGAGTTGTCACGTGATAGGTTACACTCCATGTAGTAGTGAATCCATTAGTGAAAAGTATGTGTTTATTTTGTTTACAAAGGTTATAAAACGATGCTAAAAATGAGACCTTAGTGCAATGTAAGAGTAAATCATATAAAAGGAAAATGATATTTGAGGTTGAGAATAATGTCACTCTTGGAATCCTTATAACTCAATTTAACATTTACTTATGTCAAAAATAATATGAATTTCCTTGGTCAGAACAAACCTTGAGACAACAAAAGATATACTTCTTCAATATGTTAGATAAGTAATTTCGTAACTCTTTATGTAATTAAGTGACGCCAAAAGAGACCTAAGAAACAATGTAAATGAAATGAGAAACAAGAGTATATGTGATAATGGATTAAGAAAACAATTTCACTTGAAGTCCTTATGGTTGATTTAAGAATTGAATTTTGTTGTGGAGAGTGGATACAAACTACTCGTGGTGGGACTAGGCATTTGAGCCATTATAGAGTCCACTAAAAATAAAATAAAATAAAATTATGTCATGTAAAGGCTTAACTGAATCAAATAAATTTTGGAACTAAAACAACCATATTCCGAGAACAAATGTGTTTCAAATGGAAGGAAGTTTTTAGGAAAGAGAACATTGAACCTTCACCTCCTTGAATCGTATTATTTCTCCCTCGACAACTTATGGTTGGTCCCCTTGCTTAATGTAGATTGAAAAAAATATTAAATGTCAACTAAACATATTTTAAGAAACAAACCTTTTACATAAGAACGAGAGAATTAGGAACTTTGTAGGAAATTTTAAATATGAAATTTTTTTATGTAAGTTATGAGGATTGGCATAAGGGATAAAGAGAAAACTTAAAGGGTCGAACTGTAAGTATAATGTGGAGTTAACTTAAGAATCTGCAAGTGAAAAAAAAAAGAGAGAGAAAATTATCTTTGCACAAAAATGTTCTTGGAATGTAAATCGTAACTAAGATGCAATTAAGGAAATTGTGTTGTGGGTTTGCCAATCCTTGAGTCCCTTTTTTTTTTGGTTGAGTCATTGCTAGCATTTGTTCATTGGAGAAAGTGTGGCATTGACATGTATATGGTGTTTTCATGTGTCTATGTGAGTTGAAAACTTATGAAAGTGTCATATGTGTTGTTGAATTTCTTTCTTGGAGCCCTTGTTGCCTTGTGTAGTGAGCAATGTAAGTAAAAAAAAATTATCCTGGTATTTTTACTGTTGTATTTATGTGTGTAAAATGTGGGCATTACATTTGGTATCAGAGCGGAGGTTCATGCTCTCGAACCTCTGGGGAAGATTGGAGTTGTGATGGTGTTGCATGATGGTGGTGGATATTGGAAGAGTAATGTGATATAAGTGTGATGTGAACTATTTCATAATTGTGAAATTGTGAATGCACATGTTGTGTATGTCACTTAGTGCGTATTTTTTTTATCATGTTGATGTGCTTGTGATGAGAGTATTCTCTCTCCTTTTCATGGATTCTATGAAGAGTTCATGTGTGATGTACCGCCTTATTATGTGTGACAAAAGAATGTTATTGTGGATTGTGAAGTGTTGGAGAATTTTTTCATTATGTGATATGTAGGTGTATTGATGTATTGCATGACAAAATTGGTGTAAAGTGAATTAGATTGTATCGTGATGTCGTCACTGTATTGTGATGAATCATGTGCATCACCATGTTGTATTACAATTGACTATATGTTGTAATGTTAGACATTGTGTTCCTCATACATATAATTCATGTAATATGTGATGGTTCATGTCATGATTTAGGGGCATATGGTGAGTGTATGATCCCTATTGTATAGTGATTGCACTTTGGGTGCACAATGTGGTAATGTGATGTATTGTAACTCATGAAAGTAATGATTGTGTTTTACCCTGTATATATACCATGCATAAGACGTTATGGTTAATTTGTGTGAATCACCATTGTGTTAGTGATGTAGTTATGTGTTATGTTGTGGACCCTACACTAACCAACCCTAAGGGAAATTGGTAAAAGGTGTATGTTTGGAGTGAGGAAATGTGTACCGTTGACCAGTCACTCGAGCTGAGTATGAGATAGGAAGTGGAGCCTTACATAGGCTGAAAACCCACTTTTGTTTGTTTGGTATGTGTGGCACTTGCTCAATGGGTGTCATGCATATTGTGTTTCGCGGACACCTTAGGCTCAGTAGATGGTGACTTGTACTCCTTTCTCTCTCCTGATATGGTTATCGTATGGATTCAACCTATGTGATTTTGACTATGTTGAGCCTTGTCAAAGTGGTGGTGGGATGATTCAAACAAAGATGATGACAATTGTATTATTGATATGATATTATATGAGCTAAGGCTTGATGTTTTTGAGTGCCAGCAACTCGTTGAGTACCCCCCCTTGGTGGCTGTATAAGGCCACATAGTTATCGTAATGTGTTATTCATATACATGTATTTTATTCGTAAATCGAACACTTTCCCTTTTCTTGCTATAACAATTTTCTTGACTGACATGTTCTTATATTTTGGGCATTTATTTGGTTGTTGCACTAACATTCAGATTTTGCACTAACCATGGCTAATTAGCCATTTTCTTTTCTCAGTTTTAAATTGTGTATCAAGTTTAAAATTTTTATAGCCTAGCCCAAGGCTTGGGATTGTTGCCACTTGGCATTTTATATGGATTTTTATGTTGGTTCTAATGTCGTAATGTGTTGGAATAGGGTCATGGGATTCACCATGGAGTGGTGAGGACCTATGGACCTACTTCATTGTATGGGGGTACGCCCCAAGGAGTTACAGATAACTAGCTGGTTGTTGAACCACGAGTTATTATGTCACTTGGGTTAGGGGTATCTGGACTCTATGTGCCTAGGGCCATAGGGTGACCGACCTCTTTTGGGAGTGAAAAGGAAAATTTATATTTATTTTATTGCTTGAGGGAGGCATAAGAGACTTGAGGGAGGCATAAGAGACACTTGAGGGAGACATAAGAGATTTGAGGGAGGCATAATTCTTCTAAGGATATGAGTGATGAGGAGGTATATGGAGAGTTCTATGATTTTTGGGAGGCATATGACGATTTGAGGGATGCATAGGAGGTGTGTGTGGTTGTTTTATGATGCTTTGGGAGGTATATGGAGTTGTTTTGTGATGTTTTGAGAGGTGTGATGAAGTTGGTGTTTGATTTATGTGTACTCTTGTGAGTCCGTTTGATTTTGTGATGTTGAGGATATGCTCCTAATTGTTTATGTTGTTTCCATATTGACACTATGTAGCTACAGTTATAGTCCCAAGTTGTGTGAAACCTTTATATGTGTACCTGTTGGGAATTCCATGTTGAAGTAGTCTACTTAGGTTATGGGTACTATTGTGTCGGGAGAACATGTGTGACAAGAACTATGTTGTGAGAGATATGTATGTTCTCTTCCATTGGCTTAGTTGAGTTCTTCTAATGTGATACAATCATGAAGTATGTAGAAATATGTTCTTGTGAACCATTAGTGTTTGTTTATCCCTGATGTGGTATTGTGATGTCAATTCTGTTGGGCACCCACAAACATAATACAACTAAACTCTCCAACAATGAGTGAAATATTGAGCGTTGAGAATAATAAATACTTTAAAGAAAAAGACAAATTAATAAAGTAAAAGATAACTGCCAATCTTCACAGAACATTAAAATTTAAGATATTTCTAAATTTAGTGTGATCTCTTTTGGTTGTGTTGTATCACCTAGTTGTTTTGTTAAGAACGTGTTTCCTTATTGACTTTCTTGTCTACGTACCCTTTGAGCTTCAACGTTGTGTCACATCGAGGACGATGCTCTTTAAAGGGGAGGGAAGTGTAGTGCCACCGTACAAAAATACTAATAATAATATTTAAAAAACCATGTTGTGAAGTGTGTTGAGTGGGAGTGGGTAGAAACAATAATAGACCCCATGTGAAGTCACGTGGCCTCCTTGAAAATTTTTTGGGGCATTCAAAGTAATTTGCAGACTTTTCCTTTTACTTGTCTAATGATGCAAGCACTTTTTTTGAGAATCCAAATGCTACTCACATTAAACCCAAGTTAAGTAGCAAATTTAGCAGTCTTGGGATAGTTACAGCTAGAGAAGGACACCGCAAGGTATGGAATTCCATCAAAACATAAAAATAGAGGAAATTTGTCAGACATTGTAGTTGTAAATGCATTGGTAGACGTGTATGCAAATTGTGGAAGCATAGACATGAACGGGAACTGTTTGGCAGAATGTCTTGTTCCAAATTTTTTATGGTTTCCTTTGAACTGCATTGATTTTTCTTTCATGGGCGATCTGAACATATTGTTTTATTTACAGGTCGCGTGTAGAAACTTTTATTGCAAATGTGGCAATTCTAGGTCTGATATCCCCATCCCATTTGAGGCACTTTTTCTTCAAGCAGTGTCCCATACTTGTATGTGCAAATGAGAATTTTTATCAGATGTTATAATTTGAGGTTCTCTGGTAGATCCAGTCATGCATAAAAAACATGGAATCATGCGCTAGCCATGTGAAGTGAAGCTCGAAATCATGAAATGTGGGCTTGTATGGACTACAAATATTAGAGGATATACATAAATGAGTTCCATTGAAAAGTGTTAGAAAATTCTCAAATCAACGCTGTAATTGGAAAGTGTAGATCCAAAAGTTTCCACAACATTGTTCTCATTGCACCCTCTAAGCTTGTATTTCAAAATGGAATCTTAGGAGTAGAATGTGCATTAATCTTATTGGATACGAAAGCATCCAAATGATAAAGGATTTAGTATCCAGACGTTGTAGTTGTTATTGCTCTGATAGTCGTGTAGAGTTCTAATGTGAATATTACAAGAGTGGTATTTGATCAAAGCCCTAGGAAAAACATGGTGTAGTGGTTTTCTAATATTAAACTCTCTAGGATTAGTTTTGGGTCTCGTTTTAAAGACCCAAGAGATTTTAGCAGCTAATTTATTTAGTGGTATGTAAGAGCCAACTTCGACATCTCCCCTGTATATTCAATCTCACGTTGCAAAGCATTGGAAGGAACTGGATGTGGAGAGGAGTGTTGGTTGTTTCTTTTTTTAGGGATGCTACAGACAAGATAAACATGTATGTGTAAGGTTGTCAACTATTTGTTTTAATGTTCGAGAATAAGGGAGTATTATCATAGTTATCTTGTCATTTGAGTGTCAACATCTTAGTAAGCTAGGAGGACGTACGCATAAAATGAGTTCCTTTTATGAGAGATCTTTGTTTTAGCTTGCAACAAATTCATAGGAGTGTTTGGAGGTGTTAAAATCCATATTTTACAACCCTATAAGGAAACGCAAGTGAAAAATGTGTTTTACCTGGCTCTATAAATGGATTTTGCCAATGATTCTTCTATCTATGTGTGTAGTATGGAGCCTTGAGAAGTCCTTAGGCAATCATCGAAAACATAATTAGAAACATGTTTTGATTGAAAGTTTTCAAGGGATCGAGAATATTTATGTCTCGTCATGTGAAGGATAGATCAATGCTCATGAAATGCTTGATCAAATGCCCAAGTGAGATGTTGAATCTGAATCCCGTGGGTTTTACTAGATTTGTTCCTCCAGGTATGGTTCATCTCTCCTTGTCGTTCATAATTCTCATACTTTAGTTTCTCAATTGTGGCGAAAGATAATTTTAAAAGCTTAGAATTATCATACATTTAATTGTTTATATTAACTGGTTGCACATCAATAAATGTCTTATCGTAAGTCACACAATCAAAATAACCCTTTTGTATTAAGGAAAGTGCAGGAAGTTGATGGACAAATATAGGGTCATCCGTGGACGTCATATTGTAAAAAACAGCAAAATCTCAATTTGTAGGGATTATTAGCTATACACGCACTCTAAATTAGAAAAAATTATATAAATATGAATTGTAGCATTCGGAATCTAGTTTCTAAAATACTAATTTCTTAAAAAAATGGACAAGTTTAGCTATATTAAACACTTAAAATTATATGACTTAGTTTTTTTTTTTTAAAACTTATAAGATTGTAGTCTATTTGCCCGCATTTTGGATGACCAAATCTTGTTATTTTTTTTTCCTTTGGTGAAACGTTAGATGTAGTTGTCAATCCATGGATGGATTTTATTTTGTATTTTTTTAGCAATATTTTTTTTTATGATTTTTTCTGTGAAAGTGGTCTGAAAATATTAAATAACGGAGTGCTTTCCATTTTCCCGCCATAACTATATCGAAATCAAATCAAATAATTTTTTTTTAACATGTATAGAATTTGTCCACGCTTGGGATGGTATAAGTTTTATCATATTTTGATAAGTGAAACAAAAGTTACAGTCTTAAACGTAGACATGAACATTCACGGGAAAAAATGTCTTAAAGACCTATTGTTAGTAAAAAATTATAAAATGATATTTATCTTATTCTATTCACTTTAAAAACAATATTTCTACGAAGCTAAGAGTCTCCCCTATGCGATGGCACCATTTTTGTGAAATGTTTTCAGTTTTTTAGCATGGTTCAAGTCTTTGGAAGAGCAGATTTGAGGTTTTTTGACCTTTTACACTTCATAATGACCTTCCATAGCTTTGGTTGGGGAAAAACAAAGATTTTCCATGGCTTAGGTTCGGCAGATAGATCCGTGATCACGGTTTATAAAGCGCAATCGCGGTTTTTAAACATAAACCGCGATCGCGGTTTATAAAGTGCGCTCGCGGTTCATAAATCATATTTACACACATCCCAATGTCTAAATTACCATGTGATTTTTACTCTCTGACCTTACCGTATGAATTACTGTGAAATTTTATCTTTTTCTACACGTTTTTCTTATCACCGGAAGCAAAACATCATGGGAGACAAAAAACGAAGTCAAAAAAGGAAGTCATTAAGTAAAAAAACACCAAACAAATTAGAGGCCAGCAAAATTCAAAATGCTGAGCGAATGCAGAAACTTCGTGAATCTAGAAGAGGTTCATCTTCAATCCCAACTATTGTAAGCAATGAAGAACTAGGTAATGTTTCTACTGTCAATGTTGAAGTTGAATTAAATACTCGTGATGAAGAATTCTTTACTGCCAATGTTGAAGAAGAATTAAATACTCATGATGTAGCAAATGTTGAAATTGAAGGAGACAATGAAAATGTGAATAAGGAAATTCATGTTGAAATTGTAGACAAGCAAAATTTGACAAAAACACCTCCTAGGATTTTACGTAAGAAACCTAATTTTTTTATTGAAATTGATGAAAACATTTTGAAACCAATGTCTGACAAACTTTCTGAACGACAAATCAGAAGAAAAGCCACTGAAATTTGGGATAATCATTTTAAAATTTTAAATGATTCTCAAAGATGTCAGTTGTTGGTTAGTTTGATGAAATTGATTAAAATGAGACCTACATTAAACACCTTAGGATTGACAACATCTAATATACGTGGTCAAACCTCTACAATTGTTGAAAACCTTCATGATGCATATCACACTGTTGGTGTCAAGAGACGCACTAGGGATAGTAATATTGTGCGTCGTGTACTTGCTACTAGTGTTGTAAGTGAATCAATAAAAAAAACAACGTTTGATTATGCAAACAAGTCGAATGTTGCAAGTTAATCGAAAAACTCTAATGAAAGCAATTGAAAGACGTAATATCCTTCAATCACTCAATAATGCCGATTTTTGGGCATTTTCTGCTAGAGCACCGCGTAAGGACAAAAATAATTTTGATGCTATAAGAGAAGTTGTTATTAAATTTTGGCATGATAACACTAGAGTTTCACCTAATACAAGAGATGTTATAAAACAGAGAGTTGGTTCTACTAATCGTGAACCACATCCAAAGCATTTCTTAGATATGACTCAAACTCAATTTTTTTGTAAGTTTGAACAAGAGAATCTAGAAATTAAAATTAGTCAATGTTTTTTTGAAATGTTGAAACCATTCTATGTGAAAATCAACCATGTTCGCACCACTTGTTGTTGTAGGCAACATGTTGAATTTGCGATGCATTATGCTAAATTTTTACGTATTCGTTCTAATTTTCATTCTGAAACTATGTTATCAGAATGTGGTGTTCAAGTTCCACCAATATCTTCTAGGGATTTCATTCCTACTATATTTTGTGAAAAAGAAGTTGGACAATTTTTTTTATAGTCAGGATTGTTTAGATGGAAGTTGTAGTACATGCGGCGGATTACCTAAATTGGAAAGTTGCATCCATGAGCAAATTGAAGGTACAATAGGACATAATTTAGTTGAGTTTGATAAATATAAATCAGTTGCATACCAGTTGAAAGATGGAAAAGAGTCGAAACGGTGTGAGCTAGTTACAGAACAAATGCCCATTTTTCAATTTATGAGAAAATTTAAAGATGAAATTGTTTATGAGTATGCGAGGCATACACATAGAGCTCGATGGTTGGATGAACAATTCAAGCTATGAAAAGACACATTTCCTATTGGTACTATTGTTTCAGTGGTCAATTTTGCAGAGAATTACACATTGCAACCACAAATGGAGGTTTAATCGCAATATTACAACTCAGTACAAGTTTCCATTTTTGTGCATATAGCATTTCTACATTCTCCTGACAGTAACAAGGAATGATCAATTTTTTTAAGAGAGTACCACTTTTATATCAGTGATGATCATACTCATTCTACTGAATTTGTGCAAGGGTGTTTCCAGTTATTTTATGGAAACTTGTCTGATAGGGACATCCACTTCAAACAACATTATATATGGTCAGATAATTACACGTCTCAGTTTAAGAATGCACGAATGTTTTATTGGATGAGTAGAATGCATGTCAAGATGGGTGTGCAACATATTTGGAGTTTCACTGAGGTTGGACATGGAAAAGGAGAGCATGACGGTGCAGGGGCATGTGTGAAAAGAGCTCTTGCAAGAGAAGAGTTGAAGTACAAAGATGGTGCTAAATTAAAAGATGCAAAGAGCATAGTGGAATGGTGTACTGACAACATGGCCCGAGGTTCTCAAGAAAATTCCACAGTTCATAGATATTTTTGGTTGATAGAGGAACAACATATTGCTAACTACGAGGATTGTATGACACTCACTGGGTCCAGTGATATGCACTCATTTTGTAGCTCAGACGCTACTTCGTGGGCCGTATGGACAAGAAATTTGACATGTTTTTGTGCATCTTGTATCGAATTTGTCACTGCTGAGTGTGATTCACAAGAATGGGTGGAAGGATGGATTTGTAGGCCTCTAACTCTGCTTCCTAGTTATCAACCTCCACAAGCATTACGACTTGTTTCTGCAGATGAAGTTACAACATCCAAGGACTTTGACGAAATTTTGATTTTGGTGCGACAAGGTATTTATGGTTATTTATTTAATTTTTGTATTGAGTTATGTCCATTGAAATTTTAATATGTAATTTAAATTTGAGTTGTTCAACCTTGGTTTTTTTTTGTAGGACATGTGTTTGCAGTAATTGCGACAGAAGACAATGAAGAAGGAACAGACTATTTCTTATGTTGTTGCATCGAGGAAAGAAAGAAGTTGACTTCTCCTATTATAGATGGCGAAGATATTGAGTATCCTACAGGGTCAGTGGTAGTTACTGGAACTTGGCTTCGATGGTATCCATTAAAAAACTCCTCTGTTTGGGTGTTTGAAGACTTTGAGACACACAGGAAAATACTTTCACATTCACATCTAGTTCTAGCGACAAATATTCAGATGTATAGATATCAAGGAAGGACTAATAACAAGATTCTTTGGAAGGTTCGAGAGTTAGATCATGAATGAATCTTGTCTGCTATTCAGAGTAGATCCGATCCTGATGGTTCATTGGAATGAATTTACAATGCTCATGTCTGGTATATATAATTTCTTTTTCAATATATATATAAATTTTTTAGTTTAAAGATCTAGATTTAAGTTTGAATATATTTTATTTTAAATTTGTGTATTTTGTACATATATAGATAGTATATGGTTTTGATTTGAAACTTAAATTTCTTTGACTAACACTTTTATGTTTAGGTTAGTGGTGCCAGAAAAGCTTCCACCTTCACGTGGTTGGCACTGTTAGTAGAGAATTTTAAATTCTCGAAGCTAAGAGAAGTTTGAAAATGTTTCATTGTTTGAAAAAGTTGTAAATTTTGAAAAAAATTTTGAAAAAGTTGTAAATTTTGAAAATGTTGTAAATTTTGAAAAAGTTGTAAATTTTGAAAATGTTGTAGGCTATTGTAGAGGGTCTCTACGCTGAGGTGTCGGATCAGACGAGGCCTCTCTAGGTGCCACAAATTTTGAAAAAGCTCTTAAGGGACTGCGCTCGAATGAAGTAGCCCTGTTGTAAATTTTGAAAATGTTGTAAATTTTGAAAAAGTTGTAAATTTTGAAAATGTTGTAAATTTTGAAAACGACTCCTCCCCAAGTGTTTACAAGACCATACCTACGCGTGTGCACCGAAATGAGAAGGAAAAAACTGAGAGAGGCTATTGTAGAGGGTCCCTACACTGAGGTGTCGGATCAGACGAGGCATCTCTAGGTGCCACGGAGTCCGAGTAGTCACCCGTCGAAGTTGAACGATATTTTGGTCTCAGGGCTCTTAAGGGACTACGCCTGAACGAAGTAGCTCGGAAGCAACGACCCTTTCGCGCACCAAAACACCACCTCCTCTAGCATTCACCTAGCCACCTAGATGTGCCAATGTAGTCGGTTCGGTGCCATGACCCACCATTTGCAAAATATAGCATTTGACAACCTTACACTGGCTCCAACTGCACTATTTCACGCGTTTGCAAACAATAGGACAACGAGAGCACCAAAATGAGAAGGAAAAAACTGAGAGAGGCTATTGTAGAGGGTCCCTACGCCGAGGTGCTGGATTAGATGAGGCTATCTCTAGGTGCCATGGAGTCTGAGTAGTCACCCGTCGAAGTTGAATGATATTTTGGTCTCAGGGCTCTTAAGGGACTACGCCCAAACGAAGTAGCCCGGAAGCAACGACCCTTTCACGCACCAAAACACCACCTCCTCAGATGTGCTGGCACAGTCGGTTTGGTGCCACGACCCACCGTTTGCAAAATATAGCGTTTGACAACCTTACACTGGCTCCAACTGCACTATTTCACGCGTTTGCAAACAATAGGACAGCGAGAGCACCGAAATGAGAAGGAAAAAACTAAGAGAGGATATTGTAGAGGGTCCCTACACTAAGGTGGTTGGATCAGATGAGGCATCTCTAGGTGCCACAGAGACTGAGTAGTCACCCGTCGAAGTTAAACGATATTTTGGTCTCAGGGCTCTTAAGGGACTACGCCCGAACGAAGTAGCCTGGAAGCAACGACCCTTTCACGCACCAAAACACCACCTCCTCTAGCATTCACCTGGCCACCCAGACATGTCGGCATAGTCAGTTCGGTGCCACGACCCACCGTTTGTAAAATATAGCGTTTGACAACCTTACACTGGCTCCAACTGCACTATTTCGCGCGTTTGCAAACAATAGGACAGCGAGAGCACCGAAATGAGAAGGAAAAAACTGAGAGAGGTTATTGTAGAGGGTCCCTATGCTGAGGTTTCAGATTAGATGAGGCCTCTCTAGGTGCCATGGAGTCTGAGTAGTCACCTGTCGAAGTTGAACGATATTTTGGTCTCAGGGCTCTTAAGGGACTACGCCCGAACGAAGTAGCCCGGAAGCAACGACCCTTTCGCGCATCCGAAACACTACCTCCTCTAGTGTTCACCTGGTCAGCTAGACATTTTGGCGTAGTCGGTTTGGTGCCACGACCCACCGTTTGCAAAATATAGCGTTTGACAACCTTACACTGGCTCCAACTGCACTATTTCACGCGTTTGCAAACAATAGGACAGCGAGAGAACCAAAATGAGAAGGAAAAAACTAAGAGAGGCTATTATAGAGGGTCCCTACACTAAGGTTTTAGATTAGATGAGGCCTCTCTAGGTGCCACGGAGTCCGAGTAGTCACCCGTCGAAGTTGAATGATATTTTGGTCTCAGGGCTCTTAAGGGACTACGCCCGAACGAAGTAGCCCGGAAGCAACGACCCTTTCGCGCACCGAAACACCGCCTCCTCTAGTGTTCACCTGGCGTTCTCTAGATAGTGGGCTTGAGAACAAGTCTCATCTACATTCACCGACTTGGCCAAGAGAATGGGTTTCCTTAAGTGGTTATGGATTCCACCAATGTACTTGGAGATATTTTCCCATTTAGACAGCTTTCTTCCAAAACTCGTCGGTGTACTCTTGCACATCTTGGCCTTGTTTTTTCTTGAGATATTTTCAATACATGGACCTCTCTTCATCATAACAAATACTGATAGAATTTATTTTTGATTGGCCTCTTAAATTCATCCCACTTAGAAATAGGTGCAAGATTCTTAACAACCAAGGAATGAACATAGCTTTCAAACCAGGTTAAAGCATGAATGGTTAATTTTAACCTTGAAAATGAAATTTATTGACTCTCATTGATTTGATGCAAATTGAAATATACCTCAATTTGAGTTAGCCAATGGTCTAACTTATCGGCATTCATGTCCCCATCATAAGGCTAAATTTATATCTTCACCTTCTCTTTGAATGGAGGAGGAAGTAAGTTTGGTATGGGGTTGTTCTTCCCATGATGGACTAAATATTTCCCATAGACAAGGAAATATTTCCCACATATTTGGATAGACTTGCCACATCTTGCCTCCATCTTGTAGAAACGTTCTTCTTCAGTCTCATGTGCATCTCACTACGAGCCATGTTTCGTATTCCTTGCTTCCACTTCTTGGTGGAAATACCTTCTTCAAAAGGAATGAGGATACCTTCATCACTTTCACTACCCTTCTGGGTGAGGGGTATCTAACTAAAAATGTCAACACAAGTTAAACCACACAAAAACACTTGATCTTAAAATCTCTGATCCATAAACTGCATCTTTTAAACAATAAATGGATCTTATCTTAGTGATGATAAATGAACAATTACCAAAGTTATTATTATCCAGTATGTTATGAAATAATCATTCATACGATACTGAAATTTAGATATGCAAGACAAGGAGCCCGAAGAATTTTATCCCTAGAGAAACCCATTGTGGGAAAAACTCTAGCTAGGTAAGAAATTTATTCACTTCACTATATAAATCTCCGGCATACAATACAATACAAGATCACTACCAAAAGATGTCCTTTAACAAGGATTTAAGATCTCTCTACTTGCACCACTTGTTTATAACACTCAACGAGAAAGAACTTAGTTGTCTATGAAAAAAACCGAGAACAATTGTAAACTTTCCCCCTTTTCTCACACTTGAGGCTCAATCCAAATGACTTACTTAGATGATTAAATGTGCTTGCATTTATAGTTTTTATATCCAGGGCTCTTAATCAGACTGACGCTCGAACAAAGTAGTTTCGGAAGTCCAACGACCCTTTTGTGCACCGAAACTACCGCCTCCTCTAGCATTCCCATTTTGGCATTCTCTATCATATTGGGCTATAGAACTTGAGTACTCATCTATATTCACCGACTTGGCCATAGATCAATGGTCGGAACTTATCGGCATTGCATGGTCCCCATCATAATAGCTAAATCCTGTATATCTTCACCTTCTCTTTGAATGAAGGAGTGGTTCCACAACCGTATGGGGTTATTTTTCCCATGATGGACTACCACATATTTCCATAGACAAGGAAATATAATCCCACATCATTGTGGACCTAGAATTGCCTCCATCTTCCTCCATCTATGTATGAACACGTTGAGTCTATCAGTCTCCATGTGCATCTCACTACGAGCCATGTTTCGTATAATCCTTGCTTCCACTTCTTGGTGGAATCTATCTTCTTCAAAAGGAATGAGGACTCACGCTTTCATCACTTTCACTACCCTTCTGGTGAGGGGTATCTAACTAAAAATGTCCAACACCAATTTAAACCACACAAAAACACTTGATCTTGGAACATATCTCTGAATCCATAAAATGCATCAAACTAAACAATAACACATGGATCTTATCTTAGTGATGATAAATGAACAATTACCAAAGTTATTATTATGGACAGTATGTTATGAAATAATCATTCATACAATACTTGAAATTCTATGATCATGCAAGACATAGGAGACAATACATTTTATCCTAGAGAAACCCAATGTGGGAAAAACTCTAGCTAGGTCAAGCAAATTTATTCACTTCACTATAGTAAATATCCAATACAATAGCTGATACAAGATCACTCACAATAAGACTGTCCTTTAACATCGGAGATTTAGATCTCTCTACTTGCATCACTTGTTTATAACCCTCAACGAGAAAGTTACTTAGTTGTCTACTGAACAAAACACATAATAATTCTGAGAATCATGTTCCCCCTATTTCTCACACTTGAATTTACTCCAAATGTACTCTTACTTGGATGATTATTTATGTGCTTTGCATTTATAGTTTTTATATCCAAGGATGAAAGGAGATGAGAAACGAACTGGTTTGGGAAGTCCAAACATTTTCAAACTATTTAGATTCCCATTTTGGCATCATCAAGGACAAAATCACTACTTTCTATAGGAGGTGTTTGCATAATCACCGCGGTAATTGTTAGTATTAATATTATTGTTTAACATTATTAATCATTATTATTAATTGTTAGGTTTGTTATTATATTTGTTTATATGTGAAGTTGTTAATAAACAACTCACGTGAATAGGAGTTTGGCGAGAGATTTAAGGAGAGGATGTTACGAGTGGTTATAGGAGAGGTTATAGCTACCTCCTATATTTTAGGAAAGCTATTTCCTATATAAATGGCTGTTGGAGGGAGGTTGCTCAGATTGCATATATTTTTGATTTGTGTTTCGTGAAAGGTGAGAATCGCCCTCATTGCCGTGCTGTGCCTGAGATGAGAGGCCTGAATTCTGCTATCCAAGGAGAAGAGTTTCTTGTAAATCTCTTCCACCTGGTTGGCCTGTAAGTCTTCCTGATCCCGCACTTTGCGCTTGCCGGTCGACTTGGAAAAATTTGCAGTGAGAGTCTTAAGCGCAGCAACATCCTTGGAGAGATCATCCAGGGAGGGACCAGTGGAGCTAGCTATCACAGGGGAGTGAACAGGGGCATCAGGAGGAGAAGAGTCCAAGGCAAGAGACTCATGGTGCATGGTGAGGAGGTCTTGAGCCATCTGAAGTTCAGCCCTTTTCATACTGCGCAGGATGCGCCTCGAGGGAATAGGGACCGGGGACGCAGGGGGAGGCACAAAAGCCGGGGAGGGAACAGGGGCAGGGGAAGGTACAACGGAGGAAGAAGCAGGGGCAGGGGAAGGAACAATGGCAGGGGAGGGAGCCGGAACACTGGAAGGGTCAGGGAGGGAGGGCGACGACATGGAGGGGAAGGCAGTGTGATGAGAAGAGGGAGACGGCATGGAGGAGTGGGCAGGGGGCTGGACAGCGGGAGGGGTGCCAGAAGGAACAGAGCCAGCGACAGGGGTAGAAAAAGAATGACGGGGGGAGTGCAGGAGGAAATGCTAATGAAGGAGGAGGATAACCCCCTGGTGGAGGGGAAGAGAGCCCACAGAATGCTTAACAGCAATGATAGAAGCTTCTAAAGATTTTAGGATGAAGTGTGGGAAACAAACCTTGAAGCCTCTGCGAAAATGATTCAGAAAAATTAAATGGCGAATAGGAACAGTGATAAACCTGCCTTCCAACGTGATGTAGCGCACCATCATGCGGGCAATTTCGTCGAAAGGAGGAGGGATGGATGAGACGAGGATACCGCCAGTGGTGAAGATTAAGTCATCCCCCTCTTCGACAAACTTAGCTTCCTCCACCTTCCTGTCTATCCTCTTACTCGAAAATTTAACTCCATCCATAGCAAGACCAGTAACTAACGCAATCAGCTCTTCATTCACAACATAGCTAACCCCTCTGAAGGTGATGGAGCCGTCCTTCCACAGGCGCGTGAATTTAGCAGAAATGCGCGTATCATAACCACTGATGCGCTCAATAAAGTTGCTAACCCCCCCAATTTTCAGCAGGTTCCAGAGAACCTCATCCTATTTCCAGCGGGGATCACAGGTGGGCTCAGTTTGCTTCGGGGCACCACCCATTGTTATGCTCAGGGACTGCGAAAGCTTGATATTTCCCCCAAGACTCCGCTTAGCTGCTGCGACCTTGCTGCCACCGAACAGCGCACAGGCAATGTTTTTAGACACCCAAAAAGCGTGCCAGCTGATAACAGTACTGTGAATTTTCCAATGCAGCGCAAGAGGTAAATACTTTTGATTGACCCACTTAGAACCTGCCAGCTCAAGGGCTTCACACGGTAGTCTCATCAATACTAGGAACGCGAAGCTGATCATTGATAAGGAAATTATGAACGTTGGGGGAAGGGGTGCTCGATCATTCCAAGTGGTAAGGTTTGAATGATCATTAACAACCCCTACATTAGCCAAACGTCGGCAGTTCTATTTCCTTCCCTGTATGTATGAAGAAAAGAGCAGTTCTGAAAGCATTCACTAATCTTCATAGATTCATGAATGAAGCTGCGAATGGTCCAACTGGGAGGCTGCTTACCTCTGAGGGTGTTAATAATATTTAAGGAGTCCCCTTCCACAATAAGCTTATCAATATTCATCCACTTAGCAAGGCGAATCCCCCAGAGAGCAGCCAAAGCTTCCGCATAATGATTTGTTTGAGACCCCATTTTTCCTGCATAGGCCATAATAACTGATCCTTGATGATTTCTGATAATGCCCCCGCCCCCCGCAGGTCCTGGGTTACCTTTCGAAGCACCATCAAAATTCAGCTTGAACCAGCCGTGAGGGGGGGGGGGATCCATTTAACAGTAGATCTATCCACTTTAGAGCTTCTATAGACTGAATCATCCAGATTCAAATTCCAATTTTGGAGAATGAAGTTTTCATCCTTGCTGTAATTCTTATTTTTTGGAGGCTTGATAGATTCAGCATTGTCTTTCACAGCAGAAATTAAGTCCTTAATTAAGCTCTCCCCAGAAGTTCTGATATCTCTAAAAATAATGTTGTTCCGAGCTTTCCAAATACTCCAAAGAACATGAGGAAAAATTAAAAGCCAAAGCCTACATAAAATGAAGTTTTTGAAAGGAGGAAGCCATTGATTCCAAGCTGAAACAACATTATCCGGAAAGGTCCAAGTGACATTTAAATTAGAAATGACCCGGCTCTAGATGTTTCTAGCAAAATCACAGTGGAGGAGAAGATGATTAATATTTTCATCATCTCCTTTACAGATGCAGCATCCATTGGGCATAATGAAACCCCTTTTGATAAGATTATCAATAGTGAGGATTTTACCTTTTAAAACTAGCCACATGAAGTGATTTATTCTTGGCGATAGCTCTTTCATCCAAATCCTATTCCAATCAAAATTTCTGCTAATAGACAGGAAAAAGGAATTATAACCAGCTTTAACAGTATAGTCACCTTCAGTGGAATCTTTCCAAACCAGCTCATCAGCAATATCATTCTGATCCAGAGGAATAAGGTTTAGCTCGTCTTGAAAGGAGGAAAGAGTAGCTTGATTATTACAACCTGGCAGCTTCAACATTTTCCATCTTTTCTGACCATCTATATCTTCTATGTAATCCTTCACTAGGCAACCATATTTTTGGATGAGGGGGTCTTTGATCTGAATAAAATCATTTTCCAAATCCAGATTACTCTAGTTGTTCTGCCAGAAACTAATATTGGCTCCGTTACCTAGATTCCACTTAGTGCCTTTAATCAACAGGCTCCTAGTATCAAGCAAATTATTCCTAGTATCAAGCAAATCAACAGTACAGGTAGAACACTTCTACTTCACATTTTTCAACAATATGATATATCCCGTATTATAGACGCGCGACAAGGAGGGTTTGCAGACAAGGAGATACTGTAGATATTGACGCATAGTAGATCACATGACAAAGATATATGGTTGACGAGCGACATGGAGTTATTTTTCGATGAGCAACCAAGAGGGCAGATGGATATGTAGACACGCATCAACAGGCCTTAGTGACGTGCGTCCAGATAGGCTTTAAGTGACGCGCGTCAATAGACCTTAGTGTATAGCACGTTCACTAAGGCCTATGTGTACGCATCGTCGAACTAAGTGCCTGTCATGACGCAGTGACGCGCATCAACAGGCCTTAGTGACGCGCGTCAACAGGCCTTAGTGACGCGCGTCACTAAGGTCTATTGACGCGCGTCACTAAGGCCTATTGACGCGCGTCACTAAGGCCTGTTGACGCGCGTCACTAAGGTCTATTGATGCGCATCAACAAGCCTTAGTGACGCACGACAAGGAGGTACAAACAGATATTGACGCATAGCAGATGCAACGACAAAGAGTTTGTTAATGCATGACATGGAGATTTTTTGATGAGAAAGCAGAGGTCGGAGGCTGCAGACGCGCGACGGGTGATTTTTTTGTCGCGCGTCAAAAAAAAATGCAGTGACGTGCATCATAAAGACCTATAGTTACGCGCGTCAATAGACCTTAGTGACGCGCATCAATAGACCTATTGACGCGCGTCACTGAGGGTGTTGTCCGCGTCTGCAGCCTTCTGTCGCAGTGCTTGATAATCAGGTGAAATTTTTGATATACAACCCCCAAAAAAATCGCCTTCCCGTGAAACCGGTTCCGGGGATATTCGCCAGGTATTCTACACCATCCGATTTCCACATAGGTACATCTTAAAATGAACCCTGAAATCTACTCATGAAACATCTTCCCTCTCTTCGCCCTGCTAGAAGTAGCACGTCCATGACCTGAGAGATGTAGTGGAGGGAGATGTCACTACGGATTTCATTCGTGTGGTCCTAGGTGTCTCTAAGCATGCTTGCAACCTAACCTGCAGATTCATAAACAACAAGTTCTTAACACCCAAAATTTTAAAATACATTCAAAATTTAGAAACTTGTACAATTTAGTTAAAATGCATGTGAAATCTTACCGCAATGTCATGATCCCTATCATTTTTTTGTTGACGCATCACAAAAGACAACAATAGACTCACGAGGGGTAAGCTACATACAAATAACTAATTTTCAAATTAAATATTTCACATATACATACAAAATTTGATATTGTAGATTTAAGTTTAATAAGAAATAATGAACCTCCAAAATTTAACAAATTTAAAAAATTGTAGCTCAGTTAGTGGATCTACAGATGCTATAACAGTATCTACAACAACCTCCATAATCTACATATATGGAGGAGTCTCTCTAGTAGTCATAAGATATACAAAAAAACATTTACAAATCAATATTAAAATCTATATGACTGTGCACCACATAACAGAGGTCCAAAGCATGTAATCCACGTGAACTTCCATAATTAGAAACAAAGTGTAAAGATATTTACTAACCTGCGTAAAACTCATGTGAGGCATGCCAGTAGCCTCAGTTCCCTGAGCAAATGATGACCCACCAAGCTCCTATGTATAAAAGAGAAAAATATTAATACATGTACAACATACATGTGAAACATTATAATAATAATCTAGTGCAAATCAAATGAAATTAAAAATGTAAGTTTGTACAACTTGAAACTTACGTTTGAAATCACGCCCAACCGCAGTAGCTAGCATGTCGATGCCAGATGTTTCCTTCACCAGCTCTTGCTATTTAAAATAAAATAAAAAATTAGTTTTTTACATGTATGTACATGACGTACAATCATATATATATATATATATATATATATATATATCAAACATGTGAATTAAACTATTGTATATATATATATATATATATATTTTATTTAAATTTATTTGAAATTTACCTATGAAAGACCAATATCAATGGCACCAGTTCCAAAAACATTCCCCAGCATCTCATCTATAGAAAAGAAATCTTGTGAACTAGCAAATGATGTCTCGCTTACAGTGCATATGGAACCACATGATCCACAGTGGTGTTGTACACTAGAACTGGCACCTCCACCAACATGACCAGATGTAATCTGGTCACTGTGTTAGGTGAGAGTGTCAGTGAGCTCCCTCAATGCATGCAATTTATCAATCTCCACAACCTCCTTCACTGTAGGAGGGATAACTGAAGGCAATGGGGGTTTTGGGGTATGGGGGATCCTAAGCTGACCTACGCATGCACCAGGTCTGCTCTGTGCAGAGCCACCTCCTCAACCAAAAAATTCAAGAAAGTCAAAATAATTCGGGACCCTCATTAAACACGAACTCGCTATATAATTTCTTCAAAAAATAAAGAGGAACCTAATTGTTGTTGCATGGTGGATAATAAAAAACCATCCACCATTGGTCCCAAAAAAAAAAATTGATTCTGTCAACATGGTACCAATGGATTGGGAACCGTTTGCAAGTAAATGCAGGGGGGGCATTGGTTCTAGGGTCAGTAAATAATGCACAAATGAGGTCTTTTCCAATTTTTTTGTCTTTGAACGCCTGCATGGGATAGTTTATCTGCATACCACCACCTACAGTCACTTCTAAAGGTGTTCCATCTATGTATTTGGTTGGTTGCAGACTCGATTTCGCCAATCAATGTTTGCAATGTATTGGCTAAAGTCATGCGGGATGGATTTGTAGCATGATTTTGTCTTATAGTTTGAATTAGGTTCTCAATGAAAATTTTATTTTCTCAGATTCTTCCAATGATATTATCTTGCGTTCTTGTTGGCTCAGTGGGGACAAAAGAAGCCACATGAGGCGGATCTATGTTTGGAGGAGGGTTTTGAGGAATGTTCGAAGGGTTTTGAGGAATGTTCGGTGGGTTTTGAGGAATTTTTTGATGGTTTACATGATTTCGAGCTTGCCGGCCAACTAATAAAACAAGAAAATTGTATACATAAAAAAACATTTCAAAAAACCCATGAAAATGTAAAAAAAAACCTAAAATGCAAAAAAATGATTACAATCGGGGACTTACCTCCTCGTCTTGGTGGCATGGTTGAATCTATCGCTATCTAGAAGTCCGATGAGCAATTTTGAGGTGGTATTAAAAGCGCAAGTGAAAAACATTTACGGAAAATCACGGTTTGAAATGAAAAATGAGGAAAATAAGGAGTCACGAGACTGCTAAATTTTGTCTCAGAGTTCCGCGATCACAGTTTATAACTGCGCTCGTAGTTCTAAACTGCGATCGCGGTTTTAGGTTTGGTAATTACCAAACCTGGAATTCAGGAACCGCAATCGCGGTTTTAAAACCACGATCGCGGTTCCTTTATTTCAGGTTTTTTTTCCACGGAATTATCCACCAACTTCGTGCACTTACCCATTAAACCATCAACTTCAACCCTCATTTTAAGGTGATTCAAAACAAAATTCTTGACCAAACTAGATCACTACAATATTGTTTTATCGACGAGTTGAAGTTGACTTCCCGGTAATTATGTTGACCATATCTTGGTTTTATTAGATAAACTGTAATTTCTGGGGACTTAAAAAGTAACCTTCATAACTCCAGAAAGATGGGAGTGTTAAGCTTCCTTCGTGTGCCTTGTAATGTGAGGTTTCATTTCAATCATTGGATCGACCCTGAATGAACTTTTGTGACATTTTGACACCCTTATAAGAGTCCTGTTACACTGTTTTGCAGCGGAAAGAAGTTGCTAAATCTAAAAATTTGGCTTTCATTTTGAACCACCATTTGAAACCTCGATAGAGAAATTATTATCCGCCTTTCCAAACCTCCAGTACTTTTACTAGAAAATTTCCTAAAACCTTCGGTTCAAAAAAATCAGATTTTAGGTTAGTTTGGCAAAGGAATTTTACAGGTCTCCGATCGCAGTTTGACGGGTCAAACTGGACCAATTATGACTTGTTGCTCCAGAAAACATGTCACCATTTGAAAAATATTTTCTAGTTCTTAGTCTTGTCGACTCTAATGAAATCTCAATATATAAGGGAAATTTTAGGAATTTTTTCGTTGCACTTCATCCATCGAACATCATTCTTGGACATGGTTTTTTTAGTCCTCGAGCTCATTTCTGATCATTAACAACTAGCTCATTTATGACTGATGGCCCCGGAAAATAAATTTCTAATCATAAAGCGTTCATCAGTTCTGAATTCTGTCAGTTCCTATGAACTCTTGGTATATAGGAGTGATACACGTAGAAACTATAACCATGGAGTGTGTTTGCTCATCGGAGGACAAATGTTTGAAATTGTTTTCTTAATCTCCAAGCCTGATTTGAACGTTTTTGTAGCTAGCAGGAAAATGTAAAAAGAGAGTGGTAAGACCCCTATTGGAATGCCAAACCACCATGGAAACTTTTGACACATGTAAATAACTATTTCAAACTCTATTGCGTAACTTGTTGTGTGAAACAAAACTTTTGGCAAAATGGTGTTTCTCTCTCTTCCCTATTCTCTTTCTCTCTCCTTGGTTACAAAATAAAGTGAAACTGAAATGAAATACATGTGTTTCTAAATCTTTTTCTTTCGAATACAAAATTATTAATTATTATTATGTGTAAATGGGAAACTAAAGACATGTTAATTATGTTAGATTAGGGTGGATTCCATGCCGTCAATTCATCGCTGATTTCATGCTTCACATGGTTTTGCAGGATGTACAGAAAGAGTGACAAAAAGGCGTTGTGTAATTTATTAAGTATTTTTGTAATTTATATAGTTCCTAGTAAAATGTATATATGAATAATGTAGTACCATGTTATAGAAATGTTGTGTTTGAAATTTCTAATATGTTTGAGATGCTAGTTTTAGGGATACCTTGGGAAATGTGCATTTAATCATAGGTGCAATGTGATTCATAGGTTACTTTTGGTCAAAAGGATTGATGTGTGTGTAGATATATGTAAACAAATTTGAATCAATTATCTTGTAGTGTGTTTTTAGTGTGCAATAGATGATTAAATCAATTAGTGTGGTATATTCATTACCTTGTAAATGTAATAAAGAGATGTAAATCGAAGACACTCAACCTTCGTATAGGATTTGTGAATATTTACCCTGTCTTGCAAGTGTGATCCTTGTTACCATAGAAGAAATCAAAACCGCATAATGAAATTAAACTTTTCACTCGATGGAACCTCCTAGTTTAGGTAAATAAAACCCCTAGTTTGAGTTTATCGTCATGGTTGGTATGTTTAGCAACATCGCCTTAAACCTGATAGTTAGGAAAGACATGGTCCAACTATTTCTGGTATAAGAAGATCTAGGATTTCCTTAGTATCCTCATGGACTACTTAGTCTTACGAAGATCGAAATGAATTCCTTGTGGGATCCAGATGACATAAATGGAGAGAGTGAAATAGTTGTTCTATGACTTAAAATCTTGTTAATGAACTCTTTAGTCCCTCTCAATTAAATGTGCCACCCTAGTTACTAACAACATATCACCTTGGTCATTCATGAAGGTTGTCTACCTTAAACATGTCTTCTCACCTTAAATATATTTTGTATTTGGGGCATAGATCCTTAGGTGATTTTGGAATCATACCAAACAAGGTAGTTTTTCTTATGACATGTCTATAATTGCTCTCTTGGTGGGATTTAATATGCACAAGTGGATGTCTTCGTTGCAGTACGCATTAACATTGCAGTGCATAAGAGAAAAGAATTGAGTTTTCACGTGCTAGGTTACACTCCATGTAGTAGTGAATTCATTATTGAAATGTATGATTTTATTTTGTTACAAATGTTATAAAACGATGCCAAAAATGAGACCTTAGTGCGATGTAATATTAAATCATATAAAAGGAAAAAATATATATTTGAGGTTGAGAATAATGTCGCTCTTGGAATCCTTTTAACTCATTTTGACATTTACTTATTTTAAAAAGGATATGAATTTCCTTGGTCAGAGCAAACTTTGAGATAACAAAAGATATAATTCTTCAAGATGTTAGATAAGTAATTTCGCAACTCCTCATGTTTTTAAGTGATGCCAAAATAGACCTAGGAAAAATTATAAATGAAATAAGAAACAAGAGTATATGTGTCAATGGATTAAGAAAAAAAATTCACCTAAAGTCCTTATGGTTAATTTAAGAATTGAATTTTGTTGTGGAGAGTGGATACAAATTGCTCATGGTGGGGCTAGGCATTTGGGCCATTATAGAGTCCACAATAAAATAAAATAAAATAACATAATGTCATGTAATGGCTTAAATGAATCAACTAAAATTTTGGAACTAAAACAACCATAGTACAAAAATAAATGTGCTTCAAATGGAAGGAAGTTTTAAGGAAAGAGGAAACTTGAACCTCCACCTCCTTGAATGTGTATGATTTGTTCCTCGAAAAGTTCTGGTTGGTCCCCTTGCATAATGTAGATTAAAAAAATATTAAATGTCTGAACTAAACATATATGAATGCTCAAGGAAACCTGTTCATAAGTATTAGAATTATGGAACTTTCAAATATAGTTTAAGTATTTGTAAACTTTTCATATTTCATTTATCTTATTAGCATTGACCTCCACGGTTGAGACTATAAAACATAGATGAATTATGAATGTAAGTATGATATGGTGTGCCTATGAGATTACAGATAGTACTCCATAATTTCAAACGCAGAATGAAATAATACATTTTTAAAGACTTGAACTCAAACAATATAAAGTACACCAAGAACAATAAAATAAGGTTGTTAGATAAGTAATCTGTAACTCTTCAATTGAATATTAAGTGAAGGAAACACTTAGAAGACCTATACTCAATACATGAAATGGTGAAGAGTATATGTGTACAAATGGATCCAAGGGAAGGCATGGAATTGCACTTCTTGGTGCCTTATGGTTGGGTAAGAATGAATTATTAGATTGTGATGCAGAGTGGATACAAATTGCTCATGGTCATTGCTAGGCAGTTTGAGCCATTATAGAGTCTACTATCAAATTAATTAAAATAAAATTATCAACTATATATTTAAAGGATTTGTTGAATTAACTAAAACTTGGAATTTGAACAACCATATTACAAGAACAAATGTTGAAATGGAAGGAAGTTTCGCGATGGAAAATTTTCTTGAACTCTTCACCTCCGAGAATCATAGTATTTTCCCTAACCCTATCCCCTACCAGATCCCTGGCGATGCTAGTAATGGTGGTTCAAAAAAAAATGGGGTCAACTAAACATGAATTTTAGAAAAACAAAGGCTTGACAGTTGTAAGAACAAGAGCTGTAGGAACTTTGTAGGAAATTTTAACCCTATTCTTTTTAATGTAAGTTATGAGGATTGTGCATAAGAGGATAAAGAGAAAGTTTTAAAGGGTCAAACTGTAAGTTGAATGTGGAGTTAACTTGGCAAGAATCTATAGGCCTCCCTGAAAGAAAAGACCTGAATAGGTTGTCTCTCTTTGCACAAAAATGTTCTTGGAATGTAGAATCGTAACTAAGATGCAACTTAAGGAAATGATGTGTTGTGGGTTTGCGACCTAATCCTTGAGTCATTCTTTGTCCTTTTGTTGAACTGAGTTTTTGAAAAGCATTTTTTCATTGGAGGAAAGTGTGTCATCGACATGTATATGGTGTTGTCATGTGTCTATGTGAGTTGACGAATTAGAGTAAGTGTCGTATGCGTCTTTGAGTTTTCTTTTCTTAGAGCCCTTGTGGCATTGTATAGTGAGCAATGTAAGTAAAAAAAATTATCCGAGTATTTTTACTTCTTGTATTTATGTGTGTAAAATATGGGCGTTCAATATATTTAGGTAAGGGTAGACGTATTTTTTTAGTTACCTTGACAGCGACACACCTTTTCATTTTGTGTATGAGACACCTCATGCACAATTCTTTCCACAAGGGGTTTTGTTACTTCCATTTACATTATTCTATTGATCAGAAAAGGTGTATAACGCATTCTTTAATGAGCTCCTCTATGAAGCATACAAGCCTCAACAGTTTGGTCCACACATGTCACCCAATTCATCACTACCAACTTGCATGTAACTAGAGGTTGCTCACCTCTATAGGAGCAAGTCTACGGAAAATGCTTGGCTATGTGGGTGGGAGTAGTCTTGTAGTGTGGGTTTTGTGAATGAGATGAATATTATGGGTGTAAGTATAAAAATATGTCAAATAATTCCACCATTGATTATGTTTTTGAACTCACATGTTTTGTGTTCGTTGCCAGCTTCTTCCTTCAAGAAAATGGTTGAACTGCAGAGTCAATTTTTCCTAGTGTTTAGAATGCAATTATGCTTAAATGAGTCTCTTGAGGTGGACGTTCTGTGCATACACGTTTAGGTGGAGATTATAAGCAGTGCATGGAATTCCATAATGTCTTAGAATGAAGTTGGTAATGCAACAAATACCAAACATGGATTCAGATTATTGAAGGAGAGTTGTAGAACAATTTTAGAAATCAATATTAATATGCAAAATTTGAATGGAGCTCATTCTCTTGACTCAGATGGATTCTTCTTAAGTCAGGGATCAATTTTTGGGGGGACATGGTGTGTGATAAAGAACTTGGGTTTTGATTATTAATATAAGTTAGTTGCAATTCTAGAGGTTTACATTTGTTTGTAATGGCTTTTCAAACGAAGAAAATATCTTAATATTTAAGAAATAAGTTGCTTCAGGGACCAATGCATGCTTCATCTATTTACTAGATTGCACTTGTATCATGGACAAGGAGTAGAACATTATGTGCATATAAAATTTGTTTGTTCAATATATTTTGTATTGAAATTGTTACTTCATGGTTCTCTTTGCCATGATAGTGAGATGTATGAGTTTTTTTTGCATATGTTCTTGTGTAAGTCTTTTTGTTTCAATAGAGGTAGATATATTTACACAATCCATAATTGTTGGTATACACATGTGAAGGCTTGCAAAGTTGTATATATTGTTTTAAGTAGATTTTTTTAGTAATAAATAAATAATATTGTGCATAGAATTGTTATTTGAGGATTTTTTGGGCATCCTCAACTTCAATGGTTGCCTTCTGCAAAACTTATTATGCTTGCTCTAATATTTTTTGTGTTAGCAACATTGCAAAAAAAATATCTTCGTCCTCAGGCGTGCCTCCTTTGTAGTGGTCTTTTACGCATTCGGAGAACAGATGTTGTACGTAGTTATTGTCATTGTCAATACTTGTGACTATGTTGTAGAAGTTGTCTGCAAATCTTTTGTGTACCTACATATGAATTCGAACGAGTTTGTATATTAAAGAAAATGGTGAGGTAGATTAACAAAATACTGCATTATGTAATACAATATATGGTAACACACTTGATAACATGTTAATGAGTTTCACCTATAAATTATGGTTGTGAAAGATAGGTGAATTTTTGGTGTATATAATTTTGTTTGAATAAATGGGAAAATAATTTAATATACAATTCTAAATCGAAACTGCTTTTTTTGGTTTTGATAATTCTACATAATGATAATTGATAACATCAAAATTTAGAATTATAAATTAAAATTGGAATTTAGTAAAAATGGTTATGGATTTTTCTATTAATATAGTATGCTTTTAATTTTTATATTTATACGAAGAAAAGGAAAAACCAAAACATACAATTATAAATCTTAATTGGGAACTATTTTCTTAATAATTATACATAATAATAAATGGTAAAGTCAAAATGTAAAATTTTAAATTAAAACTGAAAAATACCACTATTATTAATGGTAAAATTAAAATCTGGGATTATAAATCAAAATTGGACAATGCATTATACTACTATTAATGATATGATTTTGATTCTTTAATAATAATATAGTGGGAATAATGCGTAATTACATTAAATTATGTGTAATAAGCTGGTAAATTATGAGAATGCATTGAACAACTAAACATGATAAATAACTTGTTTTACTTATTATCATGTAAGCATTTCATAAACTGTCCATGTTTGAGCACCTATGATATGTTATGGATTTCAAAGAATACGAGGATGACACATGAAAAAATTATACTTCATAAGAAGAATCACTGCAGTGCTCAATGTAATTCCACAAATAACTTAGACAAAAAAAGTAAAGAAACAAGTTCCGACTAATGGGTCCTAGAATAAATTAGAAAACCCAAGAGATTAGATCTCTATGATATTTCATTCATTCCATCTCGGATGTAGAAATTAGGCACAGAAAATAACAACTAACAGAAATAAAATAAATAATTACAAATAAAACATATTATTGCAAACTCATATCAGCACATCTATGCATATATTTCTCCTTCCTTGTCAAAGCTTCATCTCAATACAATCTCTGAATGTGTTTGATATGAAAACACTTATAATTGCCTCGAATAAATAGATGACTTTATCTAACAATAAAACACTCGACTCTTAAAAATAGAACTAAAAAGCACATGCTTTTGTGCAATACAAATTTTTTGATTTATTTGCTTTATTATCCTTTCCTAAAATTATGAACATCTAAAACTAAACTAAAAAATAAAATCATGTAAAAAACAAACTGCTTTTTACTTTTCTTGGGGCAAAAATAATTTGTTTTTCTAACACTCCCCCTTAACTTTGAACTTCAAACTAATTTTATTCTTCTAGAGCTGAGTGTGCACTTCCAAGTTTGACATATTCTTGATCACAAACTCCCAAACAACTTCTAAAATACTCAAAAACTTCATTGCCCAAAGCTTTCGTAAAAACATCAGCAAACTGGTCTTTGGATCTCTAAAATTCAAGACAAATTTCCTTGTTGTTAACCAACTCCCTGATGAAGTAATACCTCCTGTCTATCTGCTTTCTCCTCTTGTGAAAAACATGATTTTTAGATAATGGTATTGCTGAATTGTTGACACAAAAAATATGTGTAGCATCCTCTCTATTATTGCTCAAATTTTTCAACACTTTTCTCATCCAAACAACCTGACATGCTACTTCTGCTGAAGATATTGTAACTATGGGTTGATTCTTCAATGCCCATGAAACTACGCCTATTCCAAAGTGAAATTCATAGCCAAATGTGTTTTTCCTATCATCTATACTTCCAGCACTATCACTGTCTATGTAACTTATGAGTTTGAACTCATCTAATGTTGAATACAAATTTCTATGATTCTTAGTTTCACATACATACCTCAAAATTCCATGATCCTTGAGTTCGAGCTTGCCAATGTGAATCTTTTGGAGATTCCATGATCCTTGAGATGAGGATCACACTATACATAATATCCGGCCTCATGACCGTCAAATACATGAGACTTCCAACTAGCCTTTTGAAAAATGTTGGATCTACAAATGATCCACTATCATCTTTACTTAACTTTAAACCTACTACAATTGGTGTTGGCACTGAATTGCAATTCAACATGTTAAATCTCTTCAAAACATAATTAATATTCCTTGCTTGTGAGATAAAAACTCTACCTTCTTATTGTTGAACTTCAATGCACAAAAAATATTACATGAGGCCTCGATCTGTCTTCTTAAATTATTTCTTCATAAATGATTTGAATGAATCTATAGATAGATGTCTAGTAATGATTAAATCATCCACATATAAAAAATAATCACAATTTTACCTTGTTCATTGATCTTGATGTATAAGGTAGGCTCACTTCTGCTCCTACTGAAACAATTCTATATCAAATAAGAATCAATCCTATTATACCAAGCTCTAGATGCTTGCTTGAGACCATAGAGCACTTTTTTCAACTTGTATACCTTTCTTTCATGACCTTAGATCTCATAACCTTCTGGCTGATTCACATAAACTTCTTCTACAAGAAACCATGCAAGAATGTTGATTTTACATCCATCTGATAAATAGGCCATTTGTTTTGAGTTGTAATTGCTAAAACCATTCTTATCGTGTTCAAACGTGCTACAGGTGCAAATGTATCATTGTAATCTACTCTATATTGTTTTGAAAAACCTTTATCAACCTTCCTTGCTTTATGTTTTTGTATTTTACGATCAGCAGTATATTTGGTCTTATAGACCCACTTCACTCCTATCACATCCTTTCCTTCTGGATGATCTACCAATTCCCATGTCTGATTCTTCTCTATGGCGTCTATCTCATCATCCATGGCTTGAACCCTAACTTCATTGTTTATATCCTATTCAAAGTATATTGGATCTGTAGCTTGAGAAAAAATGTAAAAACTGAAAAATCATTAGTTGTATCAACATTATAAATCTCACTAAGACTCCTTGTTTTCCACTACAAAGGGCTATCTGATGATGGATTTTTTTGTACTGAAGGATTAGCTTCTGGTGTTCTTTGTGGTGTCTGCTAGATGGTTGAAGATGACTAAAATTTTGGAAATCTCCTAGATGTAGATGGAGGTGTCGCTTGTGTTACAACTTATGGTGCATGTCCAAGATTCGAAGAAGATACAATACCTTGTTGCTCTATGCTTTTATCTACCATATCCTCATGAGGAATAGTCGCTGCTACACTGAATGTTTTCTCGATACTTCCATCCCATGCCTCATTTTTAACAAACTGTACATCTCTACTAATGATGACCTTTCTAGTAACTAAATTGAATAACTTGTAAGCTTTTGTAATCTGAATATCTAAAAACTATGCATTTTTCTCCTTTGTTTTCTAACTTCTTCCTTAGCTCATCAAGCAAATGTGTGTATGCCACACAACCGAAGATTATAAAATGAGAAAAAATGTGTTTCCTCTTATTCCAAGCTTGTTGAGGAAACACGTTTCAAACAATTTTCGTTGGACACTTGTTTATGATGTAAATAGTAGTTGCTACTACTTCTGCCCAATACTCATTTGAAAGATGCTTTGCCTTCATCATACTTATCACCATCTCTATGATGGTTCTATTATTTCTCTCTGCCACACCGTTCTGTTGTGGTGTATAACTGGAAGTAAAGTTCTTGTGTATACCATGATATTTGCAAAAATTCATAAAATCATTGGAAATATACTCACCTCCTTTGTCTGTCCTCAAAACTTTGATGTAGTACCCACTTTGCTTTTCCACTAAAGCCTTGAACTACTTAAATATATCAAAATCATTTGATTTTTCTCTCAAACAATACACCCATGTCTTCCTTGTATAGTCATCACTGAATGTCATAAAATATGAGAAACCTCTAATAGAAGTTATTTACATCGGTCCACATAAATCTGAGTGAACAATTTCAAGTGGTGCACTTGCTCTTGTTGTTTTTCTAACTGGGAAAGAATCTCTAAGTTGCTTCCCCAAAATACAAGCTTCAAATACTCTATCTTGTTTGATGTTTCTGAATCAAATGGCAAAACCATTAACCATATTCTTTCTATGTGTAATAAATTCAAACCTCCAAAATTCAAATTTCCATACCTGAGATGTCCATAGCCACGATTCATTTTTTTCATGACTAACTGAGAAATTTGATTCAATGTTCCTTAGCTGCGCATGACTCAACTATATTAATGCAAGAACCAATGCAAGACTCATCTGCTTGAGGGAAGCACTCGGTAGAAGACTAATTTGACTTAGCGCAAGACTTGGCTGCAAATTATTTTGTTTTTGCTGCAAACATATCTGATTTCTTCTTTTTTCTAGTTTTAAAATCAATGGAAACATCTTATTGCTACTCATCTTACTTGGAGCGTTATCCACGATTACACATTCATTGTCTTCAATGTAAATTTTGTATCCCTTTTGTACCAATTGATCAATGCTCATAAGGATTTGCTTCAAACTTGTAACATAATAAACATCTTACATAATCTTTTGCTCCCAATTTTTTGTTAGAAAGTTGATTATTCCTTTGCCTTTTACATTCAATGTATTATTATTCCCAAGGGTAACTTTTGTCTTTGTTGACTCATCTAAATTATAAAATAAATCTAAGTTACCTGACATGTGATTACTGCAACCATAATCCAAATACCACACATCACTAGGACTCTCTTGGGATAGATTACACTCAATATATGTTGCTTCAACAATATTTTTGCATGCAATAAACATAGATCTTGGAGTAGAGATTCCAACCTGATTTTTATTTTTCTTGTTATGATCATATTATTTTTTCCTGAATTCAAAACCATAGTGCCCATAACTCTTACAATAGTGACACTGCACATGTGATTTATCATATCTCTGACCTAAAAATTGATTATGATTGTTCTATTGACTATGTCCTCTTCCACTTTAGTTTGATGGACCACTGCTACATCTTCTAGATGAAATTCTTCCTTTGCCTTTAGGGCTGAAATTTCCTCTCCCTCTTCCATGATTTCCTGATACCTGTGATGAAAAAGCTTGATCTACAATTGCATGTGATCTATTCAACCTTTGTTCATGAGTTATTAGTGATGTATGCAACTCATCAATTGAAAACTAACTTAGATCCTTAGTTTCTTCAATAACAACTACTAAAGGATAGAATTTTGCAAGAAAACTTCTAAACAATTTCTCAATAATCCTTCTGTCCTCAATATTTTCACCATGAGATTTGATTTGATTAACTAAACCAACTACAAAAGTAAATAACAATTCTTTGGAATCTGAATCTTTCATTGACATATTTTAAAAATATCTATGACGTAACTATAGCTTGGTGGTTTTTACTTTCTCTTTACCTTGATATGTAACTTGGAGTGTTTCCCATGCAATTTGTGCTTTATTGGTTGTTGCCACTTTGGGTAAGATGCTTTCATGCATGGATTGATGAATGAAGAAAAGAGATTTTCCATATTTCTTTCTTAATTCCTTCAAAGTATCTTTCTCTCCCTATGAGAGTGTGTTATATGCTGATGCATCTGTGGGTTTTTTATACCCAATATTCTCTACGATTTTCCACACATCCTAGGATCTGAATAGTGCCTTCATTGTTAATGACCAATAATCATAATTATTTCCTATAAATTGTGGTGTCTGCACATCGGATATCGAAGCCATAACCTGTTGTTTATTAGAAACCCGCTAAAAAAATCCATGCTCTGATACCAATTTGTAGAAGTTAGGAACATAAAATATCAACTAGCATAAATAAAATAAATAATTGCAACTAAAACATATTATTGCAAACTCATATCAGCACTTTTGTGCATATATTTCTCCTTCCTTGTCAGAGCTTCAGCTCAATACAATCTCTGAATGTGATTGATATGAAAACATTTACAATTGCCTCTAATAAATAGATGGCTTCATCTAACAATAACACACCCAACTCTTAAAAATAAAACTAAAAATCACATGCTTTTGTCCAATACAAAGCTTTTATTTATTTGCTTTATTAGTTTTTCCTAAAAGTAGGAACATTTAAAACTAAACTCCATAATAAAAACATGTAAAAAGAAACTGGTTTTTGTTTTTCTTGGGGAGAAATTAAAAAAAAAATTCTAACATATGAATCGATCATTCCATCTATGAGGAAATCTCTTATTTAAAATGATGTGTACATGTTCATGTATATAATAAATGCAACAAACAAGAAATAAACCGATGCGTACAATGATTTTGATCCTCAATACAAACATGAACAAAATAAATTAAGTTAATAAAATAACACAGAGAATGTGTGTTTCAGATATGTACAGATAAATATCATATAAATGTTTACACAAGTATTACAATTGGATTTAATGTAATTTAATTATATTTCAAAAAATCTTTTCTTCAATCTGTGAAATAAAGTTTAATGCAATATAACTTGCATAGAAGATGGATAACCTGATCTTAGAAAATAAGAAACACAAAGATCATTATTAATGAGAAACAAAACCATGAATGTAATACATTGTTCAGTAGAATATTATATTTTCATTTTTCCTTTCTTAAATACTAGTGATGGAATAAATGTCATAATGAGTTTTTTTCACTCCTACCTTAATAGCTCCTATACATGTGTGAAATCCTATCGACCATTGATACAATCTTGCAGATATTTACAATTGGAGTAGGTTCAAATGGATTTGAGATACCTCACTACCTTATAGGAATTCAGTCATTCTAAAGGGGATTACAAATGTGCCTAGGAGTTATGCATCATATAAAAACTCTATTCTAAATATCCTTGCTTATGAGAAATGTTGGTAATAGAATCTGATCCACAAGAGGGCCTTATATAATTGAAGTAATCTCTTGCAAGCCAAAATGGGGCTTCTATTAAGAAATAAAGACATCTAGTAAACAACATCTGCTAATAGAGAATTGTTTGCAAATTAAAAGGCAACTACAAGAAGAGAGAGGGGGCTTATTCTTGTAAATTCAGCACCTTATAAGAGTTAGAATTTATACCTGAAGAGAAATGGCCTCAATTGTTAAATTGTGTAAAATATTGCGTGATCTAACTCACCTCCCTAGTGAATTTTCTAAATGAAATATCCGTTGGGTGTCATGGAGGCCCAGGTTACCCCACAGTGATAGAATTTACCAAATAAGAAAACAAAAATATAATCAACTGTAAAATGTAAGTCTTGTGTTCATTTCGTTTTTAAAATTTCTGATGACTTTGAATTGTGAAAATTATTTTTCAACTGAGGAAATATTTTCATGCATCGGTATTTAGATTTTCCAGGAACAACCAACTTAATGGAACCCTTTGTTGACCATTGGGACACACTGCTCCAAACTGATGGTTTAACCGAGATCGTAGATTAATGGTTGTTAACACTTCAGCCTACTAAACTAGTTCATTAAAGTATTTCTAACAAAAGCATTTCTCACGAGCTATAGTTTTGGATTAGGTGACCTAATTTCCTATCCTAATGCTCCAAAAATATGTAGTGGAATATGATTCTCATACTTTACCAGAGTGCAACAAATCAGAGGAAAATTTGATAGGTGGAAACTTCTTTAAAAGCATGCAATGGTGAGAAAAATTCTTCAGTTTGTACAATTTCTATGAAAATTTGGGCAAATGTTACATATACAATTTTTTGTTTGGTAAATGTAATTTTTTAAATTTGTGTAAAGAATTAGTCAATTGGAAATTAATAACCCATAAAAATTAAAAATACCATTCTCCAGATACAGACAAATCCCAAATTAAGCCATAAACCTTCATATGCATTCTTGGTGGCGTCCCTTCGAAGACCAGAGGATCTCAAATGCCCAGAATGAGAAGATCAATTAAATCCTACCATTAATCGAGTTGTTATGTTTCATCATGTGAAATTGTCGGTTAAAACAACAAGGAACCATCATTTAAGGAGTCCATTGTGCTCGATTTGTTTGATCCTCGCATTGTCATAGCAAGCATTTTCGATATTTTCTAAAACGCTATTATATTCTAGGGAAAAGAAGTACTCGTTGATACAAGGAGGAAAGAAACTAACGCATATATTAGTCTACGCACTACTGTATATTAGATGTGTTTGTTTGTTATAGCAATTGCATATGGGAAACCTAAATATATTTAGAACTTTGTGGGTTTGGAATAAATAGCAAAATTTCCAGCATTTTTTACTATAGTCACATACAATCAAGGTAGCAATTTTCGTACGGAGAGTATTAAACGATAGTCTTCAAATATAGAAAAAAAATGGTCGACAAAAAAAATACGATAAATATGGAAAAAACTACGGTCTCACTAATTTTTAAGAGAATGCTAAAAACCTTCTAAACAACACTGAAAAATGAAAATCCTTTTAGCTGCTGACTATAAAATCATATATGTGTTAATAATTTTAATATTTATGGTATAAAATAATAAAAAATAACATAATTTTTTAAGATAGTACATCTTAATATCTTACCACTGAAAAATACGGACTTCAATACAATTGAATGAGAAATATGGAAAAAACGGAAAATCTTTAAGATTTCACCGTATTTGGTAACTATGCATACAATCAAGGTAGCAATTTTCGTATGGAGAGTATTAAACGATCATCTTCAAATATAGAAAAAAACGGTCGACAAAAAAAATACGATAAATACGGAAAAAAATACGGTCTCACTAATCTTCGAGAGAATGCTAAAAACCTTCTAAACAACACTAAAAAATGAAAATCCTTTTAGCTATTGACTACAAAATCATGTATGCGTTAATAATTTTAATATTTATGGTATAAAATAATTAAAAATAACATAATTTTTTAATATAGTACATCTTAATATCTTACCACTGAAAAATACGGAGTTCAATACAATTGAATGAGAAATACGGAAAAAATAGAAAATCTTTAAGATTTCACCGTATTTGATAACTATGCACACAATTAAGGACGTTTATGTCATCCCTAACAATGAGACTTTTCACATCATGCAACCAATAGGTATCTACATGAACGATCTTCCTTTGATAACATACTCACAACCCGTATTAAATATGGGCTTTGAAGGCTTATGTTATATGTGGTAGTTGTATGTGTTATGGAAGAGATGTATTCAAATTTTAAAAGTGTGCACTTGGCATGTGAACTGCTCGACTACATGCTTGAAATAAGTGTGGCCTAATTTACTGCAATGGTTACATGATATGATCAAAGTGGGTTAATGGAAACGGCCTTGGAACATCTCAAGAAAATATGTTTGGAAGTTTAAATCAAAATTCCTCCACCTTTTCCAACATATATAACCACATTGACATTAGAGATTTAAAGTCCTTGTAGCATGTTATATACAAAATGAGTATGTTATATACTACACTGGCATTTCAACATGGTATCTGGGTATAACACTCCTGCACAAGGTAGTGTGGGCTTTGATAGTTGCGTGCCTTCTAAACTGCCACTGGAACACAAATTTCTTCTTTGCAGTTGCAGGAGATCCCAGGAAACTGTATGAGGAAGTTATCAGTTGACATTGACCATAGTGTTAATAAATATTTTTAAGCATGTGAAGGTCACGTTTGGGAATTCATGGAAGAGGTCCTTTGTGAAGGAAAATATCCTGTTGCCTTCATCTTCAAAGATAATTTCTCCAACTTTGCATAGATATCCTATGTCTGTAGGTGCAATCTGGCTCTTACACAAAATCGTGATAGAAACCATATTTTTCTTTTTTCATTGTTGGAACTCCACTGGTTGAAGGTATGTAAAATGTGGAAGCATAGACAAGACACGTGAAACATTTGACAAAATGCCCCAAAATAAAAAAATAAAAACAAAAAAATGTGTTCTTGGGGGCAGTAAATATTAAAGGATATGCACAAAATGGTTTGTTTTGAAAATTATTAGAAACTTCCAGGAAAATGCAAATGGGCAGTGTTAAATCCAAATTCCACAACCTTTGAGCATCCTACCTTCTTTTTTCAGAATGGGATCAGCTATACTGTAAAGGATAACAACCAATGATTATTAATGGTAACAAGAAAATTGGCCAATGGCTTGTTTGCAATGGTGAGCTATATTTGAAAAAAATTGAAGGTAAGTTAGTATACGGTGGTAAATAGTGGAGAATAGTGATGATAACACGTGAAATTATCTCAAGATACAAACGAAGGTAAAATACAATGATTCAAATCTTTAAAATTTTAAGATTTGCTTAAAATAGAGAGATGATAAACGATACAAGGGATACAGGATGTTTCTTCAGAAGCCTGCACTCGAGGAGACCACATTTATTGGTCTTTTGTCAAACAGTGTACATGCCCATACAAGGCCATCCTTCGTAGTATATGCTTCATGATTTTTCAGATTGCCATGCATAGGATCCTGCATCGGGTGAATTATATATTTTTCAGATTTGTTTGGTCGATCAGTCTTCCATATGATTACTCGTTACCATTTAAGACCTCATATTCAACTTGGGAAATCCTCTTCGGATTTACAAAGCCATCTTTTTTAATACATTCATGGATGTATTGTGACACTAAAGATTTTTCCCATGTACATAGGAGTTAACAGGTGCGTTTATTTATTTGAATCTCAACATCATGATTTATACATATCGTCATGGAAACATATATTTAAATGGCAGTAAGTGAAAATATTGAAACATCAAGGATCTTTATCTAGGTACTTTGGTTATTAATATTTTAACTGGTCCAGAAATCAAATTTCAGGGCTGAGCCTATCTCTCACGCACGTTTGCAGAGAGATAGGCAGATTTGAACTCGCGACCTGCAAAATACTCAGTGAGTAAATTTATCAAATACTTGGCGTGCATCGTGCGTGCTGGATTCCATTATGGAATATTGGCAAACAATTCAAGTTCCCTCTGTGGTGAAGGCATACAAATCAATTAAATAATTGACACACCCAAAATCTAGGGTATTTGAGTGACTACATAGTTTTATTACTATTTTTCTGAAATCAATCGTCCTATGTTGTCCTGGGAAATCAAAGCAGTGACCAGAAAACTATCAATTCATAGATTCAACTCTTTTAATTTTTTTTACAACTTTGCATACGTTATTGGTTCTCTTAAGAATTGTAAATTCAAACACTTTTTTAGGCCTATGATACCATGCCTGCAGATTTCACAAATTTGTTATGTTTGTTTTCTCTTTAAGAATTGTAAATTAAGACACATATTAAGTCCTGTAGATATCATGTCATGCACTTAGAAATAATTATTTAAGCACGTCCAATTATTTTTGTTGATTATAACAAGAAAAACATGGAAATATAAAACAAAAAACCCATACCGAGAATGTAAATGCAAACTGTTTTCAGAGTTGCGGAAAACGTTGAAATAAACCCGTCGAAGCACAGTATAAACTGAAATGGTATTGGTTTTTAACATGTTATCTGCATACGAGGATAGGTTCCTCGGTTGCAGAGCCACATGTGGACAACACCCAGGTAGACACGGCAAGAGTAGGGAAGCTGCAGGGCGTAGTCGTTCAAGACCTGGCCAGAGGGTAGCCACGCCTACGGCGTAATTACATTTATAGCCATGCTCCATGAGAAGCCAACATTAATTAGCTTTTACAGTTCGTGTCACCAAGAATTTCAACATGAACAAACTTTGTCCTTGAGGTAATGGAATCATCTGGTATCCCTTATGTGTAGTTCTTTCTCTGTAATCCTTGAGATGATTTTGGTTGTTGTGTGACACTCAACACACATGTGGAGATTCTTAACTACTCGGATAGGTGTCCAAGATGATGCTTTGATAATCCCATAGACAATGGCTAGCTTCTCACTGTGCCCACATAACAAGTAATCATTTCCATCAAAGTCTTGTTGTGTCAAGTGAATTTAAGGAACAAACCCTTCCTCTTCCATTTGCATGGCCAAATCATCGAATTTTACATAGATTCCCTTTAATTCTGGGTGAGAATTATCCCCTACAAAAAATACAAGCACCCTATTCTTTACTTTAGTCCAGCTGCATCCTGGCCTTGTCTTCAATCCCCTATTTTTTATCATATTTCTTACATTTTCTACATCATTCCACCTGCCAATTGCAGCATAAATGTTTGACAACGGCACATAATTCCCAATAGTTTCATGATCTAAATCAACAATTAGTGTGCCTACATATTCTCGCATCTCTACATTACTATGTAGTATGCAGTCTGCAGGCACGAAGCAAAGCTCCCCATATGCCCAGCAAAGCCATCAAGATTAACCATGCATGTGTAAATCTCTATACTTGGTGTGACTCCATAATCTTAAGTCACGGACTTGAAGTTTTGCCAACCCCCACTTACCATTCCTGAATGGATACACGCAGAAAGAAGAACAGTAAAAGTTATATGATATTGCTTTAGTCCTTATTACTACATTCCATACAACCACATCTCTTTGATGTGTTCGGTCGAAAAAACATTGTGCATATTCTATACTTCCACATTTGACATACATACCAGGGCACTTCTTAGAAATCCATAAACATCCCAAAGATAGGCACATCCGCAATAAGTCCAATCTTGAATCTATGAGGAATAGTGTTCCCAACATTAAATTCGTCAAAGGTGCTCTCAGCTTGAATCAATGCCACGACACTTGTTTGCTTGCATGCAAGCTAGTTGGGATACTCTACACATTTACATTACTAACATGTTTTCATCCCCTAAGACATTTCGAAGACCCTAGGAATTAGAGGGTTGTTGGAATTGGCAACCTAGCATTTTAACAACTAATAGCTTTGTAATGTATCAAAAACCTAAAGCTAATTTTATAGTTGTTTATGCATTTTTAAAAATGCATTCTATATTTTCTACCTTTATATCATGAAATACTAGAATGATTACGCAAATGTTGGTAGCTAATATTTTGCAATTCGATTTTTCTCCTTCCCTTTAAATTTTGTAGGGTTGTGTGGTACAAATATGTAAGCTCTCACATGTTTCAGTTTATGAGATTACTTATGGGTGGGGAAAACCCTTGAATATGCAAGTTGCATTAATAAATGAAATCTAAACCTTGGTTTTGTTCGGTACAAATGATGGAAGAAGTATTGTTGTTTCTACTCTCCTTCCCAGACATCAGATGAACATCTTAGCTCATCATCTCTCTATTTCGGACTACCCTCTATGTATCCTAATATTACTCATATATTAACAATTAGGTTATATTATTTAAAAAACATATTCGAGGAAAATTATTCTAATATTCGTTTATTGTGTGCATGATTTCCACAAAAAAATTTATACATATAATCTTATATGTGCACTGACTAGAGCGTTGTAGAGTTACATAAGTTTATAAGCATTTATTACTTCATATATTTTTAATCAATGCAAGCACTTTTACCGAAGGATTATTTTAATGATAATTTTGACTTGGTGGTGCAAAAGAGGTAATTTACAAAAATTATTATTTATTTATTAAGGATAAAGGTTTTTTGGTAGGGATCATACTCTGGCATAACCAAAAGGGGCTCTAACCACCCAAATATAATAATAACAATCCCAAACAAGAAACCCACCAGAACAAGCTGAAAAGTCAACAAAACAACAATAAGGCCGCAATGACATTGCAAAAACACAATAACAAAAAAACAACACACTACCTAATCAAGAAGCAGAAACCAAGAACATGTGAGAATCAAAGGGGCGCTAGAATCATAAAAGCATTTACGAAAATTATAAACTGCACACCTGAAACTATTTGTACAAAAGCAAAGAAATAACAAATGATCATTACATGTCACATGTGGTCATATTAATCACATTCCAAGTATTGGTTGTAATTTATGTGGCAGACACAAAAAAAGGTATGTCGATGACAATTTAAGTAAATATGGAACAAAGTAACACCTCAATCTTGGGCATCCTTGCATTCCAATTAAATTTTGGATGCTTACTCAAGACACCAAATCACTTATTTATAGGATACAAGCACGTGAATTATACCTTCAAACCTAGTTGAGTAGGAAAAATAAATGAAATATCTCCATTTACTGATTCTCAATCTACCACTACCACTTCCACCAATTCCCCCTTCAATTAATGACCCTTTTGGCGTAGAATTGCTCCTTCAGGAGAAACTACTAGTTACGCCAAAGGCATGACTACCGCTCACACAAAAAACTCAAGGATGTTGACGACGTCCAGGAGCTTCACTTGCTTAGTTCTCCACCTGTTACACCCATCCAAGGCAGACGCTTTTTTAGAATGCTACATGTTTTAACCTACTCCTGCTTCGTGGCTTTACAATTGTTCTGCAGCTTTCCTATGTACAAGTTTTGTTTTTGATTAGAGAACAAACTATCCATTGAAATTAGATTCAAATTGCAGTGCAGAAATGCATAATTGTGACTACAATGTGTGGCATGAAAAATTCAGCTCTCAACAATTTACCTAATCCAACAATGTACGCTTCAGATTAACCTATTTCTAATCAATTCTAGTGTAAATTAGACATACTTGGAGGGACCCTATGAATAAATATAAAATACGAGCCTGAAATAAAAAAAATTACTCTATAAATTATTAAACAAGGTAAACTTAAATGATAAATCGTCAATATTTTTACAGTCGAGCCACAGGTACAAATCCCCGGGTGAAATGTTAAGTGTCGAAATTGGATAAAATACAACATCCCAACAGACAATGTCGAATAAACATAATTAAACCATTGCAGTGCAAATGTGCAGAATCATGACTATAATGTGTGACCTAAAATCTAAGCATTGTAGACTATACCTAGTTAAATGATAGTGCGCTTCAATTCAGTCTATTCCAGTAAATTCGCATGTAAATTTCAAGACTGAACCTCATAATAAACATAAATTGCCAGTTTCAAAATAGTGCAAGACCAGGGCATGCCACATATGCAGCCAATGATGGGTAACAAAAATAGGAGAGAACGCTAGGTATTAAGGTAACAAATAAATGTGCAAAAACTATACACATGGCTAATTTGTTTGTCAGTTCAATCCCATTTGGAATCATGATTAAAAAGCTTATCTAGGGGCGGTTATCAAAATCAAGGCAAGGATTTTAGTGGCTCAGTTGAGGACCGGCTCACATCATCTTTGTTGTGAAACCAGTAGATGGACTATTCCCAAAGAGGATTGGGAAAGGAGAATTTGTCTTTTTTGTAGTAAAGGGGTTGTTGAAATGGAATGGCATTTTATTATGGAGTGTTCAGCATATGATGATATCTGAATCTAGTACGAAAATGAATTAAAAGTGAACAACTTAAATGAGTTATTTGCAAAAACAAAACTTCAAAAGATCGTTGGTTTAGTGCTCAATATTCACATTCGAAGAGCTGATATGGCCAAGAGCCTGAAAATTGCTTAATGTATCGGTTTCGTTTGGTCCCATAGACTCTTCAGTCTTGTGGATGTCATTAAAATCTTTCATTTCATTTCATTTTATTGGTGGAATTTGTTATCCTCATTGACCGATTTCTATTTTCCTAGGGGAAAATTTATATTTCATTGGTTCTTGATGCGGTGAATGGTGTTGTCCATACATTTCCCACTTAGCAGCCTGTATGCACACTTATGTGGATGGCGGTGTAGATATGCGGCAAATTTGGAGCGGTTGCGATTGCGGTTGCGGGTGCAAGGTCGAAAGTGGTGGATGTTTTCCTTTTGTATTCATGATGGTTTCATCTATTACTTGCACGATAATCAATGGTGTCGTATTTATTTCTGTTACTTTCCCTTAATTTAACGTTTGATCTTTCACAAAATGGGTTTCTATTTTTTGCCTTATTTTTCTAATTTAGGAGCCATCTCCATTAGAACCTTCAAAGCTTCATGTGCCTCTTACATTTGTGTTTATGCCAATCCCATGGTGTCTGAAATTTTCTGGCCATTAATGTTCTTCCGTGATTTGTTTAAGGGAAAACGATAGCGTTTGTTCTTTCAAAATCTCATCCTCACCCTCTCCTTCACTTACTACACCCACTCTCGTGTTACTTGTTATAGTGTTCTCATTTTTTGGAATGACCGAATTCTCTACAAGTGTTTGAAATGTTCAGGGATACAAGCGTGGAGTGTGAGTTTCACGTATGTTCATATGTAAAAATAAAAAATAAAAATTTTCCAAGTATTTACTGTAAATTACGTGTGGCACAATGGTAGGTTGTTGCATTAGCATCATGCAAGTCGAGAGGTTTTGAATATCAAACTTGGAAAGGTTTCAGCTAAGCTGGTTAGAGGAAAGGGAAAGAATTTTCACTTTAGAAACTTTTAAAATGTTACACGTGTTGTTTAGGGTCTTCTGGATACAAGCCTCGAGAGGTTTTGAAGATCAGACTTGGAAAGGGTTTCGCTTAACTAGTTAGAGGAAAGGGAAAGAATTTTAACTTTAGAAAGCTTTGAAATGTTGTTGGGGATGACATATTTTAATTTTTTCTTGCTCATACCAAGCGTTTTGAGAGATCGAAGTTGACCGATGGATGGTGGGATCGTGTCGTTCAAGAGATTATTACTTAGGTCGACCTTGATAAGGAACTTGAAATTTACCAAGGAAAGGATTTCACCCATCAGTCCATTGTTGCTCAGATCTAGCCATGTAACGAAGTTATTTGCAGGTGATGGAATGTTGTTGCTCAATTGGTTCCAACTTAAGTCAACATAGTGGAGTTTCATATGGTATAATTTTCCCCAAATGGTGAGATCTTCCCTATAAATCTGTTAATTGAGAGATCCAACTTCACAAGTGCTGAAAGATTGGCCATGGTGGTAGGAAGCATACCTTCAATAAGACAGTTGGAAACATCCAATATAGTCATGGATGAGATGTTGGCATAAAAAATTTGGAATAGGTATTTCCGTATTTGTGTTTGAAAGGACAAGTTTTCCAAGTGAAATAGAGTGTTGCAATAGAATGCTTGAAAGCTTTCCCCCCAACTCTGAGCTACCAGATAAGTCCATTTCTTGCAGTCTTGGAAGTCCCAACAGAACATAAGGAATGTAACCATACAGATCACCAGGGTGTTTTCTGTTGCAAAGGGTGTTTACTAATAGTGACCCTCCTACCCATGCACCATAATTTCAAGTGTACACATGCTTTGAGGTCTTCTAGTGTGTTATCATGCTTGGATTTTGTAGTTTTTCATTACTACCTATTTCCATGCATGTAGAGTTGTTGTATTTCCATGAACCAATGTATTAAATAGGGTAGTTCTAGGCACCTCTACATATATTTTGATAAATACAAAATAGAATGGCTTGATATTTTCCTTATCTTATGAAACACATGAGTGTTTATTGTGTGCCTACTTTGCACTTTTTTCCCTTTGCTTTAGTTGTGTCCACAGGCAAGCTAAACTCTTTTTTTAAGTATTGGGTTCTGGGAAACAACCTATGAGTATATTTTGTTGCTACTTAAATTAATATCTAATTCCATAAAATTTGACATAATGGATCAAATTCAAGGTTTGATATAATTTTGTACTCATGCAGGGAAAACAAAGTAGCAGCATCTTAAATTAAGGTCTTACGTAAAGTATGTTGGAGAAGAATATCAAACACCATGACCACTCTTCTCAAGCATTTTTCCAAGCTTCCTTTTGCCAACACCATTTTCCCTAGTATAGAAATTGTATCTTCCGATTGCTTGAACCATCTTGATAATCTAATTGCATGTGGAAATTTTCTAAAAGTAGGATTGTGCCTTCGTATAATGGGTTGTTAAATATACATATATACTAATGTGCCCTTCATTGCAAAGAAAGCACACTACCAAGAAACAAGATCAGTTCCCTAGGGGAGATACTAAATAAAAGTTATGAATCTTCTTCAAGTTCCAACTACCAACAAAATGTAAGCCACACGAAAAGGTATCATGAAAGTTTCAAATTTCATACATAGAAGACCTATTAAAAACTTTGCATTCTTACCTGTTAACTAGATATCAGTCGACCATAGATTTGAACCTGATTACAACTGAACTCTTACTTTTCAAGAGTTAAACTATGTCTGAAATAAATTACAAATCCTCAATCAATTGTATTCTTCTTAAAGGATAGTCCATGCCATCACAAAAATTGGGTCTTACAAGTATAGTTTAGTCATCCCATTCACCATACAAGTCATAAATTTAACATAACCTAAACCCCTTCCCACCATTGACCCTTATGGCATATTCTCTTTTTTGTATTCAAGCTTTTATCTTACTCGCTGTAAAAAAAAATTAGATTTCAACACTTTTCCCTCAAGCTTAATTGCATTATTTCTCAGACAAAAATGTTGTCCATATTTGTGTCATTTGTTTGTGCATTGCTAAATGTTATGCATTGTAGCAGTAAAATCTCCAATTCTTGAAAATGTCTACACTGTCTGTTTGCATAAACTTCACATTTTTCTTCAATATTTGCAGATTTTTGGGGGAATTGAGAGTTTCTAATTTTCCAAGCATTGCATTCCCTCGTTATTCCCCTAATGGGATTGAACACATTAGGCTTAACATCTCTCATCAGTTTTGAGCTTTCAATTTACATAGCATGTCGCTTTAGGGTTATTCTCTTTGACTATAAATAAATTTTATTGTTGTTGGATGTTTAGTTCGTTTGTAGTATTGCATTTCTTGGCCATGGAATCAGTAAGGATCAATTTGTTGATGAGGACATTGCATATACGAGGCCATGGAATTTTGGAAGCAAAAAACATCAAACCATGTAATCCCTTGCTTTTTTTATGGTTGTTCAATTAATTCCACACGTATATTGGTTCCACATGATCATGATGATAATATTGCCATGGATCAGTGCTCATAATTATATGCAATTATATGTTATTTTATGTTCACAAATAGTACATATATGCAATATCCATATTTTATTATATTTTGAGATAGATACAAAGCATTTAAAAATACCCATTTACTCTTACATTGTATACACACTTATTATGTTCTTAAGGAGTAAATTTATGAGGAAATCAAAAAAAAATTATTGCAATTTTCATTTTTTTGAAAGATGAGATAAAGTAAAGAGAAAAAGGGAATCTATTTCTTCCAAGTAGATAGCATGGTATGATTTGTGTTATTTTATCAAGTCTTACATGTCTTGATAAATGGGATACAGTATTTGTTTACAACATACAAAATAAGATTTTATTTAGGATATGAATAGGGGTTATTTTATCTAATCTATTTTGTGTAGCTCCACAAAACATGAGTTAAACTTTTGAATTTTTCTCTTATAAAGGTAATTTTTATGAATATATTATCTCCACTTTACATGTATTACATAACACTTTAATTTGGAATCTCTCTTTAGAAATAGTATTTTTTTCATCTTTACAAAATAAGGAATGTTATTTGATTTGATGATCGATTTGGATTTTAATGGCTTACTCTCGTATTTAAAATTGTTTTAAATTTCATTATATACTAGGGTTTTCTTATTTTTAGACATGCATGCAAGGAGAGTGGCCAGCGCATTTGTCCATTGTGGCATAAATCTTAGTCTGTGATATTTTGCACAATTGTTTTAAGGTAAGACTCCACGGTATTCATTTTAGTTATTTGTTATATTTTTAAAAAAAAAGATAATTACTTATGTTGAAATGTTGACCTTGTAGAAAGTATTTATTATTTTGTGGGTGTTATTTTTTCATTAAATTCAATTTATTAATATATGTGAAATTGATAGTTTTATCTCATATTATATTAGATTATATGTTTATTAGAATTTTTATAGAGATTTTTTTTGCTTTATTCTAAGTTGAAAATCATTATATAAATATTATTTTATAATTTTGTTACTTCTAAATATTAGTTTCAATCTTTTCAATTTTTTTATAAGTTATGTAAAAAGTAAATTTCCTACACAATTTACTATTTTCACCGAAGGCGTTCCCCCTATGGGCAAGGCCTTTGCAGACGTTTCTGTGACAGTGTTAAATTTGATGGTTTGACGGCCATCTGGACGTTTTCGCATTTTCCTACTATTTTTAATGGTTTTGATCCTTGTAGTGTTTTTTGCTATATATACGCTCAAATCTCTTTGTTTCCCCGAATCTTGAGTTGGAGACTAGAGTTGAAATGGGCAAGAGAAAACATAGCAGAGACGTCGAGGAGGAAGAAGATGATACTTCCATTTGTAAGCGTTTTCGTGGGCTCATCCATATGTTGGAAGATGAAGAGGAGGACCCAAATGTGGCTAATGAGGAGGTTGCCTCCAGCGTCATGAAAATTTTGGATGAAGAGATCAGCTGCTGTTACTCAGGCTCTCAGGAAGACGCAGTATCACCAAATGGTGAGATTCGATCCTGCGATGTTGAGGAGTGTACGGATGACTTGAATTACATGGTGAGTGCGTCGAGTAATGATTTGAGCATCGCACCGAGCCCATCTGTGATATATTTTCCTCCTCATTCTACTTTTTCTTATTCATTCTTTCCAGAGCTTTTGGGGTGTGGGCTGTGGCATTTCACAAATTATGAGTGTAACTCTGCGCCATGTGTGTATGACGAGTTGCAGGAAAAGGATTTTGGTAGTTGTGGATTGAGTTTATCTGATGTGTTCGAAGGAGATCTGAGTCCAACCTTATCCTCCAGACAAGATACTGTTTGTGCAATGTAAATACTTATAAACGTCTTTGGGTACATACTCATTGTGTATGTAGGTAGGATGGTGTCCCGCCTCCCACCCTACAGTGCGAGTGTGGTAACGTTTAAATATATAGTTTGCTACAATATATTTAAGGAAGAAAGTCGGTATTTAAATGAAGATCGATATGTAGTTGTCATATATTTTATCTTCAAAATGGTAGTACGTGTATTTTACTATTGGAACTACCCATTATATTAATATAAATATAAGTTGTCCAGCTTTTATTTTATGGTAACCAATAATACTAGCAATCGCATGTGTATAATGCAATGTGAACGCCGAATGGTATATGTTATTAAATTTAGAAATACAGTTATTACTTTTGTAGTTGATGTTGATAAGGGGTGTGATTGACAATACTGATTTTCTATTAAAGCCAGAACAAATGTTGCGAAATACATTAGAAGGGATGTTAGATAACACTTAGTTGTGTAATATTTGAATACAAATTCAAGTGAGACATTTAAGTTTGCTAATACTCACTCTCAAGAATGTAGTGGATGTGAAGTGTTATTGTCAAAGTAGATTGAAAGACTAAGTGCTTTAACATATTATCTCTCCATGAAATTAAAATGAGACAGAATATGCAATTATATATAAAAAAATCTGAAATGGTTATGGTACATTCCAATTTTCTTTATTACGTCAACGAGTTTGAGTGCATCATTGTTAGAGCTATTTTGTGCATATCTTACAATCATAACATTCCATGAGACCACATTTCTTTGAGGCATTTTGCAAACAAAAAATGGTATATGTTATGTGTTATAGGGATAGTTTTTACTTTTGTAGTTGTGTTTGTTTAAACTATGGGTGATTGATTTTGTATGTGTAGAAATATAGATGAGTCACTTCATTTAAAAAGCGCAAACATGAGGTCCAACCCTTTAAACTATTCAAAATGCAAAAAAGTGATATAATGTACAAATCTTTGGATGGAAACAACTATAATTTGCATTGTCCTTTCTCGGCATTTTAAATTTTTAGGTATTTGTGTGCAGATGAAGACATTAAAAATGTGTTGTTGTTGGTTAACATAAAGAAACGGGCAACAATAAAAAGGAAAAATTGAACATGTATGTTGAAATGTGTAATTTTGTAATTTTTTGAACTCTTTTTTCATCTAAACCAATCTACGAGCATAGTCACAGATTTTTGTAGATGTTGGGCATATGGGCTCTTGCAACAATTACACCACTCCTTGTACTTGTTGTTCGAAACCTTTTCCCTAATAATTGTGACAGTGTCACTCTTTGCCTATGTAAATTGCCTCAATTGGTGAAGAATGCATATAAGGCGACCCCTAGCATGTGACAAAGAAATCGATTCCAGGGCTCGTGAAGCAAAAAAAAACTTAAAACCTGTAAAATTAATCACATTGAACAACGTCAAATAGACGTTGAAAAATATATCCTCTTCACACACAGATCTGGCATAATTTCATCGTTTCAAGGTCAATCTCAGCGAAAAGAAAGTTCATTAATCCAAGAAATCTACAAATAATCAAATGTTATAAAGTAATTACCTTCTCTGCTCCTCATTCAGCTTTAAATACTCAGATTTAATGAAGACTTTGCAAATATCTGCAACGGATTCAACAAGCTAGCAGTCAAAATAGTTCGTATCTTTGAGCGAGTGAAGAAGAAACTCATCGGCAAACCTTTAAGTCATTATCTCGTACAACAAAATGAAACCCTAATGAAAAATCTTTAGCAGCTTAAAACTCAAAACTAATGCAGCCGAAAAGGATACAATAAATTTCGTTCTTTAAAGCTTTAGAAGGTGGTTCATGCTGGAGGTCTTTCGGCCTATAATACCTACAAGAAAACAAAGAAAGCCATTATTCACTATTTCTATGCAAAAGCTTAATATTGCAAGTTAAATTATATTATTTTGCATTGTTATCACTCCTATATAAAATGAAAAAAGATTAAAATTTTATCAGCCTGTAAGGCCCTGAAAGGATGTTTCCAAGGCTATAAGGCTATCTTGTTGCAAAAGGTGCTCCCTGACTGCCTACAAGAAAAGTTGAGACTAGAGGTTTAACTTTCTTCATGGGTGAATTTTTGTTGTTAAGTTCTCCTTATGCAATATGCATAAGATGTGTGCCACATAATTATTTGGAAGCAAATGATTGAGGAACAATCCAATTAGGTGAGAGTTCCAGATGGAGGTGAGTAGATCAACAGTCATTGATAAAGCTATTGCTCGAGAAGACACATTTTACTTTTAGTTTCTTCCTTGGGGTGATCTTTGATGATGAAATGCATGGGGAATTTATTACCATGAAGGCCAATGTTGGATGGACTCATTGCTTCCCTAAACACCCTTCCCTCTCTAGCCCAGGCAGAACTCTTGATCTCCTATCTATCCATATGCACATAGTGAGGACTACATGTAAAAGCATTGGTTCTTAACAACTTGAAAACATTATAAATTTGGAGGCAATACTTCAAGTAGTCTTTTACTCTTCTATGAAAGATTACATGGGATATGACTCATATGAGACACCTAGAAATTTGAGGATTTATTATATGGTTGCTCGAACATGTAGAGCCATCATCTAGCTGGCTTGAGTTGAAATATTATTCTAACCAAATAAGAAGTTAAGTTCATTCATCCTCTCAATCATGCTCAAAGATCATCAAGTTGAAAACTTGGAGGATGAATCACTTTATAGTCCCATTTCTAAATTATATGTACATATTTACTTTCCAATAGTATAGACAATTACAGCCTAAATCGTATCATGTTGGTTTATAGGTGAAGAAGGAACTTAATAGAAAAAATTATTGTTTAAGCTTTGAATGTGGATGGCTATCTGACTATCTCAAATAAATAGACTCATATTTCAGTTTTTAGTTTGGGAGCTGATTCGGTGATGTGTTCCCCACAAGCAGTATATGGCAAGATGGAGCACAAAACAGTGTGCCTAATCAAGCTAAACAAGAATACACTCTGAGTGCCTGAAAATAAGCTTAGCACGAAATATCCTGGGTACATTAGATTGCATTCAATATTATTCTTCAAAGAAAAAGATTCTTAAAAGACATCCACCCACCACATAGAAGAAAATTGTGGGTTTGGGACGCAGGTTCAAGTCCCTCCACCGCAATAAGACAACCCATATCACCAAAAAAGATGAGGCACAATTTTTCATATAATAACATAGGTATATTCAAGTGTGGCAGTGTTCACAAATCTTAATGATGTGGTCCAAGAATATCCCAGCCTGTGATACAAGCGGGCACACTCTGTTCAAAAATATGCCAGGTGCTTTGGTAATATTCTTTAGAAAAAGGGTTCAAAAAACATCCACCATATACAGGGGTTATGGTGTAATGGTAACAGGGGACTCTTTTAAGAGGGTGATCCAAGTTCAAATTCCTCTGACTAATAACCCGTTGTTAACCTCACCCAAGATTTACCAAACAAAAAAAAAACATCCACCAAAAAATTGAAGCATACATGCACTATTGTTAAGCTCACCATATTGACCGCTGCCAAAAGCAAACATCCACCAAAAAATTGAAGCATACCCACAATATTATTTACCTCACCCAAGATTTTCCAAGAAAAAACATCCACACCCATATTTTTCCAAAAACATAAACATCCACACCCAAGATTTACCCAGCCAAAAATCAAAGCAAATCCTCGTCGCATCGTACTTACATTATATTTGTGAATAGAGTTTGAGCCACAAAAGGAGAGCTTTAAAAAATTACAAAAAGGTTACATATAATTACTTCGAAGGTTTTAGATGTACAAGTTGTAATCAAAGATGAATACAAATAGATTGAGCATACCCATACGATGAAGTGTTATTTAAAGGGACAAGCCTGATTCCTCATCTTCATCAAGAGTTATAGTGTAAATAAAGTATGAAAATTCCTTGATTCTTGATGATGTTTGGGAAACAAGTGAAAATTCCTTGTTAGTCGAGTTATGTGTGCCTCTCATCTCTCTACACCACAACTCCAACATCATCATTGCCACTTCCAGAAGTAGCAGTGCGCTGTTACAGGTGAGAGTTCCAGCTCCATCCATCATCCAAGTGCAAGAGTTGAGGGAAGAAGACAACTGGCAGTTGTTCTGTTTGCATGCCTTTCAACACAGTGATGGAATTTTACTGAAGAGTATTGATGAAGAAACAACAAGGCTTGTGTTCAACGAGTACGGCGGACTTCCCTTAGCTCTCAAAGTGATAGGGTAGGTGATGACAGGCATCACTGACTTAAATGAATGGAAATTTTCTTTGAAGAGGTTGCAGAATGCAGAGATATATGGTGATGTTATAGACAAGCTCTTTGTTAGGTTAAGATTGAGCTATGACGCTTTGGCCGATTTTGATGTTGCTTTGCAAGAGTTTCCAGCTGATGATTGTTCGGCACACTTCATAATTTCATTGATGGGTAATAATTTAACTAATGTTCCAAATACTTTTGAATCTTCTCATAACCACTCCTAGTTAATGCATAACAATCCTAATTTGACAAAAATTCCCCAACAGGTGATTGGGAGTATGATCTCTCTGAGGGTTCTGGATTTTTCCACGACTACCGTCCTGTCTGTTGTTGCCAAAAATCATACGATGTTTAAAGCATTTAGTTTGCCTTAGGTTAGGCTCTATCACCATCAAGAGACTCCCCAACTCTATCCTTGCTCTTACAAACCTTCAAATACTTGATCTTAATAGCTCCCATATTACAGAACTCCAACATTTCTAAGTTGACTTCCCTAAAAAAATTGGACATCAATAATTGTGAGCATCTATAGTCCATACCTTATGGGATTTCATAGCTTTCGTCTCTGGAATACCTAAGTGTCAATGGTTTTCTGAATGGTTTTGGTGTAGATACGGGAAGTAATAAGTGCAGAGGATGGCTAGACTCTCAATAAATGATTTGGGCGCCTTAAAACAACTCAAAAGGTTAGAGCTTGAAAACAATGGTGAAACAATTCGATAAGGAATGTTAGAAAACATGAAGGAAATGGAGTCTTTGACATTGAAACTCACACAAATGGAAAGCCAGTCTCATGACATGATTACCATGTCAAATGTAAGGAAAATCCGCTTAGTATGCCCTTGATTACTTTCAATAGTTGATTCATTTTGTGGATTTCAACATCTGAGTTACATTAATTTGTGCAAATGTGACGCGTTGAAACAACTGCCTGCCTTGCACAAACTTGTGAGTCTTAAGCATTTAGATATCCTTGTACTTGCCCCAATATAGAGAAGTTACTAGAGGATTTTGGCGAGAGTGGAGCATTTCCTAAGCTGGAGGTATTTTCAATGTTTTAACTGGATAAACTAGAGGAGCTGTCAGTAGTGGAGGAAGGAGCTATGCCTACTCTTAAAACATTGACAATCATGGAATGTGAGGCTTTGCAAATGCTGTCAGAGAGTTACTGTAATTTGAAGAGCATGGAAAAGATAAGAGTGTATGGTCACACGATGGTTCTCGATATAATTGAAATACCAATAATGACCAAGGAGCAAAAAGTAGCATTATCTACCATAGACACTCAAGCATGGCAAGAGCGCTTTCGAGAAATTATAGACAGGGATGAAGATATGATTTATAGTGAATTTTGGAGTAATGATTTATTGCATGAATGGAAGTTCTTTGCACAACTTCTTCTGAGAAACAACACAAGTCTTGATAGTCTTGAAATGTTAGGGAAACAATATTTCAACATACACAATAATTGGAACATACCTGATGTTCCGCCTGATTTGCAAATAATTGGTTCATCATTCATCGAGAGAGAAAAGTCAAACATAATTAACACCAACATATAGGCCACACCACCATATTCCACACTACCTTTGTCTTTAGAACAACAACTAGCTCTTGATACCATACTACACCATTCAACAAACAAATCCCTTCTACCACCACTAAGATTGATAATTCAAGGAACAACTGGCACATGAAAATAATTTCTGATAAATAAAATACAGAATTCATTCACAACAGCATCAACCACATCTCCCTCACATCTCCTTCTGCTCTCCCCTACTGGTGTTTCAACATTCAACATCTCTGCATCCACAATCCAGGCAGGCCTCCACATTGCAAATTTTTGGGTTGACATAGGCCTCATAAATGGTTCTACAGGAAAAATCAACAACAATGTCTACGACGCATCAATGCCACCACCAGCATTACCTTTATTTGTTTTTGTCAAATTTTATTAATACAACGACCCATGTTGGGATCCCTCCAACCCGTTACATATTCCCATACCCTCTATTTTGAGAGGGAATCGAAGACAATTTCTGATTAAAATGGCCTGGGGATTAACTATCCATAAGTCGCAGGGTCTTACTTTGCATAGAGCAACTGTTGACATTGGGACCACTGAAAGCCAAGGTCTGACATTCACACCTTTCTCCAAAGTTCCCTCACTTGCAAATTTTTGGATTTCACCTCCTTTTTCATTCAAAAGATACTAAAAAATGGCACACGTAAAAACACTTGGAGCAAGAAGAAAGGAGGATTCAAGACTACTATCACTCATCCTGTCATAAATACTACCCTCTACTTTGATAGCACCTCCACTACTACTCTATTCAAAACTTCTTATATCCAAAGTGGCAGTGTCATTCAAGGGGTATAAAATGTATTCATGTTTAGTGTAAATAAAATTGCCCACAAAAGGCTACCATTCATGATATAAAATCTGTAAATGTACAAAGGTCTTCATGTATACATGTTTAGATCAAATGTAGTGATATAAGATTTGCAACTATACATGTACGAATTTGTAACAAATTTAAATGTACACATAGAACAAATCAATGTAATGTTTCATCTATATTCCTACACTACCACTATCAATCCCACCCGTTATCGACTATACAAAAAAGGTTTTTTCAACAAAAGACCAACCAAACAACTGATGCAACACTAGCATAATTTCCCCGAAATGATTACAAACCACATCAACTATAAAAGTAATTAACTATCCAAAAAAATATAAAATGTATTCATGTTTAGTGCAAAAAAAATGGCCACAAAAGGCTACCACTCATGATAAAAATCTGCACATGTACGAAAGTCTAAATGTAACATGTTTAGTACAAATAAAATTGACAGAAAAGTGCTACCACTCATGATATGAGAATTGCAAATGTATATGTATGAATTTGTAACAAGTTTGAAATGTAGAGATGGAACCTTTAAATGAAGTGGTTCATCTATATTCCTACACTTAACAAATTCAATCACAACCATTATCAACATCAACTACACAAGTAATAACTATCCCTCTAAATCAAATAACATATATCGTTCGGTGTTCACATTGCATTGTACACATGTGATTGCTAGTTCCTAGGTCAGAGGTGAATCATTTGTTAGTTTTTTACGCCGAAGGCATTCCCCCTATGGGAAAGGCCCTTCTGGACGTTTCTATGACTATGTTAAATTTGACGGTTGTTTTGACGGTTACGAATGCTTGTTTGACGTTTTCATTTTTTGCGGCTATTTTTACCATTTTGGATTTTTCATTTTTGCATGCTAGATGTGGGTTTACTTGGATTTTCTACAATTTCGATAGACGGAGGTTTTGGGGGAAAATGGGTGTATTGTGGAAGGAGTGATTTATTTGCCCGGTCATCCTCTTGTAAAGCTTGATTCACATGATCATTTACAGATGGGAGACAAGAAATTCTATTTTCTGTTATCTTACATGAATATTCTTAAGCCTCCTATGAGCTTTCCTGCTAGGGCTTTTTCTATGCATGTTTCAACGGGTGGTCCCATGGCAAGGCAGGTTTGGTCCCCTTCGCAGCATGACTTTTATGACCTACAATGCATTTCCCACTGGTCAGCCTGCTAAGCAAGGTTTTGGCGCCTATCAATTCAATGAGTCTTTTTTTGTTTTTAACACAATTCTTTTCTCTATTTTACATATTAGGTCGATTGTTTATTGTGTCTTTTTCATATCAAAAAAATTGACATGTCATAGTGCAATTTTTAGACCAGATCTTGAATGTATTTCATGTCAATAATGATGATGATTATTACAACCTATTTTTTTGTTTTGTTCTTCTGGATTGCAGTGTGCCATTTCCCATCACGTTACGTCAAATTTCTAATGTTGTTTATGCAAGTAAAATTTTGATATGCTATTTTATTTCTTGGACCAGATCCAGCATATCTTTCAAGGTAATAATTCTGATGGTTATCAGGACCTATTCTTACTTTTGTTTATCCGGATTTCACCATGTCGTTTGTTTAGAGCAGAGGTCAAGTTTTTATGATTAGTTTTGTGGAAGTCAAAATTTGATCAAAATGGCCAATACAGAGTTCACTTCAATGTGTAATGAGGATGGTATGAGACATGGATTTTTTGCTACAAAGTAACAAATGTATCAACACATGCTAAAAAAATTGATACCAACCTCATACATACCTTGCGTATGCACTACATAATTTACGGTACCATTAAAATGAATAAGCATTGGTATATGTACGGAATCCAGATGTTTACTTAATCAAAATATCAAGGTATATGTGCAAACATTTACACCATCAAAAAGTTAGGATATGAAATCCAATGGTCATGAAAATCTGATAACAAATCTCATTGCTACAACAACTTAAACAATTCTATACAACTGTGATTCAGGAATCACCCAACATAAAATCCCAAGACGGAGGGGAAAGACCAGGAAAAGAAATCAGAAGCTACATGTACATATTCATAGAAGGTTATTCTAATTTGGTGGGAAAAATTTTGTTGTAACCCATGCTTTGATACGTATACTTCAAGAATTACAATATGTTAATTTTACTTTAAAAAATTATGAAATTTCTCTCCATGTATGGCATAAGTTCGGTATGTTGGTGCTTTACAAGTCTCAAGATCTTGTTGCTACACATATTACTTAAGTATATATTTGAGTGTTGAAGTTTATGTTTTTATTTGTAATCAGCCAATTACAGAAACCCGGTAATGAAAACGAAAACGCACTTCTCAAAACTATTCAGTCAGGACGTCCAATATTTTACTCTCTGATGTGAATGGATGGTAAGCTCGATAAGCTATAATTACATCATAAAATCTACCCCAGTTTGGCATTATAACCTAATCTCTTCCTCCTCTATCATGCCACTGATATTCTTACAAAGGAATAGATCATTTCTGATGTTCATATGGGAAAACAAATTCAGACATCGCTAGAGGACATCCACACAAGACATAAACAGGATAGTTTGGTTAAGGTGAACAATTAGGAATCCCTTGAAGTTCAGCTTTACTTGGATATTTTTGTATTTTATAATTGTTCTAAGCATGGTTGAATTCATAAATGGCTCATTTACTACAAAATTTGATATGCAATACAGAGTACTTCAATTGTTGGATGATATGAACATGGGTTTTTTGCTACAAAGTACAAAGTATCAACACATGCTAAAAAAAACTTATACCAACCCAGCATACCTTGCATATGCACACACATTTACACCATCAAAAGGTCTGGTTTATGTAGGGAATCCAGATGTTTACTTAATCAAAAGATCAAGGTATATGTGTAAACATTTACACCATCAAAAATTTAGGATATGAAATCCAATGGTCGTGAAAACCTAACAAATCTCAAACAACTGAAACAATTCATATGGTTTATGTAGGGAATCCAGATGTTTACTTAATCAAAAGATCAAGGTATATGTGTAAACATTTACACCATCAAAAATTTAGGATATGAAATCCAATGGTCGTGAAAACCTAACAAATCTCAAACAACTGAAACAATTCATACAACTTAAACAATTCATACAACTATGATTCAAATCAAACATGAAATTCCAAGAGAGGGGAAAACCAAGAAAAGAAATCAGAAACTACATGTACATATTCATAGAAGGTATTCTGATTTGGTGGGAAAATTTTTGTTGTAACTTGTGCTTTGATACGTATAAAGAATTACAATATGTTAATTTTACTTTAAAAAATTATGAAATTTCTCCCATGTATGGTATAAGTTCAGTATGTTGGTGTTTTACAAGTCTCAAGATCTTGTTGCACACCTATTACTTAAGTATATTTGATGTTAATTTATGTTTTTATTTGTAATCCAATTACAGAAACCCGGTAATGAAAGAGGCACTTCTCAAAATAGGGCGTCCAATATTTTACTCTCTGTGTGAATGGTGGTAAGCTTTAAGCTATTTACATCATAAAATTGCCCCTGGTTATAAATCTCCCTTATCATGCCATGATATTCTTATAGAGGAATAGATCATCCTGTTCAATGGGTAGACAAATTCGGACATAGCTGGAGGACAACACAAGACATAAACAATAGTTTGGTTAGGTGAAAAACTGAATCCCTTGAAGTTCATGGATTTTTTTGTATTTTACAATTGTTCTAAGCATGGGAACATAAATGGCTCATTTGCTATAGCATATCTTCTCGAGCATATCAGAATATCAAATGGGAAAAATATGCAGAACCATGGGGATGGAATGGTGAGGACCTCTTCCAATTATTGAGAAAAATATTTGATTATTTCATATCAATTCAATTTCTACTGAAATGATAATTGGGCACACAATTGTTACTTTAGTCCTTACCATATTTAATTTATTTCTTTGATGATTCACCTAATGTTATTTAAGGTTCCAATAGAGGTACTTGTTTGAATTTTAAAATGACCATAGTTTACATGAAGAAATTACAGAGAATTAATCACCCATTTTGAGCCTCTATGCTCTGTAGATTATCCTAGACCTATTCTTGTATTCAGTCTTATTCATTTTACATTTTGGGGATCAGACCCAGACATGTTGGAGGTAGGAAATGGTAATGTGACTAGAGGAGACTGTTCACATTGTAGCCTTTGGGCCCTCGTGCAGGTACTCACATCTTATGCTCTGCTATTGATCTTCCCAAGTTCTTAGATTATGTTCATGTATTATTTTTTCTGGGAACCAATAGAAAGTATAATATTGATAATGGCCAGTGAACATGGAATTTATTGTAGGCTTGATAAACAATCTTAATTAAATATTTAAGATTCATTATAATAAGAGATAGTATAATAAGAGACTATAGCAATATTTTTTGGATAAGACTGCATATAAGTTTTTAGTTCCCATGTTTTGAATCCTATACTGGATGCATGGACCCATAATTAGAGAAACAATGTTAATATTTGAACTCTCATTGAAAATATTTACCTCTTCAATATTGTTAAAACAGGAGAACAAGATATGTATACATGATGATGAAACAAATTAAAATGGCCTTTACTGTAAATCATGATTTCAGGCACCATTGTTGATTGGATGTGATGTGAGATCCATGACTCTAGGAACAATGGCCATTCTTGGTAATGCAAAGGTGATTTCAGTCAATCAAGGTAAAAATTTTATGGAATTATACCACTACAATTATGTGTATATTGTTTTCTAGTCCTGGATCTATATTCTAATTAGAGTGTCTAAAGACTCATTAGATTTAATAGGTTGTCATCAATTTTAATTATAATAAAAAAATTCCCATGCCTACAGCCCTTCCTTGGCCAAGGTCTACCACAACAAAACATAATAATAGTTACAATACCCATGTTCTTAGATCAAAGCAAAAATATAAGAACTGACTCATAATCCAATGTCTTGCCATTCTCTGAAGATCCATTGGGAGTATAAGGAAAAAAACTTATCTATTCATTTTTCATTTGTATCTTAATTTAATTCTTGTTGGAGTTACTTCAGTGACCATTCGTGTGATGAAGAAATGGGTAAAAGATTGTGAAAAACTTAGGACACAAGATTTTATTCCGTTAGCTTATGTAACAGAAGAAGAAAAGGAGGAAAAAACTAAGGCAAATTGGGGATTTTATACTCGGTAGCTTAGATCTGGTAATTTCTGCTTTTTTTCTACAAGCACTGTTTATAAATGTGTTCTAACGAATTGTAAGCCAATTGCTATAAATAGACTGTACAGTCACTACCCAAAAATCTTGCGTGTTGGAAGCAGTGCTAGATTTTGACGTTCAATGTTACATGTCACAATAATTTTCTTTGACAGTCTACAAAATTATATGGATGTCATTTGACATTCAAAATATAATATGCAGGTCAAATTTATTTTATAATAACTATTATAAAATACAAAATTTGAGTAAAATTTTACATCCATAAGATTGAAACAATAAATTTATATGACTTTCTAAAATTAAATTGAAATAAATAATTATAAAATTAGTGTTATCTTCTTACATCCAAATTCTCAAATTTCACATTTATTGCAATAATTGCAATTTCCAATTTTTATTTGTAAAAAATCAAACAAATAACAATAAAGCAAACAATTACAAATAAAAAATCAATAGAAAAAGCAAAACAAAAAATCACATAAAAATAAAAATGGAAATCGAAAAACTTATTAAAAATCAAAATTAATAGATGTTTCTATTTCATAATCATTAATAAGATATTAAGATTTTATTTATTTTATTTTATTTATATCTGAAAATTTCTATTTTTATTTATATTGTATTTTTCATGAATCTCAAAAAAAAAAATTATTATTATTAACTTTCTTTATATATATATATATATATATCAATATATATATATATATATATATACATGTCATTTTGACGTTGAAAATATATTTTTGCATGTCAATCATGACAGTCATATTTTAAAAGTGGTTGTATTTTGACATCTAAAATGACTACAAACGTCTAAACACCTTGCAAAATCCAACCCTGGTTGGAAGCATCTAGCATTGGAATCTTGTGAGTATGCATGGATATTTGCTTTCTCCAAATGGAAACCTATTGTTTTATGATTACACGGTAAACCAAAGTCTGTGGGACATCCTACACGGTGAATAAATTGAATATGTTATGAAGAAAAATAGATATGAACATTGTAGATTCATATTTTGAAATAGAAGAATCCAAACAATCTCGGGGTCTCCTGGTCTACCGATGACAGGATCCTCAAGGACGCTTTCAGGCCCTTCAGCCAAGTCTCTGATTCTAAGGTCTGTTCTTGTGTTTTTGTTGTCTTCTAGATGCTCTCTTCTAAAGTATTTATGTAGATTTTTTTTATTTGTTTCTATTATTTTGCAGGTTGTGAACGACCAAGAGACTAGAAGGTCCTGAAGTTTGGGCTAGAAGGTCCTGAAGTTTGGGATTCGTAACTTTTACGGATGAGCAGTTAATGAGAGATGCCATTGAAGGGATGAATGGAAGGGATTTGTATGGATTGCTGACGGAAACCCTTAAGATGGTGCTGATGAATTTAATAGAGTGGTTTGAAGTTGATTTAATGCAGTTAATGTTTAGATCTGTTTTTCCTCTATCAACAGTCCTAATATTCATTTTGTTCGAGGGTATATTTGCTTTCTTTTCTTATTTCTAAATACCCAGTGAAGGGGATTTTATATTTGGTAGCTTAGATCTGGTAATTTTTGTTTTTTTTGCTACAAACACTATTTATAAACATGTTCTAAAGAATTGCAAGCCAATTGCTATAAAGAGACTATACAGTCATACCAACAAAACTTGTGAGTTGGAAGCATCAAAATCTTGTGACTCTACATCAAAGAATCCTACTTGTTGCTTGATCTCATCGGACTCAAAAACTGAAGTTCTGTAGTTACTAATGTATGATGACACTGTATCTAGGGTATGTATGATGTTGTGTAACAAAATTGTGGACCAATCTAATGAACATCATCCATCTCAAAATTGGCAATTGTTTTAAGCAAGGTGATATAACTAACTTGGTTAGACATGATTTCATATTGTATAGATTATAAGACAACAAATCATAAAGCAATATCTTATTAGAATTTCTTTATAGACTCTATTTGTTACATTTAGGTTCTCCAAGGTTGGACATATTGCACATGGACATGGCTCTTCACATGTACGATGAACAGAAAATCTAAATGAGAAATATATAATTGGCTATGGTGCTACATGCACTCTTTATAAATGTGTTCTAAAGAATTGTAAGCCAATTGTTATAAAGAGACTGTACAGTCACTACCCACAAAGCTTGCGTGAATTTGAAACTGAGCTAGAGACTGTTGGAAGCATCAAGCATTGGAATCTTGTGAGATAGAATGGATATTCGCTTTCTCCATATGGAAACCTGTTGTTTTATGATTACATGGTAAACGAAAGTCTGTGGGACATCCTACACGGTGAGTAAAATGATTATGTTATGAAGAAAAATGGATCTGTACATTGAAGATTCATAAGAATCCAATCAATCTCTAACATTTTGATTAAAATGGATTGTTGGAAAATCCAACAAGTGTTTTTTTAATTTTTATTTTCATATAGGATCCTAAAAGAATATAAAGCTAGATTGGGACACTCGGTTAAAGATTACTAATGTTGCTATAGAAGGATTAACATATCTTCATCATGACTGTAACCCACGCATTGTTCACAGGGATGCGAAGACTTCTAACATTCTTTTGGATGATAATTTTGATGCACATTTGTCAAACTTTGGCATTGCCAAGTGCATTTCCTCGGCCCAAACCCACACCTCTACCTATGTTATGGGTACCATTGGTTTACATTGACCCTAAATATGCAAGAACAAGGCTTAATGAGAATTCTGATGTATATAGCAAGGGAATTCTCATCTTGCCTTACAAAATGTTCATAAGATTCAAAAATTATTTTATCAAGTATCATGTACAATAATACAAACTTGTTGGCTTGAAGTGAATATGGCATCGGAATTCTTGCTTTGTTTGGTCACTATTCACACTCCACTTTGCACCCACACGTACAAATGTGTTCACTACACTTTTCACAACGAAGGTACTCCATTCTACAACATGGGTCCCTTCCCACATTTATCGAATCTCAATCTGAATCACGACATATTTTTGAGTTGGGTAAAAGACAATTTAGAGGTTATGTAGGTAATTTAGGCAGGAATTGACATCCATTATATTCCATTGGCGTTAAGAAGAACCATATATGTGGTCCTTGCTACCCAGCATTTATAGGCTGTAAGATTCCAGATAGGATGTTTAATATCCTTACAAAGCGTATATGTTCTTTAATGGGTTATTACTTCTACCCAAGTAGCAATTTTTGTAAAATAGTGTTTAATATGATACATTTAATATATGGAAATAATATGGGTTCATTTTTTAAAAATGATAATTTTCTTAAATTAATCATGAGTTAAGAAGTAAAATCAATGTTTTTAATTGAATATTGATGCATTTAATTGTTTATTAAGGGATTTTTCAACTAAAAAAATGTTTTGTTTAATAGTATTTTATGTTTTTACAGTGTATACAATTTTAGATCACATTTCTAGATAAAAATGTGTTCAAATCATTCCAATGAATTAAAAAAATCAAATTGTTTATTGTTTATAAATATTAAATAAATAAATTATATAATAAAATACAATTTCTCCCCAAATAATTAAAAACCACAAAATATCCCTCTAAATCAAATAACTTATATTGTTCAGCGTTCACATTGCATGTATATGCGATTTCTAGTTTTTAAAAGTTAATAATAAATTCTTAATGTAAATGGTGAACGTTTTTATTAGGTGATAGGCCTATATAACTCAATGTATGTTGCTCTTTTCCATACATTGTTTGACACATAAGCTGCAGCTCCATTCCATAGAGTTGAGGACATCTATCCATGTCACATAAATTGTCAATTAAAAATTATATTCTTTAATAATTTCCTTAAAGAATGCGTGGAGGAAAAACAAGAACCGTTATTCTCATGCATGGGATGAAAAAATAAAGACCAGCTTGGTGTTGTGTTGGATGTTGACGTGTAGTGTGTGGGAAGTGGAAACGTCAATGTTTTCAAATTCTTATCCGACTATAAATAAACTAGCAATTGCAAATGAGTTCCAAGTTACGCCGGAGAGGGCTTGAATTTTATGTGTATAATATGGTTTGGATGTAAAATATATTCTATGATCTATGATAGATGTTTGAGCGAAGAACATAAGTTACATTTTGCTAAATAGTTCACATGTCTTTATGTAAGGTTCCACATTCTGCATACATGTCTATCAAAACATTTGCAACTATATCTAAAAAAATTCCTCTACATTTTGGCACAGGTTGGGAGTACTTTGGAAAATTTAAACTAATTGGGTTGGAGCACTATTTGTTGCATATGGTGAAACAAGGCGAGAAGTATGTTGGCAAATGTAAACAGGAAACCACTCTTTGTACCTGAGTGGTGCAAGCGGTTGCAAAAGCTGATGAATATGTACAACGGGAGTAGAATCGGATGGATAAGAACACAAAGATGGAAGCCTCGTTTATAAGAAGCGTGGAGATGCTCTTCCGCTACAACATCTTAGGTATCATTGGCAGGTTTCTTAATCTCATCTACCCACCAAACATAAAATTCCCTAGAGATATGTCATCTCATGGAATGAAGTGATTGAAGGATATTGACAAAATGGGATTGTTGTCTACGCTTTGGGAACATTTAAATGCCAAAATATGAACTTTTGTAAATAAACGCCAAGTGTTCAACCAAATGATACTGCAACATGTTATCTTTTAAATGAATATCATAATTGTATCTTACAGAAGACATGGTCATCGTCAAGAGACATTGTGATTGTTTCATCAAATAAAACAATTGTATATTCACCCCGATCAACTCACCTATACCAACATACGTGTGGCCCATAACAAAATACGAGCTTTATAGCAACGTACGGACATCCATCAAGGCATAGTAGGCAATGTTTTTTTGTTGGAAGTTACTATATTGTCCTCTCCCCATCACACAAACTTAAAATAGAAAAATTACAACTCCAATAAACTAAACATTGTTATCCTCTCCGGCGTAAATTGCAACTCATTTAGAACTGCATCGGATTCTTTAATTGACTTCCAGAGAAAATGTCTTGGCTCTTAATTAACATTGCTTCTTCACACGATCCGACAAAAATTTCTCGGTGGATACGTGATCTCCAAAGATTTGGTTCTATTTTTTGTTAGATGGAATCATTGAAACAGTCTCCGTGGCCTTGAATGTATAGTGTGCGCCATCTGTGAGAGCCCTTTTGAAAGGGGCTAGCGGATCAAACTACCATATATCCTTAAAATTTGGTCTTTTTGGGAGAAGGCTCTTCAAGACACACAATGCCTTCCCTTCCAAAGTTTCTCAAGTGGCTCGCAAAAACAAAACTCATATTGTTATGCAAGACAACATTGCGGGGTCATATGCCACGTCCCTAGTAGAACTGGCCTAGTCTGTGAAGTCCCTAGATGCTATCAGTAGAGACATCGATAAGCTCTCTCAGTACATAACCAATAAGGTTTTTTTTAATTTCCTTGTTAATCCAATCATACCAGACGAGAAGAAAAAGGGTATTGTCGAAGACATTACAAATGATGTCAAGTTTCAGCCTTATACATTAAATTTTCTCTACATTCTTATCGGCAAGAAAAGGATTGACCTGATTGGTGAGATTTTCAAAGAGTTTGAGACTGTCTACAACAAATTGACCGACACAGAGTTAGCAATTGTGTCTTCTGTAGTCAAGCTTGAAAATCAGATTTCTCTTGGTCCTTCACAAAATCAATGCAATGTTTTTTGTCGATTTAAGTCATATCTTCTGCTAGAATGTTTCCATAATGGCTTGTTTAAATCTGTTAGGCCACAATTCATCTATTGTTGCCCTGCACTTTTCCTCTGACAGAGGAGTTTGAGATTCTTCTACATGAACGACACCTCTGTCAATAATAACCTGATCATGCCTTGCTTTCTTCAAGTACTTTTGCAATGATGCGTACAAGTTTTGAGCACTCAAAATGAGGGAAAAATAATGTTCTGCCACACTCAACAAGTTCCTGTTTCCATTACCGAGATCTCCTTCACGACGCAGTTTAGGGAAGTAAGCCCATATATTTCACTCATGATGGTCTCAGGCCGGCCACTCCCAAAAGAAAGGGCACCAAAGAATGGTTACTGCCAAGTCTAAAATGTCATTTAAAGGATGTGGAGTCAAAGATGAATATCTAAAATAGTAAATATCTAGGACTTACAAAAATATCTAAAATCTGGCTACCTATAAAGTTAAGCTACCAGAATTTGACACTTTCTAGCAATGCCTTCTTCAAAGTAAACGCCTCTGGAAAATGAAACATAAAATACAAATCCATCCCCATGTATTATTAGTCATATAAATGAAAACAAAACCAGGAGCAGAGCATAAATAACAATGGGGTTGGAGGTGATCAAAAATAGCAGAGGTGACAGGATCGATTCTACCTTTGTGCAAAGCGAAGAGCATCGTCCCAATTCGAAGCGTTAATCCTCATCCAATGACGATTATGAGGTGAAAATCCCCTTTATCGACCTAGACAAGAGCTCCCCACAAGAGGTGGAAGGCACCTACAAAAATTGGTGGTTTTTCCACATCATCAACCACGGCCTTCCAAATCATGTTCTCCGCCGACTGGAATCTGCAACAGCCAACTCCTTCTCGTTACCTATGGAGGAAAAGAGGAAAATATTCAGAGATGCTCAAACTCCTTTGGGGTATTTTGATATGGAGCTCACAAAGAATGTGAGGGATTGGAAGGAGGTGTTCGATTTTGTGCCGCGAGGAATAATCCAGATGCCTACTTCTATGGATCCGAATGACTGTGAGAAAGATACCTTCACAAATCAGTGGCCTTCTCACAATCTAGATTTCAAGTACCTCTTTGGCTATTAACATAGTTCTTTGTCTAGTTTACTGAATTCTATAAGAAAAATATGTACTTTAACAAGAATGAAAATCAAGGCATCTAGATCTGAAAGAATAGGCATCTAGATCTGAAAGAATAGCTTCAAATTTGATTACTGTGCAGGGAAGCTTGCCTAGTCTACGTGGAGGCTGCGAGGGAGGTGTGTTTTAAACTGTTACAATTAACTGCAAGGAGCCTCGAGTTACCTGATGAACACCTGAATCAATATTTCGAAGATGATATGAGCTTTGTGCGGCTGAATTGCTACCCGGAGTGCCCGATTCCTGAGTTGGCACTGGGAGTGGGTAGGCACAAAGACCCTGGTGCTCTGACTCTGCTTTACCAAGACCAGGTCGATGGCCTCCAGGTCAGGTGAAAGGATAATGGCCAGTGGCTGCCCATCCAACCCCTGCCCGACACTTTCGTTGTCAATGTTGGAGACTGCATGCAGGTGAGCTTTTTTTCATGCTTCTTAGAAAATTTAAGATGAGATAAAAAAAGGGTGTTTTTGAATTTTGTGGATCAAGATTCATAGTAGAAGATATTCATACAGTTCTGCTTTAAGCAGCTGAGAGTACTGAAATCTTTCTTTCTGTCATTGTTAAAGCATTTATAATTACTCATTTCTTCAGTGGTTAATGCAATTCATGGCAAGTGTGGAGCAATGACAAGTATGAGAGCGTAGAGCACAGAGTGGTGGTGAATGATACCAGAAGACGTCTGTCAATTCCCTTTTTCTTTAGCCCTTCACAGTATGTGATGGTGAAGCCTCTAGAGGAGTTGGTGAGTGAAGAGGATCCTCCCAAATACAGGGAATATAATCTGGGGAAGTTCTACAAACAAAGAAAGGATGGGAATTTCTAAAACCTGGGAGTTGAGAATCTACAGATCTACCACTTTAGAATCTAACTCGTATTTGGAATTTATATGAGATTATCAATGAGACTGTTAATGCTACAAGCTTTTAGCTATAAAAAAAATATCTAAAATCCGGCAACTTGTAAAGTTAAGCCACCAGAATTTGACACTTTCCAGCAATGCCTTCTTCAAAGTAAACGCCTCCGGTGAATGATCCGCGGGATGATGATTTTCTATGTATGGGATTCGCCCCCCTACCAGCAATGACGGATTGTTTTTTCTGAAGGTTTTTTCACAAAATCAACATGGTTTTGTAGGATGTAAGGTAGCGAATCTTCTGCTTGAAATTTGAATCTGGGAAGCTTTTCGAATATTCCAGTTCCAGGTATGCACACGCCTTCATCTCCATCTGAAAAAAGTTGTTTTTGATTAAAATTTATGAACTTTTAGACAGAAAATTCAACAAATTATGTACGCAATTGGAAATTAGCATGCCTTATTTAGAGCTTTGTTTTCTTTCTAAATGGAACAGTATGCATTTTTATGATCTAAACTTTTTTCTCTCTTCTGAAGAACTCTTTCGCCGTTTGTTTCCATCCCCCTTTCTGGTAGGCGTTAAACTAACAATTGCATGTGTAGAGTGCGATGTGAACACCATGTTTTTTGAAATCACCTCACCAGCCCATCAGAAGTGTTGCATGTGCTCCCTGTAACATCTATATGCTTACCATCTGCATATTCATCCAAATACCTCCTATAATTATTATTAGGGGTCAGTTGGTTCATTCAGATACTAGGAACTTGCTTGAGAGTAGGCACTTAGTTCGTTCGGATATTAGGAACTTGTTTGAGAGCAGGCACTGACAACATCAACTTTAGAACTCTGGAAACTTCATGCACGCCGGTTCAATCATATGGTCATTTTTGGTGCAAAGCAAGGTCAGCTGGAAGATTTTTCTTACAATCCCAAGATCCCTGCATGTTGCTGCAACTTCTATATAAGCAATTTCCATGACTACATTGTTGTCTGCTTTTGATAGAATTTGTGTTCTCATGCTAATGTCAAATACAACTCCATCCGCATTTGTTTTCTCGATGCTCCAGACAAAAAACCTTAAAAATACTTAAACAGTGTATAGCATAAGATCTGAAAGAAAATTAACAAACAGAAATCTTACCAACTGAAGCAAATTTGAGTTATTTCCCACAGCTTCCTTCTCGTCAGCAACTCCAGAAGAACAATATTATTGTAACTACCCTTTGTGTATTACCTTTTGAATGTAGAAATAATAGATCTTGATTCGGCCCTTTATAATAGGACTACACTTTATCTATTACGTGATGGCATTATTTTTATCCTTTCCCATTTCGAATTCTATATTATGGTATTTATGGTTTAGAACTAACTTAATTGTTTTTATTGTTGGGCCTTTGCTCAATCTCAACTATGTACTTTTATTTCTCTTTATATCTTTTTATACTCAGTTAGCTCTTCTTTCAGGTGACAAATCCAAACAATTGTTGTTTGATATTTTTGTTGAGATAACTTAAAATTTGAATATCAATCACGGAATATTTAATAGTGTAGAAGTATTTCACCTGGTTGATGGTAAAATACTTTGTCCCACCTCATTTTCCAAAATCGTGAGTAGGAGTTTGGGTGGGTTGGGATTTAAGGGGTGTTCACGCAAACACCCTTCGCCCAAACTACCACATAAGCCACAAAGAGATGTTTGCGTGAACCCCATGTTTATATATTTGTGGCGGCGCAGAGGTTCTCACTTTTTCCTCCACCCTGCACGTCTTCGCATAAAGGACGATCGCCTGAATGCCTCTGTCAACAAGTCACGCCAATCCCAGCCCCATGTCTCCCGCACCAAGTTTTTATACTGGATTTTTTGTAAAAATTGGGTTTTTATAAATATTGTAAGGCACCCAATTGGTTTTTATATTGGTTTTTTAGTAAAAATTGGTCTTCCCTATAGAATATTGAAACCTTAGCTAACAGTCAACAGTGAGTGATCCCGAGAGGCAATTTCTCTCCAATCCCCAACTATGCAACCAATCCCCAAATTTCACTTCAATCCCCAACTACTATCATTCTTGAGTTCACAAAATTAATACAACAATCAACTACTATACCTTTTTTGTTATATCAATTCAATCCTCCAACCAGGTGGAAGTTCATCACAAGATTAATACTAGACCTAAATTTATGCTTTTCCATGTCAACATGACCTGGAATCATGTAAGCAAAGCATTTAAAGAGAACAAAAAACCAATAAGCATATTATTCTTATCATTTATCTGTAATTATATCTATAATTAAGTTTATCTTGGTCTGAACTACACACGATGCTCTCCGTCCAATGTAGCAAAAATTATATCAACACGAGCTTGTTTGATGTCATTTGATCCAACTATTTTTCTTGTGGAACCTTATACAATTAGAGTAGGTAGTAACATAAGAGTGTACTACTACTAGTATCAGAAGTGGATTGATTTAGCTTTGACAAAAACATTCCTCTTGGGCAAGTGGAGTGGAAAAGGAACAAAATGCCCATTACTCTATCACAGTTTCCAATAAACCATTACTATGAAAGGATTATAGGGTTTACAGTTTCTTCCCCAGTACGACACAGATTTTTGAGGATGATTTCCTTGGTTTTCTCAAAAAATGATGTCAGTCCTTGTCAAAAGTATTTATGTTGAGGTCATGGTGTGTCAAGGTTTTGAAGTATTCTCTTATCATGTTTGAATCTAAGTCTAAGCCCTTGTGTAATTAATTAAGCTAATCATGAACCATATATTTTTCCTCTATGAATTCTTAGTGATGTGGTGAGAATGTATCATAAGAAAAATTGTGTTGATGAAGGATAGACAAGAGGCTAATGAGAAATTTAGGTTTGGTTTTCCTATTCTTCTCATTTTGCAATTTCTCAAATTTTGTGGAAATTTATGGTTGTAAAGTACATGAATTGCATCAAACAATGTAATTTACTCAGTGAATATGAATGTAAATATACACATGGGCTCCTTATTTCATTTGTATGACTTGTTTCTTTCCTATTCTTCCATACCATACAATACCATGAATATCTGAAAAACATCATGGAATTCATAAATTTTGATAAAATGGTCAGGATAAAAATTATATTCTCATTTAAATTAATATCACATATCTTTATTGACTTTCAACCATTAACATAACAAACATAACCCATGTATCATTTTTGAAATTCTAATGATAACTCTAATTTTTCCTTCTTAGTTTATGTTTTATACTCTGAGTCTTGAATTGGTAAGACCTTAAATAAAAAATGAAAAGTGCTTTGACAAGTATGTACTTATGAGTTTTTGTATCATACATCATGAAAAAGGTCTCATTGCCTATCTTTGAGATGTAAAGTCGTGTCTTTGAAAATATCTTGCTAAGTGTTAAAAGATGTTGAACATCCTAGTTTTACACATTCTCACTGAAGCTTATGAGAATCCCATAGGTATATTTACCATTGTTAAAGCATTCTCTTATTGATTTTTGAATCATACAATACAAACTAAATTCCAACCTACAACCCATACACAAACTTTGCATAACCTTAATCAGTGTTTACATTGTGTATTAATATGTTAAATACGTGTATAATAAAATTTATATTTTAACATAAATAAACAATATTTTAAGGAATTTTGTTTCAACACAGGAAAATTATATGTTTTAATTTATTTTTTTGAAAAGAAATTTAAATTTATGTGAAATTTTATCAATTTAGGGTTTACAGTTTCAAAAAATTATTCCAAATTGAATTTTACTTCCATTTTTTATAGTTATGGCTTCTTCCTCTACTAATTTGTTTGAGAGGACTGACTTAGAGATAAAAAAAATTATCATCTATTCTTCAGCCTGCGACTACAGTCGGGCAATACAAAACACATTGTGAAAACATATTAAAAGATTTTAAAAAAATACTTGAACAAACTTGAAAACATACAACCCTTTCTAGCTTGAGGACAAATTAAAATCAAGTGTGACATGCGATGTGAGATATAATGAGATTGTAGCTAGACTTCATGATAAGGAAGCTATTAAGATCTCGTGTTGGTCGAGTTATGCAGGCCAAAAGAAAATCAGGGCATATTATGTAAACAAATGTTCATGTCACCTTTATGCACCATTGATTTATCCTAGATTTGTGGCCTCTCAAGGCCAATTTCCTAATAATGGCCAGTTACCATTATATTTCATATTGATGCTACAACCTAAACCTAAAGGTGGAATGTTTAGACATCCTTGGTTATTTCGGGTAGAGGTGTGGCCACATTAGCAACACGCCTACATATTAGTAGGAAGGAGCTCCTCCAGTTGTTGACACGTCACAGCTTGTAGAGAGGCCAAGACCTTTCTTATCTAGATTTCAGGATGTCGTTGTGCCTATCATTATGAGTGCCCATGAAGGTGTTATAGAGGGTCTTGGGAGTATTTCTAGCAAGACCCAATTTATCTCTTCTGACCATGTGGGTCAGTTCATTGAGAGACGTGGTACTAGCAGTGGATGAGATAGTACCAACAGTGATGCACGTAGTGAGTTATACACTCGTGCACATTTGATATCACCTGATGACTTTGAGGGAGTTACAGATGTTACTCATATACATTGACTGGGATACATCATGGTTGTCGACTTGTTGCGTGCATATGATTTGATTTCATGACATTGTGGCATTCCACTATCGAGGGTTTTAGATTTTATAGAGCAGAGTACTGTTCACGTTAGTGTATCTTCTATTCAAGGTACTACTACAGCTGCTACAGTTGGACCTCCTATTGTTGGGATTGTGACACCTGATGTTCAACACTTTTTTGTTCCGGTGTGTGAAAATTAAACCTTAATTTAATTAAAATTTATTTTATTTCATTATTACTTTACAATTTATTAATATTTAAATAGATATATAAGATCTAGTGTTGACATATAATATTGAATGTTTACTTGTGTGTTTAGGCTTCTACTCCAGCGCATGCTGGTGAGTATTGTGGTGCTTCACAACCCACATCATATCCACATATGACATATACACAACTCTTGAATGAGCCCAACCATGATCTATCACTTGATGTTGAGGGCCTGAGTCATCTTGGCTCATTTGGCTTGTTATTTGCTGGTGTTGAGGTCATGGGTCAGCCACAGACAGTTGTTGGTGGTGGTCCCATAGATTTGGAGACACATTCCACAGAGGTATATATGTAGAGATATATCTATTTTTATTGTGTTTTAGATTTAATATTTAATATAAATTTAAATTTGTGAAATTAATGTTTTATTGAAAAAACTTGTTTATCAACTTCTTACATTTAATTTATTTTATTTCACATGGATCTACAGGACAAAGATCTACACATAGTGTAGATACTCCCAACATCCACCCATAGATAGATACTAAGGTAATCAATTACATCTCTGTTATATGATTTATTCAATTAATCAAGAAATTGTTGTAGAATTTCGCTTATAAATTTTAATATGGTATGTTATATATAGTTTCTGATGTGTATATTTATTTTTATAAATGCAGGGTGCAACAGAGCCTAGTGAGGGATTTGGTACTCGCCCTACTAGATAGTGGAGACTATCTAGTTTATACATTGTACTTGTTTTCATCATGTACATGTATATAGTGTTTACACGAGATTTTGATATATGACTTAGACATGTGTATATGTTTTTTGGGTTATTACTTGTATATAGATATTGTTTTATCACATGTATCTTGTCGATCTATACACATGTATTTTATTGATTGAATTAGAAATGTGTTAATTGATTAATTGACTTATGAGTTGTGATCACAACATGAAATGTGTATGTAATAATAAAGTGACACCATTATTATTTCATTTACCCCATATTCATTCCATGAGAAATACTAATGAGAGAACTTGGGTGATTCTCATTCTAATGAATGTAATGTAGTGATCTAAAGTTAAAATCATCTCATACAGATAATGAAAAAGAACTCAGTGGTGTAAATAAATAAGGTGTTCACATTATCAAATATGATTCACACCATTTTACTAATGAAAAAGATGATTTCTTCCTTGGGATTTCAGATAAGAAATTCCAAAACAACCATCTAAATAAGAACTTCAAAGGATAGTCATATTATTTCATAGTCACTTTTAAATTTCCTTGTTTATTTATGTATACATATAATTTTAAATGAAGTTCATTCATGCACTGAGAAGAATAAAATTATTAAAACTTCATTGATGATATTATGTCATAGACTCTAGTGTAGTTCTTTGAGACACTTCATGCAACGAACCATATTTCCTTCACAGAGATGAGACAACACTATAGCTAGATCACAACATTCTAATCCAGCATTTTCCTGGATGAAATACCATTGTATAGGTATAATTCCAGTTCTAGTGTTGAGTAAAAACCTACTTATTAACATACCTTCATAATCATCCTCTCCATTGAGAACTCAAAAATGAATAAAGTCATTGATCAATTATTAAATTTCTAAGTAATGCCATGTAAAAAGGCACTGCATAGTATGGTAAAAATATGGTTCTGAAATTTTAAATATTTACAAAACCATTATGATCCCCATGTAGTTCATCATCGTATTCCATAAAGCGTATCTAACCAATGAAGAGGAAAAATAACACTTCATTACTAGTGTTTACACATTACCAACATTATTATCTATTAAATAAAGAAGTCATAAACTAACCCAAACATTATGGTAAACAATACTCAATGATTTTTGATATAACTTAACTAAAATATTGAGGCATCCTGCTCAAGCCAGTCAAGAAGAGTATAACATGATAAATCTCCCCTTTTCAAATGTATGGATATAGTAAAAAAATACTAGGCACCATAATGTAGTAAAAAACATAGAGTTTCTTATAAAGCACATTAATATAGGAAGTGTAGTGCTATATACAATATCTAGGATATTAAATACATTAGCCAAGACCTTACAACATAATTAATCTAAGTTTCCCACCCAAACATGCTTATTAATGCAATCTATAGAGTGATATCTTGGATTGGGTCTAAGGACATCATTTTATAAGGAAAATATTAACTTCATAACATAAAATTTTGCACAATAATGACCACAAAAATTTTCCAACTCCATTATGACCAATACATTAAACACATTCTTTTACAACCAAGAATGAGTTCCTTTAACTTTGAATATCATTCCTAGCTATCATTTATCAAGAAAATTTTGCAATACCAAAAGATATGCCACACTCATACGGTGGGTAAACTTGATCCCTCTAAGTCAGTAGTTGTATATTGGCCCTGCTTTTCCATCTATTAGGAGGACGAAAAGAGGCAGCTCACACAATTCTTCCATTCACAAAAAAAACTTGATGCAACCAACTCTATCAAATAATGTAATACATAATGAAACACACATTCAAGCAACAACCTAGTGTAACAATCTATATATCTCTCAACCCACTAGTTACAAAATCCATTTAAGGGTAGGGTCTAATACCCATAATGCAATTAGGAATATAAGGACAAGATAAACCTTCTACTATCAATATGCAATACAAATACTAAAAACCTAACTAAATACTAAAAACACTAAAATGTACATAAGTTTAAAAAACATAGCTCATGTGATACCAGTTAAATGCCATACATGTATTACAATCACCCCTACTAATAATCATAACCCCATAGTATAAGCTTAAATTCATAGCAAGAAATTTGTCAAATATATATGCCAAAGTGACAAATAAAATAGAGAAAATATTCCATTCAGAAGACATCAATATATAATATTATAGGTCCTTCTATATAATACCAAGTGGCTCAGCTCATTGTTCAATGACCTGTAAATTATTTTCATGATCTTCTACATCTAGTATCCATTTTTGCGTGGACCACATGCATTCTTCACCTGATGTAATTGTAACCTGATAGAAACTATGTGATGAGTGTAATGATATAGCTTCTTATCTGGTTCGTAATCAACAAAGTGAATCCCACTTTGGAGGGATTTCACTTGCCGTAAATATGTTCCCTGCACTACAACCGAGCCAGTATAAAATGTTGTCTCCTCACTTGTTATTTCACTTGTTAGCTTTGTTCTCTCTTATGTGCAACACAACAAGTAGTACTCCACTTTCTCAATATTGTCTTCTTCTACAATGATTTCAAATACATCACCTACAACAAAATCATTGTACAAACAAGTTTTTGTGTTAGAATTAAATTCAAATAAATATTCAATGATCTGTATACTATAAATTATATATATATATATATAAATACAATCCAGGTTTTTAAAAAAAAACTTGTTTAACAAGTCTAGATATGTGGTCATAATCAGGTGAAATCAAGGGCACATCTTCAAAACTATCATCATGATCTGATCCATATGAGTCATCCATAACTAAAGGAACTTGCTTCCACTCACCTACATACCCAATTTTTTGACTATTGCACTATGTATATGATTTTTTCATGCATTCATAACAAAAACAAGAATAATCTCTTGTACAGATTGTCCAATTATTACTATCCATAGTCATCACAGAGTGCAAAGACCTAGAATTAGGAATCCTTTCACATCCATGTTTTTTCCTTAGATCAATACCTAATTAATCATGTACAAAATCAATAAATTTAATAAACATCAAAATTAATAAAAATAAATGTGTACATGTACATAAGTTTATGTGTAACTTGTAATCAATTTCACATCAAGATACATATGTTTTAAATGCACATACTTGTTATATCCCAAACACTCTGTGTGGGGGCATGGTACTCTCATGTGAGGTTGAATCCTGAACTGTAAAATGTTTCTTACACCATTCAACAACAATGTGGGCATCAATCAATCGATCTCCCTCATAATCAAAGCTTTATTTCTTTAGAGCACGTTTGATACACGCACCCGCACCATCATGTTATCCCTTCCCATGTCACTCTAAACAAACTCCATAAATGAGGTATTTTTTGATAATAATGATACTATCCGAGTGTAAAGAAAGGGCAAGAGGATTTGAATTGTGATACATAATCATCCGACCAAACAAAATCTTGATCGATTTGTACTCCTCATTGATTAAGATATTAGAAAAACAAATCAAAACAATGTTGTACAAAGTGGGTGTCATGTTCCTTGTCATCACTTGTATAGAAGTGATAATCCATCTTAATCACTCGTTTCACATATGTATTTTCAACCCCATCCAAATCCAATTGTGCATGCCTATAAAATGTGTGAACCATGATGGTAACATGATCAGTATGATAATACTGTGTTTGAATCTCTTTTTGATGAGAAAATGAGTAATTATCAGCAAAATCAACCATAGACACTATGGAACCAATAGGTAATGTGTCTCTATTGGTCTTGAATTGTGTAGCTTGCCACTTTGCATAGTGAGAATGTTTGATGTATGGACTAATCAAACTTCGGAAACTTTGCATGAATGTTGCAATGGGGATTTCCTCTTCTACCAAGTCCAACATGGTTGCATTCTTTCCAAGTCGTGTTGAATATTTTATGTATTTGAAATTACCAAATCAATACATAATGGAAAACTTGTTATATTCATTTGCAATAAACATAAAAATCAAAATAAAATATGTACATCCAAATTTAAAATTAATTATATTTTCTTTATTTAATAATCACCTCTTGCAAGTCACCATTTGAGTTATGTCCAAGTCTTCATTTGTTTCTGGAAATAATTTCAAGTCCCCACACTTGTCACAAACACCTTTGATGCAAGCCATAAGACCGTCCACATGATCATCAGATATTGTGCAAATAATAAAATCTATGAATTCACTCACACATGTAGGGAGGAATTTTCTAGACCATTTGATGCTTCTCGTAACTTTCTATACACCTGAAAAAGACATAGATTTTGAAATACATAAATTAAATCACATCTCATAAAATAAAATTTAATCAAATTTCTAATAAGCCTATAAATAAAATCACACCTCAATATATGTAATATAATTTTTTTGTGTACCTGATAGTGATAATCAAACTCAACGTGATAGCGGCAACAACATGTTTCAAGGACTTTATCAGCTCACACATACCAAGGCTTTAAATTCTCAAACATTCATTGTCCAATCTTAACATCTGGATGTTCTTCTATAAACTTGATGTACATCTCATGTTGAGTTATTTTGAGACAATGTTTTATATGTTCATCATAGTTATTGTGAGCTATCATGTGTTTTAAAACATCCCTCACATTTGGAGAAGGACGAGTCCTCTCAGTCCAAAAATCAGAAACTATCTTCACAATATTATCCTCAATTTTATCAGAATGTGGATTTCTACACATTAGTGCCCAATTTTCTTCCATGGTAGAATTATCCAATGTCTTCCTCCTCTTTGCATACCTACTGATTGTCTTTCTAGAAACACCCAAGACCTTAGAAGTAGCAGTAACATGATGATTCTTTGTTGTATCTTCACTTACAACTAAATTTAATATTGCTCTATGAGAAATACTCTTATCAGCATACCTAGTTTTTGTACCCACTAAACTTATTCCTTTAGACACATTCCAAAAAATTCTTGTTCCATATTTTATGACTTTTCCCATCTAAAATCCACACCTAACAATTATAATGTTTCCTTCATATCAACATGATTCAAGAATGTAACCAACAAATGTGCTCTAGCAACTGTAGTCAAATTAACAAATTCACCATATATTCTCTCTACACTTTTTGTTGTTTTCTTTCTTGATAGTGGTTCTTGTTGGGAAAATTCTTTTAATTTTTTGAAATCCATCTTCACCAAGTGTTTGAAATTTTTCTTTGGAAGTAATTCCATAATTCTTGTTATCAAATTAGCATAATGTTGTGTCATCATGATCTGTGTCCATAAACACAATTTGCAAAAAAATTAACATACATGTGATTACACCATTCATGAATGATTTAAAATATATATAAGAGCTTGTTTAGGAACATTGATTAATTTTATCTTTAGTATATTCTTATTGTCACATGTGCATATATCCTTTAGGAGCAATCTAATCTACACTCTAATTTTTTAATGATGAAAATATTTATGAATCAAATACTTTCATGTTCAAGAAATAAATGAAACATGTGCTCATAAAGTTGGAATTAGCTTTGAGATAGGGGATAGTTTGTATATATTTATTATATAAAGTGTGCAGTAATTCCTAAAGTGCTAAGATGGATAATAGTAGTGACCTAGTACATATGACAAATCTTTTGGTACTACTAGTAGAAATAAACCCTAAAAATATTTCATGAGGAGTATGTAAAGAAAAATAAACTAAGGATTATAATTGAGAAGTGTGAGAAAAATATTTATAAAAATTAAATGTACGAAAATAAAGGGTAGTATGAGGACATGTGGACGAAGACAAAATAGGTGGACGAATTTATAAAATATCAAGTGAGAAGAAAATCTAGTAGAAATAAACCCTAATGATTTCATGAGTATGTAAAGCATGAATATAAACGATTTTAAGTTGATAAATAGTACTAGAGTTCAGATTAAAAACATGTGAATTTAGTAAAATATTTACAAATCATTTCACAAGGAGTATATTATCTTATATATGTGTAAAAAAACGTGCCAAAATATCTAGGAATAAATAAAGGACCTAAAATTATATCTACATGATGTTGTAAGTAGTATATAAATTATAAATAATATGTAAAGGCATATTCAACATGTGTGATCATCTAAATAACATATGAAATATAAGTAGATAATGTCAGGATTTTAAGGGGTAGTGAATATAATTAGACTAACCATCTTGTCTAAACTATACATTATAACATGGGTAGCTAGAAAATGAGGTAAATTGATTTGTATAACCTGTATAGATGTTAGGGGTAGCCAAATTATTAGACAAGATGACCTTTATAAATTAAATATGTAAGGAAAAGATAAAATAACATACTAATTGGGATATATAAACTAAGGATTATAATTGACAAGTGTGAGAAAAATAATTATGAAGATAAAATGTACGAAAGTAAAGGGTAGTATTCATGTAACACTTGTACAGTCAAGATGAGGTCCAATTTATTTCTCATGTAAGTGAGAGAGGAGTGACTACTTGCTGATGTAGAAGAAACATACATGTGTATGTAAAAGGTAAGGAGAATGATCCGTGTATGTACAAGGTATGGAGAAGGGATTCCACATATTGTGGTTCCACATTAGTAGGGATCATGATTTATTGCAATGCTACACATATTCCATCTTTACATATAGGTGACCACTTTTAACTAAGTTAAAAGGAAATACAAAATTTAATGGGTAATATAAGACATGAAAGGAAAAATCCAAGAACTAGGAAAATGATCATGTGCCAAGGCATAAACAGAAAGCCTAGGGTAATTAGGGTTAAAACTAGGATACGGATTAGATCAACTAACTTGGTATCACTAAAATATTTAACCCAAAAATGAAAAAAGAAAATGTGTTTGTGTTTCTTATCTCATTTTGAATTAAGGGTTAAAATAGTATATATATTTATATCAATTACCTTAACATCAATATATAGATTAGAATATATCTATTTAGAAATTTCCAAAATAGAATGATCAAACCAAGTGTAAATAAAATAATACATAAAAAGGGAGATGTATTTAGCTATCCTACAAGTAAAGAAACTAATATGGTAGTGGAAGAAGGGTGAAAATACTTGAAATGATGTGAAAGTGTTTCATTTCTAATTCTAAGAGTGTAGGATAAGTAGGTATGGAACTTTTAGATGTGTACGGATTTTTTTGGTGGTTTAAATTGTGAATTTATGGTGTTTTTACCTATGTAAGACTTGAAAATATGCTTAACTGTGAAACCCTAGGTATAATGAAACCCTTTGTATGACCCGAAATAGCTTCAAAACTAAACCATGGGTAAGAGTCCATGCAAAAAGGTTTGTGTTTGGGGTAAAGTGTAATATGTACACTACCTATGTTAGTACTACTATGAATAGGGATTAAAATACATGTAGTTAACCACTGAACATGTGATATATATGTGGTTGCAACTAGATTTGGAAATTTTATCACTTGATAATATAGATAATTTGGTTTGGTGTGATTTGTGCTTAAAATTAGATTGAAAAGACTTTTTCTTGATAAAATTGACTTTGGGACCAAGGTTAGAGTTCTTTAGACCTATGTAGGGGTTTCTCCTATTATTTGTGATTGTTTCAAGGTAATTTAGGATATATTTGAGTGTTTTGTAATGATAATTTTATCGTATGGCTCTTGAAATTACCAAGTGAGTAGATGAGTGCATTTAAATTTCTTATATATGGGTTCCTATATATAATTTTGTATAAAATTCAACCCATGAAGAAATTATTGACCCATAAAAAGATATACAAATGATAAAATTATCATTGTTGACATGTGCACAAAGACAAAATAGGTGTAGAGGGTGAGAAGGTAGGGATAAAAAGTTCAGATGCATAGCAATATACAAATCATTATTTGGAGCGCCTTCATTGGTACCAGAGTGTGGAGACTGAAGAAGAACCTGCGTAGCGTGGAGACTGAAGAAGAACCTGCGTGTGGAGGAACAGAGTGTGTGAAGACGTCCTCTACCTGTGTGTGGGAGTTACTGGTGCGTCCTCTGCCTGTGCGTGGAGATTATTTTTGCTGTGCTGAACCTATGCGTGGATGCTTGCTGTGCGTGGAGATTCAGAGAAGAGGTCTCTGCCTGCGAGGAAGTTATGGTTGTACGTGGAGGAATAGCAAGCTATGGCTGTGTGTGGAGGAACAGCAAGTTGTGTGCTGTCCTTGGAGCATGGAAGATAAGAAGAATCATACTGCCTGTAGAACCACGTGAATTACCATCCAAATCTCTGTACGTGTAAGCAAAGTCAGCAAATTGTAAAACTGTGTGTGGGTGTATGTCTCAGTTTTCAGATGCACAAAGCACCGCAAGCAATGCACCAAATATTTGGGCATTGAATGACAACGAAGACACCACTGGGTTGTTCTTTGCCTTGGTCAACAAGCTACACAACACTGGGAACATTCTCTTTGACAAGATTGTGCGCCGAGGACTGTTGGAATATTTTTGGTTCGACGTTCGATGTCAAGCACAGCGGATTCGTGCAGAACTTGAACGTGGTTATGATGCAGATGATGAACGTGAAATAGAACACCCATAGGAGCGTCGGCGTCTCACTGCACGAGCCTATAGAGCCCATCTTTGGGACAGATTCCTTCAGTAAGCATTGTAGCCATTTTTGAAAATAAAGAAATAAATAAAATACATTTTTGAGTTTTTGAAAATGTCTGCTCCAAAAATATTGCTATCTGATGCCCAACTCTTGAAAGGGCCAAATTTCACCGCATGGAAAACCAAAATGCAGACGATTCTTCAATTCGAAGATCTCTGGGGGATCGTCTCTAGCAAAGACGCCCCTCCCACAGACGCTGATCTGTTGGGCGCTAATGCTCATCACCCTGAGTCTTTCTGATGAGATTCAGCCATACATTCGGGAAGCAACTGCTTCTTCTCAGGCATGGAGCGCATTGTGTACCGTCTACGAAGCTAAGAATCTGACGACAAAGTTGCAACTTCATACAAAGCTTCATACGATGTGTATGCATGATGGCGAATCAGTAGAAGCCTTCTTGCAGCGTGTAGCTGAGTTACGTGCAGAACTCTCTGCACTCGGTGAACCAGTGGACGACAAGTTGCTAGTCTCACTCACCTTGCGAGCTCTTCCTTCCTGGTTTCAGACATTGATCACCACGTTGACAATCACTCAACAGGAGGTGAGTTTTGCAACCCTGGTGAATTATCTCCAACAGGAAGAAGCCATGAAAAATGTACAAGAAGCCTTCGAAGACAAGGCTCTCATCACGAGGCAAAAACATAAGCCTCGGCAAGGGCAATCAGCCCCCCAGAATCAGAAGCAGCATGCTCAGTAGCCATCTTCACAGCAGCCACCACAGCGGCCACCCCAGAAGCAGCATAATCACAAGGCGGATCGGTGGTGCCACATTTGCTCCACGGATACGCACACAACTGCGAACTGTTATTACAACGGTCGCAAGTATGGAAACTCTGGCGAAGAGAGCACTTCTGGCTGGGGATATTCCAAGAAATATCGATGGCATGCTCATAATCAGAGGCAGAAGGGCCACATTGCTGCTCAGCAGGATACCACCTGTAGACACCCCAATTTCACATCTATCCTAAATCAATTAATTTCCCTTCCTCATTTCCCACAAAAATACACTTCGAATTAATCAAATATAATTTGATTAATTATCCATTTCCAAATCTAAAAATAATCTAATCCTCACAACATGTCATTATTCTCCATGTTTTTCCACTATTGAATTAAAATTCAAATTCAAATCCTCACCCACCATTCGTAGTCCCCACTCACCTAAAATCCTCCACTTATGAATTAAAAATATAATTCAAATCCTCACCCATTCTTCGTGGCCCCCACTCACCTAATATTGCCCACATTTTCAAACCATCCACCTAATCTTGCCCACATTTTCAAACCACCCACTTAATCTTGCCCACATTTTCAAACCATGATTACTTAAATTAATCTAAGCTAATCACTCCCTCAGGCTATAAATACAACCTTACCCCTCCCCTCTAAACACACGGAGAATAAGCTTTCATGCCATATCTAAGTTCTTGCATCCTTTGAGCAAAGAACATCCTTTTGCCTAGTCCTAATGCCAAAATAGTCTCATAATCCTTTTTCCCATCTAGTGCAAAGTAAGAGGATCGTTGTTGCAGGAAGGTCTTGCTCCGTCTTGAAGAAAAGCACCTACATATCACAAAATCAGGGCTCAATCCAAGTTTTCTAGCCCATTCTGAGGTTTGCTACGGAACGCGAAGGAGGAGGTATGATTATTGGTATTTTACTTCCTTGTTAGTAGTGTATTTTTCCTAGCTTACATTCTGGCACGCCTGGTGGGACTTTCGATCTGTTACCATTACTTTCTCAATTAGTGGTTTTATCTGTTCTTTGTTTATTATTGTTTATTATTATTTCTTTTTCTGTTCCTTTTGGTCTTCTTTGGTTAACCTTCACACTTTGGGTAGTGTTTTTGTTGTGTGGTGTCTTGTGGTGTATCTGCAGGTTATAGCAATAATGAAACTCTGAAGCTCATCTTGTCTTTGATCTCCTCGGTGCTTGGTATTTAGTTGACAGTTTTGGCTTTGCTATTTACTCGTCATCTGTAAAAACATATGAACTATCCATTAGTTTATCATCTTACTGTCATGGGACAACCAATCCGGAAAATATATTTATTTATTTCCTTTTGCTAAAATAACTGTTTTGTAGAAAGTTAATCATTTACTATTTTTTTCTTTATTTTATTTTAGTCAATCATTTTATGATCTAACTCTTTCTTTCTATTTATTTTTATTTTTTAACCTTGCTGTCAAAATTTTAGCTTCTCAGGTGAAGTATAGAAGTCAGAAAATAAAAAAAACCAGCTCCCGGGACGTTTTTCTCACGTTTAAAATTTTCATTCAGAGCGTTCTCGTAGCCCATCTTCCGGAAGCCATAACTTTTGCTCCCGAACTCGGAATGACTTCATTTTTTTTTTAACAGAAAGGTATTGAAAAGATCTATGCAATGAAAAAATAATTTTTAGATTTAAACTTACAGAAAAATTTTGGTTTCATTTCTTCTAACACCTATCTTTTTTGCAAAAAAACAACAAAATTCTAATTTTATTTTTTTTATTTTTTTAATTTTTATTTCACGAAACATCCTCACACGTATGCTCTTTCCTCGCACTTCAAAAGCGATCTTGGAAATCAGAAACGTGAGGCCACTCAAGCTTTAGAAAATAATTTTTATTTTTAATTTTTTGCCTTACATTTAAATTTTCCGCGAAAACACTTCTCGGTAACGTTTTCACTCTCTTCTTTCATCCTTTTTCTTTTTTATGAACATAATCATTATCGCTATTTCACAATCATGATTAATTGCAATAATTATTAATATTTATTTTTTTAACAAAAACTATTTCAATTGTATCCGCGTATGCTCTTTTCTTGCGCCTTCAAGCGATCTAGAAAATCAGAAACGGTCACAATTTTTTTTTAGTTTCTTGTTCTAACATTGCAGGATCCCCTAGCTTTGTTTTTCAACTGTCATTTTAATAATTATTTTCCTTTGTCATATTCTTAATATTTGTTTGGTCGTTGGTTGTGTATGCTCTTTTCCTGCGCCTTTGAGTGATCTGGCAAATCAAAAACAACCACGATCACTTTTCTAACATTTCATTTGCAGGATAACTACTAATTTGTTTTCTGTAGAACCGCGTTGCTGGAATATTGTCAAAAACAAAAAAAAAACAACAAAAATCCCGCAAAAATACCACCATTTAAAGACAATTGCTGAAACTAAAAAAAAAGGACGCTCAGGTACGCAATTATTTTCTGCTAGTGATTTATTTCAAGTTGGAAAGAACCCTGCATTTAATCACTTTATCATATTGTTTTTGCACGTAGACGAGGTGGATTTCATCACCACCAAAGCTACACCGGTGACGTGGACTTGACTACCACGCACCAACAGCATTTGCATTTGCATTGCACTTTGAGACCTAGTCTCATCACAGCGTTCGGTATTTACCTCGCCGCTGCTCTTCACTTACAGGTAATGCTGTCGTGCAGCGCATGCGAGTCACGCCTAAATAGCTGTAACAACGAAGCCTGGGCATCGTCCCTGTAAATCTTCGGGGAGTTATAAGGACACCATACACATTCATCCCTCCATCACCTTCCAAATTTTCACAAAACCTGTTCTGGACGTGGTGATTCACTCCGAAATAGGCAAGTAAGAATTGGTGAGTCTCCTCCAGTGCTCTAAGGGTTCCCCGTACCAATTCTGTCCCCGTACAGAATTAGGTATATCAGGACTAGGGTATATCGGAGGACGCATCTTCTTGGAGTAATAAGAGCCTGCATCCACCATTTCACAGCATACTTGTATGATTGCATGAAACAATGATCATTCCTGAAGAAGTTACCTCATAAGCCAAAACAATTGAATCCACATGACTGCTTGCTGTTTGAAAACACAATAGTTTAGCATTATTTTATCATAAAACTTGGCTGATATCAATGTGTTCATTGTAAAAGTTTAGACCCTAGTTGTGTTCCACAAAAAAAATCGGTTCTCAACCAATTCAATACCAAGCGAAAAAATCCAAACAATCCAACAACATAGACCAAAACATCACACCAATTTCATTAGCTCACTTTAGCCAATAATACATCTGTCATAGCTTGTCTTCAGCTATATCCAATAGATATTGAGTGACTTGCGTTCACTCCTTATCTCATCAATTGTCAGAACATTCTTTCTAGCTTGTTTCAAGCTATATCAAAATGACATTGAGTGACTTGTTTGAGTTCACTCATTATTTCATCAGCTGTCGAGTTTCACAAAATCCCATCCGACACAAATCCCTTCAAAACTCATTTTGAGTTCACAACTGTGTTGAGTCACTTGTTTGAGTTACTCTTCCTATCAAAAATCCAGAGCTTATTTACGTCAAACCAATCAACATATTCATCACAGCTTGTTTGAGCTATATCTCACTTGTATTGAGTACCTTGTTTGAGTGTACTCCTTACATTTTCGTCTGCTAAGCTTGTTTAATCCAAACCAATCAAGATATTCGTCATAACTTGTTTGAGTTATATCCCACTTGCATCCCGAGTAGCTTTTTTTTTAAGCTTTCTTCTTATAGCCTTACTTGTTAAAACTCGATTGAGCCAAAATAAAAATCACAATCAATAGGTTGGTTTCTTCATCGCACCTTTCTTCGTTCTCCCTCTCTTTCAAACATGAAGAATTCACGAAAAACATCACACAATGAGCTATTAGAACAAATTAATAAGATGACAACACAACTCTCTCATATGGCTACCCAAATCAGTGAGCGATCACCCAAAAAGCCGATCATACAACCTCACGAAGAAATCAGTTCACATAAAGTCCAACGTCAGTTTACCCCCCTTGGAGAAAGTCTCTCTAGTGTTTTTCATCAACTAAAAGAGGCTAAACTGATAAAATATCCAATTACAAAACCCTTTGTCAAAGGGGAAGCTAAGCCATGCTGGTACAAACCTAACACATACTGTGACTTTCATCGCATTGATGGTCATCACATAGATAAATGTGTACGATTTAAGAATTACGTCCAAGACTTAATTGACGACGACGTCATCTCTGTAGAACTTGATGACAATGCTCTTGCAACCAACAACACATCCAATATCACAACTTTCCATGAAGAGCTGACTACTGTCGAAACTCCTATATATACTGAAATTCCACGAGATCATGACGACAACAGTCAAGACTCTCTAATTCCAAACCAATCCATATCTTCTTCAAATTTCCTTCCATTAGTTCAAACATACATTGAACCTGTTTTGGACAACAACATTCTTCCAACATCTACTGAGCACTTGAACTTATTTCAAGACTCTCTTTCAGCCCAAACATATATTGAACCTGTTTTGGGTGACAACATTCTTCCAACATCTAACGAGACCTTGATCTCGTTTCAAGACTCCCTTTCAAACCTTGATATTACTGTAGACACTACAGACGAGGTTCCATCAACAAGTACCATTAAGTTTGATTCTATCATTCCAATATTGGCTCTTATGCCTAACATCTCTAGCCTTGTTGTTGAAACACAACCACATCGAGTTTGGCCACTTGCGACAATGCAACCTATTGTGTCCATCATGCTTTCAACGATCGATCTTACAGGAATCTCATCACTAATTATTCTCACCTATCAAGACTTTTATGTGCATACATTCTACGAGGTATGTATACCCAGGAATATCTTTACGCCACTTTTTTCATCTTTAATCATGAATCTATCCTTAAAACAATCAATTAATGGACAAATAGAAGCAACAAACCAAATAGCACAAACCATCATTGTCAACACACATGGAAGCTATTGGCTTAACCAAATCTATCCCGCTCTTTGGGCTTACTGCACATCTTATCACACACCTATTGGAGCCACTCCCTTCTACTTTATTTATGGTTGGGAAGCTATTTTACATGTCAAGGTTGAATTCTCATCCTTCAGAATATCCCTCAAAGATGTAATCAATCAATATTATTATCGACAGTCACGCCTTAATAAACTTGAGCTTCTTAATGAAAAACGACTTAATACCCTAGATCATCTTCAAGTGTATCAAAATCAGCTACGACATAGCTACCATAAAAAATTCAAACCTAGAAAATTTAAGGTCAATCATTTCATTCTCAAAGAAAATCGAAAGAACACACCCAAAGAACGAGACAAACAAGACAAATTTGAGCCCAACGAAATCATAGATAAATTTGGCTCTGGAGCCTATAAATTGGCCATTGACACCGGCCAAGTCCTTGAAAAACCCATGAATGCATTCCATTCAAAGAAATTTTATTCTTGAAATAACTCTATATTCCAGGAAATAACAACGTGTACATTATTCCTTTTGTCTTGCTTATTTCCGAATAATTTAAATTCATTCATTTCCATTGGCAGATATTTTCTTTATCAAAATCACATCTTCATATTTATCATCATGAGACAAGTGCTAATATAAATCCTATTAAGTTTGTGAGCATCATACTTCTTCCACTTTCAGTCGCTTTCCTCTATGGTCATACCTAGAAGCTTATTGATGGTAATATATCCCCTTCTAATACATTCTCTCTTTCATAACAAAGCTCTAAACTTCGTTACCCAGTTCGTTTGGTCGTCCATCTCAGTCTTCGGTGTTGAACCCTCGCGTCCTACTAGTCGTGTGGGGCTGAGATTGGAGGCAGATGTTTCTTCCCAAATACAAAGCACTATTGTAAAAAAATCCATCAATTCAATAACTTATGAATAATTCATTGTCACATCTTTCGTCCTTCATAGTCTTTGGTGTTGAGCCCACACTTCTTACTAGTAGTGTGAGACTAGGAATGGAGGAAGGTGCCCTTACTCGTCTACGTCTTGTCTTCGGTGATAAACCCTTGCCTCTTACAAGTGGCATGGGGCAAAGCGTAGAGGGTCATTCTCATACAAGCATAAAAACATTGAAAAATATTCAAAAATAATAATAAAATAAAACAAAAAAACAAAAACAAGAAAAACAAACAAAAAGGAAATTCACTTGCCTATATTTTGCCTTTGGTGATGAGCCCTTGCTTCTCACTAGTAGCATGGGGCAAGGCATAGGGAGTCATTTCAAAAATACAAAATCTTACTGTGCTTACAAATTATAGAATCCCCAAACACGTAATTTAGATGCCTAAGTGAAGAGAGAACTATCCCTTAACCTCATATCTTATCAATCAGTAGGCCACATAACTGTCTAAGTCTAGCATGTGACTCATAAACTGAAAGCTATTTTTGAAACCGGTTTAGTACCATTATGAAGAATGGAGTCACAATTTCCTAAAGGGATTGTTGTTAGCATTTGTCTCTATATTCATTATCTACCTCCTACGTCCTTCTTGATTCTTGGTGATGAGCCCACACATCTTACTAGTTGTGTGGAGTCAAGAATGGAGTTGGAATTCTTTTCATCATATCATTACCACCATATCATGCCAATGGAAAGTGAATTTATGTTATTTTGAGCATAAGTTACAATGCGGAACACGGTACATCGTCTCTCAAAAATAAGTCTGCACTCTGGTCCATAAATTGTAAAAAAAATCACAATGTAAAAATCAAAAAACATTTGAATATCGTAAAAAAATCCAAAAACAATGTAAAAATCTAAAAATCAAAAAATATTTGAAAATCATCAAAAATCCAAAAACAGCGTAAAAATCCAAAAATCCAAAAACAATGTAAAAATCCAAAAATCCAAAAACATTTGAAAATCATCAAAAATCCAAACACAATGTAAACATCCTAAAAATTCAAAAACATTAGAAAATCCAAAAAATCCAAAAACAAAAACATTAGAAAATATCCAAAATACAAAAACATTTGTAAAATTTTCAAAAGACCAAAAACATCCACAAAATTGTAAAAACTCAATAAGTAACACAGTTCATCCTTTGAACTATTATCCCAAATGAATGGTCCAACCACCTTATGACTACCAATTTCAAACCACTTCTCCTCGCGTGAATCCTTGCTTGGGAAAAATCCGGCTCTCATTGTTTCCTTGTTTGAGGAGACTGACCCAATCCTTTGTACCTCTGCTTGGGGGCACATCTAATCAATCATCATTGTGGAACACGTTAGGGACATGTTTACTGGTTCTTGTGTTGCATTATTAGTGGAAAATTATTAATTGCTTTCTTGTATCTTGATATATTACCGGGGGCATCTTGATTTTATATATCCTGGTGTTCTCTGTAATATTCTTATGTTATCTAATTGCATGTCGTACTGGGGCATCATACTTTCTTGATGGCCTCTGTCTATGCTCTCTTCCATTTGCATATCATACTGGGGCATCAAACCTTTTTGATGGCCCCTGTCTATGCTATCATGCATATTACAGTCTAGTCATCCTGATCTTTTATATCATGATGCATCATGTTATGTGCTATATTAAAATTAAGATGCTTTTCGTCACGTGAGTATCTTCCTGCATGATCAACATCTTACTTTGCACCCCATCCATTCACCCATACTAATGCATTCTCCAGTTTGCGAATCCTACTTGATCACCGTTGCAGTTTGCAAATCCTACTTGACGATCTTTCTCAAGTAGCATTCACTATCCAGCAGCTCCTTCTCCCCCACCATGATCACCATGTATTTGATCCATTCATTCTCACTTCTCATTTTTACTCCTCCGCCGCTTATACCCATATTACTCTTCTCACCATTCTTGTCCCCTCTCACCCATTGGCATTGCCTCTTCTATCCCCCATTCTCTTTTCTCTCCTATTCTTTTCCCTCACTCCCACCCTTTCTTGTCGCTTCTTACCCATCTCTCCATCTCCTCTTTGACCTCTTCACTATCTTTACTATCTTCATCATACATCCTTTTTCTATTTTCCAATCATCGTAGTATCCTCATTTCATTCTCCACCACTTCCCCTTTTCTCTACCACCCCTACCTTTTCATTCATTCTGTATATGTTTCTCTTCCTTTCTCTCCTCTTTTTCACACTTTCCTCGCCCCTCATAGTTTCTTTTTTTTCTCTCCGTTCTACTTCTTCTTTTGTCCTCTTTCTATTTTCCTCTATTTCACCCCCTACTCCCACCTCATTTTCTCCTTCTTATTTATCCTTTCCCATTTCCTACTTTTCGTCACTCTCTCATTTATTTCACTGCCACGTATCCCTCTTTACTATCTCTGTTGCTTCCTTCATTTTGCACATCTCTCTATTTCATCCCTTCACCCTCTACTCTGTCATTTTCCTCTTTTTTCCTTGTTTGTCCTTCATCATTCCCTTCTTCCCCTATCATCCCTCTCTCTTATTTCTACCTCTTTCATTCCTTTTTTTTTCCCTCCCCTATCTCCCTTACTCTTCTCATAATCAACCCCCAACCCTATCCATTCCCTTTTCTCTTTCCCACACACCCTCACACCTAGCATTCAAGGTCGATTGAATCCTTTCTCCATTTGCGTCGTGCGGTCATTCCAGTCTCTTCCACTTCATTATCGTCCTCTTCTCCACCAAATCCATTTCCCTTCTTTTCGAGAGTTCTGTCGTATATTTCATTCTCGTCAATCCTCTCGAGGGGGCATCACCACATCTATCCATAATCACATCTTCTCATGACATTTTTGTCTTGGAGGATACCATGACATCCGTCACTCACCACTTTCTATTCTCCCCAACAAACATTCACTCTACCTTTTAAAAAGTAGATTGAATTCTTCCCCCATACCGTCTACTTTCTTTGAAAGGACACTACTTTCATATTACCCTTCCAAAGAGGGGCAAATGTAGACACCCCAATTTCACATCTATCCTAAATCAATTAATTTCCCTTCCTCATTTCCCACAAAAATACACTTCGAATTAATCAAATATAATTTGATTAATTATCCATTTCCAAATCTAAAAATAATCTAATCCTCACAACATGTCATTATTCTCCATGTTTTTCCACTATTGAATTAAAATTCAAATTCAAATCCTCACCCACCATTCGTGGTCCCCCACTCACCTAAAATCCTCCACTTATGAATTAAAAATATAATTCAAATCCTCACCCATTCTTCGTGGCCCCCACTCACCTAATATTGCCCACATTTTCAAACCATCCACCTAATCTTGCCCACATTTTCAAACCACCCACTTAATCTTGCCCACATTTTCAAACCATGATTACTTAAATTAATCTAAGCTAATCACTCCCTCAGGCTATAAATACAACCTTACCCCTCCCCTCTAAACACACGGAGAATAAGCTTTCATGCCATATCTAAGTTCTTGCATCCTTTGAGCAAAGAACATCCTTTTGCCTAGTCCTAATGCCAAAATAGTCTCATAATCCTTTTTCCCATCTAGTGCAAAGTAAGAGGATCGTTGTTGCAGGAAAGTCTTGCTCCGTCTTGAAGAAAAGCACCTACATATCACAAAATCAGGGCTCAATCCAAGTTTTCTAGCCCATTCTGAGGTTTGCTACGGAACGCGAAGGAGGAGGTATGATTATTGGTATTTTACTTCCTTGTTAGTAGTGTATTTTTCCTAGCTTACACCACCTCCGATGAAGAGGTACCAGATACGACTCATTCTGACATTTTTCTAGTCTCACAGACTTCGCAGCTGTCAGAAGATGTCTGGTTGATTGATTCAGGTGCCAGCAAACACATGACTGGTAATAAGAAGTTGTTCCATACTCTGAGTGACCGTCCCACTGGAGATCGGATCACCATTGCAGACAATCAAGAGTATATTATAGCAGGGATTGGTGATGTCATCATTCCTCTTGGAACACGAAGATGTACACTCACAAAGGTGCTATATGTTCCAGGTTTGACTTCAAATATTTTGTCTGTAATTCAACTTCTTAACCATAGAATGCAGGTTGAATTCTTTGTTGAGAAACGGGTCAAGTCCTGCATCATTTCCCAGGGAGAGTCATTCATTGCTCAAGCATTTCTGAAGGGCTGTCTATTTGCACTGGATTCGGTCACTTCATCTAGCGTTGCTCTCTCTACATCAACGGCAGAGTCCACTGCACTTTGGCACTTTCGATATGGTCATCTTTCTGTCGGGGCTCTGCATCAGCTCAGTGTGAAGGAAATGGTAAAAGGGCTTCCTCCACTCTCCCATTCCTTACCTATTTTCTCAGGATGTCTTGCGGGAAAACAACATAGAGGTCCATTTAAACAAAGCTCTTATCATTCTACAGAGCATCTTCAGGTCGTTCACACTGATCTATGTGGACCCCTACCAGCTAGCTTCCAAGGTTTTACGTACTTTCAACTCATCATTGATGATTACTCACGGAAAATGTGGGTATATTTCCTTCAGAAGAAGAGTGAGGCACTTGCAAATTTTCAAACCTTCTACCAGCAAGCCACCAGGCAGTCTGGGAAGCCTCTTCTTCTCCTCCACTCAGATCGAGGGGGGGAATTTGTGTCAAAGAAGTTCTTAGCATACCTGAAGCAGCATGGCATTCAGCAACATTTTACTGCACCCTACACGCCCCAACAGAACGGGATTTCTAAGCACCACAACAGGACTGTCATGGAGATGGCTCGTTGTATGCTCTCGACCGCCAAGTTGGAGGATCAGTTTTGGGCAGAAGCAGTCCAGACAGCAGTGTATCTACTCAATCGGGCACCCACGAAGATCTTGCAGAACAAGACACCGGAAGAGGTATGGACTGGTCGTAAACCTTCTATTCATCATTTGAGAGTTTTTGGTTGTACTGCATATATGCATGTTCCAGATAAGAGAAGGAAGAAGATCGATCCAAAGACACTGCCATGTCTTTTCTTGGGGTATAGTGCTACCTCAAAGGCATATCGTCTCATGGATCCTAAGACGAAGAAGATCTACGAGAATCGAGATGTGGTATGTGATGATTCGTCCTTTGACTCCCTACCACACAATGGAGATCCAGTACCGACCTCATCACATAGATTGCTCACACATCCAGATGATGAGCAAGATGATTCTTCTCAGAGAGAAGAAGAGTTGAGTGGAGACTTGTTTGTTGATCTTGGCACACTGGAAAACACATCTTCACATCAGCAGCACCAATGTCTGAAATGGGTCAAGAGTACTATCAGGGATGCACACCTGAACTCACTTCCTGGTACTTCTACGAGAGTTAGAACACGAAGTCAAACTAGACATGAGGTAAATTTTACACTCATGAGTTTAGTTGTTGAGAGCACCGAACCTGACACTGTTCGTGAGGCATTAGACCAACCACATTAGAAACAGGCTATGGATGCTGAATATGATTCCCTGATTAAGAATCAGACGTGGGAACTTGTCGATCTGCCTCCAGGTAAGAAATCCATTGGCTGTAAATGGATTTTCAAAACAAAATATAAGGTAGATGGTTCAATTGACAAACACAAAGCACGACTTGTTACAAAGGGTTATGCTCAACAAGAAGGAATTGACTATGACGAGACCTTTGTACCCACTGCGAAGATCAAAACCATCAGAGTTGTATGTGCACTGGCAGCACAAAATGGATGGGAACTTCAGCAGATGGATGTCAAGAGTGCTTTTCTAAACGGTGATCTACAAGAAGAAGTGTACATGGCCCAACCTGAAGGGTTTGTAGACGAGCATCAACCACACAAGGTATGTCGTCTGATAAAGTCTCTTTATGGACTTAAACAAGCACCTAGGGCATGGTATATAAAAATTGATGATCACCTATTGTAGCATGGATTCACTCATAGCCCCTCATATACAAATTTGTATATCAAGAAGGTAGGAACAGAGATTGTCATTCTGGTTTTGTACATAGATGATCTTGTGATCACAGGAAGTTCTGACAATCTTGTAGATGATGTAAAGAATGATCTGAAGAAATCCTTCGACATGACTGATTTGGGGCTACTTCACTATTGTCTTGGCTTAGAGATATGGCAGAAGAAGAATCATATCTTCGTCTCCCAGATGAAATATGCCAAGACACTCCTGGAAAAGTATGGGATGTCAGATTGTAAACCAAACCTATGGAAAAAGGTTTGCAACTATCTAGATTCTAGGATTCACCACAGGTAGATGGCACTCACTACAGGCAGCTTGTGGGGAGTCTCATTTACTTGACTTATACCATACCAGATCTTTGCTTTGCTGTGAGCTATCTCGCCAGATTTATGCAGGAGCCGAAGAAATGTCATTGGATAGCACCAAAGCATGTGTTGAGATATGTCTGAGGTACAATTGACTTTGGTCTGGAGTATCAGAAGAACACTCAGTTCTTCTTACAGGGATATACAGACTCGGACTATGCAGGATCCGTTGATGATAGGAAATCCACTTCAGGATATGTTTTTCATCTTGGATCTGGACCTATCTCATGGATCAACAAGAAGCAAACTGTTGTTGCTCTCTCATCCACTGAGGCTGAATACCGTGCTGCACAAGGAGCTATGTGCGAAGCAATTTGGTTACGTCGCATTCTTGCAGATATAGGGATTCCTGAAGAGAAACCTCCCATCATTCACTGCGACAATCAAGGTGTGTTGAAGCTTGTGAAGAATCCTGTTTTCCATGAACGAACAAAGCATATTGAGGTCGAATGTCACTACATTCGTGAATAGGTCTTGAACCACCAAATTCAGCTCCAGTACTGCCCTACTGATTTTCAGGTTGCAGATATTCTCACCAAGCCTCTCGGCAAGGTGAAGTTTGATTTTTTTAGGGGGTACATTTGTAAGAGCAATGTATTAAGGGGGGAATGTTAGCAAATTAATACATTTTAGTTCGTATTTGTTTAATAAACAGTTATGTAACTGTTTCTGCTGCGGCTCCCTCTCTCTCGCAGCCTATATAAAGGCGTCTCTCTGTATTCAGATGTATAGCAATATACAAATCATTATTTGGAGCGCCTTCATTCTCCACTCAGCTCTTCTTTAAAAAAAAAAAAAGAATCTCCACGCACAAGCAGAGGACGCACCACCAGAAGAGGGATATCTACCTAAAGGGTTTGAAAGTAAGGATCATGTACCTTATCTAGTAAAAATGAGGTTAAAAATTTTTATAATAATATGAGGATAATTGTAATGCCAACTAAAAACAACCCACTTGAGACCCAAGAACAACCTAGGATTAGTTAGAAAAATTATGGAATAATTTTTTTTGTTTAAAAGAGTCTACAACCGAGTTACAAGACAAGGGTTCTCATTAACAGGTTCCAGAACAATTCTAATCCACTAGAATATGATTTTCTTTTATTAACAGTTATTAGAGGTCACAAGGTCCCAAAATTTAGGGTTAGAAGGTTGAATTAGGTTGAGAGGGTAATTCCTCACCATACCCACTCTCTAACAGGATTAAGGATTCAACTTGATTTTTCTCAAACTTAATGCATTCAAAATTTCCCTAACTCATTCCCATTGGATAGGAAATTTCCTCACCTTTCCATTGATATAAAGAAATCCTCCTAACTCCTCATAATTCTCAAGTTATGGGCCGGCGGGCCTTGGGGTGAAAATTTTCCCCAAGAGCGGGCCTGCGGGCCCAGGGGAGAAAATTTGCACCAACGCAGGTCTGCAGGCCGCGGGGATAATTATTTCCCAGAGGAGGATTCGGGTCAGTGGGGTCGTGGGGAAAATTTTGTAAATTTCTTGTGCGGGGGCGAAAAGCCACCTTTGCACCTGCGCTCCCGTGAATCTGTAAGTCCGCAAGGGACACGTGGCGCCTCCTCAACCAACACAGGGAAAGCGAGGCGGCAGGGATGAAATATTTTTAATGCCCCAAAGGAAAAAGGGGTAAAATTCACCCGCGCCTCCACTGATGCCTCGTGATGCCACATCAAAGCTCTTGATTGGCTATGGGCCGGCGGGGTGGCGGGGAAAATTTAGAAAATTTTCCCAAAATTTTCCAAAAACAAAAACAACAAAAATGAACCCGCTCCTCCGCCGATGCCTCGCAACACCACGTGTCAGCTCCTAATTGGATGTGGGCCGGCAGGCCAGAGGGAAAAATTTAGAAAATTTTCCCAAAATTCTTTTTGAAGCGCTAAGTTAAAAAAAATCCGCCCCTCCACCAACGCCTTGTGGTGCCACGTGGCAGCCTTTGATTGCCTACAGGGTGGCAGGGAAAATTAGGGAAAAATTTCAAAAAAATTCCAAAGTTAAGTTTAGTTCTGCGGGTGCACGAAAGAAGACAAAGGGAAAAAGTGGGGAGGCAGGTCCGCAGGGGGGGGTTTTTTTCCAAAATTTCTTTTTGATGATTAGAATAATTTTTTAAGCCAAAATGAAGTAAAAATTTAGAGGAACATAACTTTTGATAGAAATCTCGGTTTTGGGAAAATGAGGACTTTCTGAAAAAATATCTAAGCCCTATTTGCAAATAAATCATTAATTTAAGATTTTGATCAAGTTTAAGGGGTCAATTTTGTGAAAACATTCTGTAGGCTTTTGCAGTGAAAACTGATAAATTTTAACTTATAAAATTTGTTCAATTTGATCTTCTTCCCCTCTCAAAATGTCAAATAGACATGAATCAATGTTCTTAGATGGAATTAGGATAGGTTTGAAAGGTGAAACTATTTGATTGAGTTCCAGTTTGAAATTTTACAATTTTAACAACAAACAAATGTGAAACGTTTTGAACTCGATGTTGCATAGATTTGAAAGATTTCCCTTAACTTTTTTTGTCTAATTGAACTCATTTGTATCCTAGTATTCAATTTTAATGTTTCTTTGTTATTTATTGATTGTAGGTTCGAACTATGCATTTTAGAGAAAGTATTTTCCAATTTGAAATACAAAACAAAGATCAAATTTGAAAAGGTCTATTTATCATTTTCCATCTTCCAAGTGTGGAAATTCATTCCAATCCTAGTCTAATACATTTATTTGATTCAATCAAACCATTTAATAGCTAAAATGCAAAGTCTAATTTCCAATCTTAACGTATTTTAAAGGAGAACGGAGCATTATATTTTCTTCACGTGCATTTCTTCTTTTCAATAGAGATTTCAAAACACAATGGATGATTAGATTCGATACAACAATACATATCAAAAAAGGTAATGCAATCCTTTATCAATTCCAAAATATAACTTTATAACTTTTATTTCTTTCCTCAGACTAAAGCTGGAGGTCTATGGTGTGGATCTTGATGATCTGGTTACGTTATGCTAAGGTCTCTGCTAGCGAGCTCCTGTTGAGTGAGCTCTCTAGGCACCCTGTGCCCTGATGGGACCCCTAGAAGGAGGCCTCATACTCTGACCTCTCTATGCATCAAATCTCTGTGGAGGTCTATAATGTGGGTGGGGCTATTGTTGCGGTGGTCTAAAAGATGATTGTGTTGAACCATGTCTACCACGAGGAAGAGGTACTAATCCCCTCGTTCTATTGTCCTGCATCTGATGTATGCAGCTCCAGACTTGGTCTCTAGCCTATTGGGTCTTTCCCCGAGTCTCCTCTGTTATATAGGCCTTCTCGAAGAACTCAGCTAATGTCTATGGACAATGGATCCGCACTTCACCTCCAATGTTTAGATTCAGGCCCCGAATGAACTTGTGGATCCACACCTACTCATCCTACATATAATCAACATACTGGAGTAGATCCAAAAATCTACTCTCATACTCAGCCACTGTAAGAGATGTCTGTTGGAGGTCATGGAACTCATCTATCCACTGTTGTATGAACCTGTGTGACAAATATCTACTCCGGAAATGCTCCTTAAAGAGCTCCTAGGTAACTATCTCAGAATCAACATGGAGCTTCTGCTCCTCTGTCTGCCACCAGACACCAGCACCATCCCTCAGCAGATGGATCACAACACAAGCTTTCATGTTACTAGAACAAGGACAGAGCTTGAAGCACCCGCTCAAGCTCACTAACTAGGCCTCTGCCTTAAATCCACCTATGTCACTAGAATAATGTCATGGCCTAAGCTTCAGGATCTCCCTGATGTGATATGCATCTGTGGTCTAACGGCCTCTAGGCCTCTCTGTATGCTCATCCCCAAGCCTAGGACTCTGAGACCTCTCTCTATGTCCTGAAACTTGGTCACCTTGTCCCCTCTTTGGTTACTCTACTCTGGCTTACTCTACATGGAAGTTCTCTCCTCATGCTCCTCGTTGGTTCGAGGTGATACATGACCCTCAATGGAAGTGACTCTATCATGTCTGGCTGCATGCCCTCCTACTGATCCTCCGCATAGAACGGCAATAAAATCCTGAAGAGTCTACAAAATCTGGGGTAGGATGGTTGCTACAACATGATCTAGTGGTGGTAATTCTAGGTCTATGTGAAAAAACCCTTCGTCCCATCTGCGCCTCCTGCACAAACCAAGGCGAGACTTAGTTCATCTTTCTAAGTTTTATTCAGTTTCCATGTTTATTAAAATATGTAATTTCTAAATTAAGTTGTTTACTAGATTTAAAAGTGTGCTAGGTTTAAGGTTCATGTCTCAAGTTTTCTAGTGTGCCCAATGGCCCAATATTTTGAACCAATTCTCCATACCAAGTGTAACACCTGCTAAAAACAACCCACTTGAGACCCAAGAACAACCAAGTATTAGTTAGAAAAATTATGGAGTAATTTTTTTGTTTAAAAGAGTCTACAACCGGGTTACAAGACAAGGGTTGTCACTAACAGGTTATAGAACAATTCTAATCCACTAGAATATACTTTTCTTTTATTAACAGTTATTAGAGGTCACAAGCTCCCAAAATTTAGGGTTAGAAGGTTCAATTAGGTTCAGAGGGTAATTCCTCACCGTACCCACTCTCTAACAGGCTTAAGGATTCAAATTGATTTTATCAAACTTAACACATTCAAAATTTCCCTAAATCATTCCCATTGGATAGGAAATTTCTTTACCTTTCCATTGATATAAAGAAGTCTTCCTAACTCCTCGTAATTCTCAAGTTATGGGCCGGCGGGCCTTGGCGTGAAAATTTTCCCCAAGAGCGGGTCTGCGGGCCCAGGGGAGAAAATTTTCCCCAAGGCAGGTCTGCGGGCCGCGGGGCCTCGGGGAAAGTTTTGGAAATTTCCCACGCAAGGGCGAAAAGCCACCATTGCAACCGCGCTCACACGAGTCCACAAGTCCACAAGGGACACGTGGCGCCTCCTCAGCCAACGCGGGGAAAGCGGGGTAGCAAAGATGAAAGAGTTTTAAAGCCCTAAAGCCAAAAAAGGGTAAAATTCACCCGCGCCTCCGTCGACGCCTCACAATGCCACGTTACAGATCTTGATTGGCTGCGGGCCGGCAGGGTGGCGTGGAAAATTTACAAAATTTTCCCAAAACGAAAAAGGCAAAAAGGAACCCGCTCCTCCGCCGATGCCTCGCGACCCCACGTGTCATCTCCTAATTGGCTGCGGGTCGATGGACCGACGAGGAAAATTTAGAAAATTTTCCAAATATTTTTTTGAAGTGCTAAATTAAAAAAAGATCCGCCCCTCCGCCAACGCCTCGTGGTGCCACGTGACAGCCTCTGATTGGCTGCAGGCTAGAAGAGTGGTGGGGAAAATTAAGAGAATTTTCCCAAAAAAATTCTGAAGTTAAGTTTGATTTTGTGGCCCCACGAAAGAAGACAAAGGGAAAAAACGGGGCAGCGGGTCCGCGGGGGGGGTATTTTTCCAAAAGTTCTTTTTTATAGTTAGAATAATTTTTGAAGCCAAAATGAAGTAAAAATTCAGAAGGCCGTAACTTTTTATGGAAATCTCAATTTTGGGAAAACGAGGACTTTCTAAAAATTTCTCGAAGCCCCCTTTGCACAAACATCATTAATTTTAGATTTTGATCAAGTTTAAGGGGTCAATTTTGTGAAAATATTCTGCAAGATTTTACATTACAAACTGGTAAATTTTAACTTATAAAATTTGTTCAATTTGATCTTCTTCCCCTCTCAAAATCTCAAATAGACATGGAGAATTGAGTTCCAGTTTGAAATTTTACAATTTTAACAGCAAACGAATGTGAAACATTTTGAACTCGATGTTGCATAGTTTTGAAATATTTCCTTTAAGTGTTTTTGTCTAATTGAACTCATTTATATCCTAGTATTCAATTTTAATGTTTCGTTGTTATTTATTAATTGCACATTTGAACTGTGCAATTTAGTGAAAGTATTTACCAGTTTGAAATACAAAACAGAGATCAAATTTAAAAAGGTCTATTTATCATTTTCCATCTACCAAGTGTGGAAATTCATTCCAATACTAGTTCAATACATTTAGTTGATTCAATCAAACCATTTAATAGCTAAAATGCAAAGTCTAATTTCCAATATTAATGTATTTCAAAGGAGAATGGAGCATTATATTTTCTTCACACGCATTTCTTCTTTTCAACAGAGATTTCAAAACACAATGGATGATCAAATTCAATACAACAATACAGATTGAAAAAGGTAATGCAATCCTTTATCGATTCCAAAATACAACTTTTCTTTCTTTCCTCGAATACAATTTCTTTCACATTCCTTCAAGGAAAAACAGAGTTTATTCTCTTTTACATTTCACTTTACAACTTTCATAAACAATACAACATTTTTCCATTACAAAACATTTACAAGTTCATCCACTTCTAGTGGGAAGGGTTACAATAAACTTTATCTCAACAAGGGACTGTCAAACTATCTCTTTTCCTTGCTCCAGAACAGCAACATGCAAATTTACTCATTCTTCCAATTTGATCACAACAAGAGTAGCGGAAAGGTAACACTCTCCATCCAACCAAGACATCCAATGAAGAGGAGAATCCATCCTTCTTCATTGGCCCCCGAGCCCCAACCATAATGCAATAAAAGATGTGATCCAAGTCATGGCAACAATAGGCTTCCACAAACACACAAGCAGTATTTTCACAATAACAACACAGTCCAAAATAGCGTGTAGTTTACAACTACATTAAAGCATGATAAACATTACTAAGGCTTCATCAAGCAAGCCAAAGGAACAAGAAACTATGGGGATGCTTCTTATGCCTCCCAAAAAGGGCAAATAGGTATCACCACCTGAATTACAAACCGCCAAAATATAGCATATCAAAACCCTGACATTCTCTATGCCTCCCCAAGTACCCCTTATTCATCACATTTCCTTATGCCTCCTCAACCTCTTATGGCACCCCATAACGAGTAAATAAATGCAATTTATTTCTTTGTAAGGTGGAACCCAAATCTCAACTCCCTCCACCCTTATACCTCCCTAAAACACACTTGTGCCTTCCACAAAATAAACCCCATAGTCTTCTCCTACACCATTCCTAGGCCATCTACCCAATGGCCCACAAGCATGCCAAAACATTCACACATTAACATTTACATTCATAAAAGAAGAGTATTTCAAGAGCCAAGCTATTACCTCTCCATGATGGAGTTTCCCCGGTTCAAACAGCAGTTGTTTCCAAGCAATCAATCCAAAAATTCCCCAAACAAAAAGCATACAACAATCTTCAAACTTCTCCAAAAGTAAGAGCTCTCAAAACACCAAGGAATTCACCCAAGAATCAAGTCTCCAAAGTGAAGCAACCCAAAACAAGGAAAGGAATTCAAATTTTAAAGAAGAGGGAAGGGAAGAGGATGAGGTGGGTCCGTGTAGGATGTCACATCACACATCCTCAACCCCAACCCACAAAGTCCACTTCATTCTCCAAAGCATAATAAATAGGTGGGTGAATAATATGATAGTTTACTTACACACTCAAATCCAACCCACAACCCAAAGGATTAAAATTAAATCATGTAAGAAAAGTGCAATTAAAACCTATAATTTGCCTTCTCAAAAAGTATTATAAAAGTCTAATCTTAACTCTCCAACCGTAGGTATGTTTGGTAATTAAATTTAAGAGGTATGCCAGGACAAGTTTAACTTGTCCCACAAGCCTCCAAAATCAGTTTCTAAGGACAAATTCGAACTCCCAAGATGGTGGAATGTTTCACACTCAAAAGTTAACTTACACGTCACTTGCACATCTCTTACAACACTTTAATTCAAGGCCAACAACTCTATTAATTACTTTCATATGACATATTTTAATTAATTAACTTAACAACATGATTACTCACAACATTACACATAATTTAATGAATAATGAAAGGGGGTAAAAGCACCACAAAATAAACACATCCAAACATAAACAAAGGGACCAAATAAAATAAATACATAAAACCCCTTGGTCACAATTAAAGGTGATTCCCCCCATGGGAATCCCTAACACACACAAACATGCACAAACACATACTTGCCATGGTGACCTTGTTGAATTCATCTAGAATTCCAATGTGGTTGGTCTCCAATCCTCTGATGTTTGTTGTGATATTTTAACCTGCAAATCACAAATACCTCCTTCGGCCTCGTGGCCATATCAAAACATCTAAAATAATATAAATATAATTCCCAAAATCATTTAGATATATGAATCACAACTACATCAAAGCAATCTAACAATATCATTTATATTTTTATCAACAACTATATCATCATCCAATAATTTTTCATTTCTAGGTCTACTCACAATATCTAAATATCACAAGTCTGAACAACATCCATAATATAACCATGTCAAACAATATATCATCATTAACATATAAAATGTCTCTAATAATCATCGTGCATCATAACTGAATCCAGTCAACAATAATCTATGATCTAATATCTATCATCATACTATAATAAGGTCCATAATCATGTCCATAATATAATCAGCAGTATCATGATTAGTATCAAAAAGGTGTCAAAGAGAAGTGGGCACTACAATAATATAATTATGTTTAAGTTAGATTTGTTCGTAGGAGGATAGGTTTATAGAAAAAATTGTCGAAGGGATACCAAGCTCAGAGTTAAATACACAATACTAATTAGATTGTATTCAAAAACACGCAAAAGCACAATACTAATCATTTTATTGTATTTATAATATAATATTATTCTATCTAGAAGGCGTGTTGAAGCTAAAACTTCATATTCATCCTAGACAGAAAACTAAAATTATGATATCAAGGGTTTCAAGTATGTATTACCAGTTTTTGCAGTCTTCTCTCTTTATTTATTTCTTCCTATGAACTGATCTTTTAGCATTCTCCTCTACTTTCTGTTCCTCGCTATATTTTTTATTTCTCGTTCTTCTGATTTCCCATGATTCCTCCACTTCCATAATTTTCACCTACACACACAAATTGAGCTAAATCTGGATCTACGAGTAAATTCAATAGAAAACTATACACATGTAACTCTTATTATATATAAATCTCAATAGAAATTAGGTTATTTTTAATTACACACTTTTCTAACTTTAAAACTATTTTTCTAATTTTAAAACAATTTAAATCTCATATACAATTATTTAATTTTGTAATGTCTTTTTAATTTTACTATATATAAATAATGGATTTTTTTAAATTATATATATATATATATATATATATATATATATATATATATATATATATATTGATTTGTTTAAATAATATGAAAAAGTATATTTTAAACTTAAAATCATTGAAATTGAACCTAAAAATAAAATAAAAACAATAATAATGGAAACAAATTTACTTTAAAAATATAATTATTAAAATTTGTTTTTTAAAACTAAATTTAAACTACAAAACAAATTTCAAATTTTAAAAATAAATTTGTACTTAGCGATGCTCGGGCTGCGGATTGGAGGTTTTAAGGGTGTTCGCGCGAAGAGGTATTCGCATGAAAGGGGTTCACACGAACACCCTTATGCGGCACCTATGTGGCACAATTTGGCTACAAATCCATTTGGATGATAATTATTTGCAAAAATGTGTCACATAAGTGCCACGTATTTAGGGTAAATTAATTAGTTAAATTACAAAATTTTGCACCAAAATACAATTTTTTATTACCTTTCTAAAAATATAATTTTCATTTTTAAAAAAAATTACTATTTATTTTATTTTTTTTCCAACGTATGGCATTTTACAACAATCAGTAGTACACTTTCAACAAAATTTGAAAAATAGTAAAAATATAGCAAAAAAATTGAAAAAAATAAATTTACTATTTGTTAAAGTCTTCTTCATAGCTATGAAAAAAAAAAAAAAATTGATATAAATCTTGAAATATATTGGCATAAACATATGTGCGCCCTTAATCTGAAAATATATTTATAAAAAGAAAAAAAAATCAAAAAATACAAAAAAAAATCAAGAACTCGATATTCGAATCTAGAACATATATCTAAAATTTCATGGTGAAAAAATATTTTTTATTTAAAAACACCACGCCAAACATTACAAATTAAGAAACAATGTATGAATAAAACTAAGAAAAAGACCAGATTTGTTTCTCAAAAAAACACATGTATTCTACACTCTAAACACAACATTTCGTTAGTTCATGGAATTTCATGAATTTGTACGGTTTTGTGGTTATTATCTTTAGAAAATCAATGAAAATGAAAATTCATGTTTATAAAGGTAAAACAAATGCAAAAAAATGGGACATACTATTATGCTTTCACCCATTTCTTTAATATAACAAGAAAAAATCATGCTTTTTGTCATGGTCTATCCCCTTTCCTGTTAAGATATGAAGTAGAATGTAACTTACATGTGTCCGACTAGAGGAGCAACCATTGGAGTTGGCCTATTATTAAATCTTCTATGTATACCAATCTTTCTCGTCTTCATCTTCTAAAGAGAATCTTTTTCGCATGTGTCGTATCTTCCGCTCATAGTTGTATGCAATTAAATGTATTTTTCTGTTCACAAATAGTACATATTTGTAATATTCGTATTTTATTATATTCTGAGATAGATACAAAGCATTTACAAATCCCCATTTACTGTTGCATTGTATACACACTAATTATGTTCTTTCGGAGTAGATTTATGAGGAAAATCAAAAGATTTTATTGCAATTTTCATTTTTTGAAAGATGAGATAAAGTAAAGAGAAAAAGGGAATCTAATTCTTCCCTATTTCTTCCAAGTAGATATCGTGGTATGATTTGTGTTATTTTATCAAGTCCTGCATGTCTTGATAAATGGGATACAGTGTTTGTTTACAACATACAAAATAAGATTTTATTTAGGATATGAATAGGGGTTATTTTAACTAATCTATTTTGTGTAGCTCTACAAAACATGAGTTAAAACTTTTGAATTTTTCTCTTTTAAAGGTAATTTTTATGAATATATTCTCTCCACTTTACATGCATTACATAACACTTTAATTTGGAATCTCTCTAGAAATAGTATTCTTTTCATCTTTACAAAATAAGAATGTTATTTGATTTGATGATAGATTTGGATTTCAATGGCCTACTCTCATATTTAAAATTGTTTTGAAGTCTATTATATATGGTTTTCTAATTTTTAGACATGCATGCAGGGAGAATGACCAGCGCATTTGTCCATTGTGGCATAAATCTTAGTTTGTGATATTTTGCACAATTGTTTCAAGGTAAGACTCCACAGCATCTATTTTAGTTATTTGCTATATTTTAGAAAAACAGATAATTACATATGTTGAAATGTTGACCTCGTATAAAATATTTATTATTTTATGGGTGTTATTTTTTCATTAAATTCAATTTATTAATATAGGTGAAATTAATAGCTTTATCTCATATTGTATTCGATTACATGTTTATTATAATTTTTATAGAGATTTTTTTTATTTATTCTAAGTTAAAAATCATTATATAAATATTATTTTACAATTTTGTTACTTCTAAATATTGATTTCAATCTTTTAAACTTTTTTATAAATTACGTACACAATTTACTATTTGCTAAGTCGAAAGTGAATCATTTGTTAGTTTTTTTGAAAAAAATTAATAATGAATTCTTAACGTAAATAGTTAACTCTTTTGTTACGCCGATAGGCCTATATAACTCAATGTATGCTGCGCTTTTCCATACATTGTTTGACACATAGGCTGCAGCTCCTTTTCATAGAGTTGAAGACATTTGTCCACGTCACATAAATTGTCGATTAAAAAATATATTCTTAATTAATAATTTCCTCAAAGAATGCGTAGAGGAAAAAATCAAGAACTGTTAAGCTATTGTTATGCAGGGGACGGAAAAATAAATACCCGCTTGGTGTTATGTTGGATGTTGACGTGGAGTGAGTGGCACAGAAAACGGAACCTAACAACTCATGTGTGGGAAGTGGAATCCGACTACAAATGGATGATGATTTTCTATGTATGGGATTCGCTCCCTTGCTAGCAAAGATGGATTGTTTTGTCTCAAGGATTTCTGCAAAATCAGCATGGTTTTGTAGGATTTAAGGTAGCAAGTGATTCTACTTGAAATTTGAAGCTGGGAAGCTTTTCGAATACTCCAGTTCAAAGTATGCACACGTCTTCATCTCCATCTGAAAAAAGTTATTTTTTAATTAAAATTTGTGAACTTTTAGACAGAAAATTCAACGAATTATGTATGCAATTGGAAATTATCACGTCTTATTTAGAGCTTTGTTTTCTTCCTAAATGGAACAGTATGCATTTTTATGCTCTGAACTTTTTTCTCTCTTCAAAAGAACTATTTCGTCATTTGTTTTCATCCCCCTTTCTAGTAGGTGTTAAACTAGGAATCATATGTGTAGAGTGCAATGTGAACGTCGTGTTTTTTGAAATCATTTCACCGAATCTCACAAACAAATGCCCATCAAAAGTGTTGTATGTGCTCCCTGTAACATCTCTGTGCTTACCGTCTGCATATTCATCCAAAAACCTACTATAATTATTACTAGGGGTTAGTTGGTTCATTCGGATACTAATAACTTGCTTAGGAGCAGGCAATGGCAACATCAATTTTAGAACTATGGAAACTTCATGCATGGTGGGTCGATCAAAGGGTTGTTTCTTAGTGCAAAGCAAGGCCAACTGGAATATTTTTCTTACAATCCCAAGATCCATGCAGGTTGCTACAACTTCTGTATCAATAGTTTTCATAACTTTGTTGTTGTCTGATTTTGATAGAATCTGTGTTCGCATTCCAATGTCAAATATAACTCCATCCACATTTGATTTCTTGATGCTCCAGTCAACAAAACTTAAAAATACTTAAACAATGTACAACGTAAAATCCGAAAGAAAATTAACAAATAGAAATCTTACCAACTGAAACAAATTTGAGTTATTGTCCATAGCTTCCTTCCCACCAGCAACTCCAAAAGAACAATTTTGTAAATGCCCTTTGTGTATTACCTTTTAAATATAGAAACAATAGCTCTTAATCCATCCCTTTACAATAGGACTGCACTTTTTCTATTACGTGATGGCATTAGTTTTCACCTTTCCCATTTCTAAGTCTATATTATTGTATTTCATGTTTAGAACTAACTTAATTGTTTTTGTTGTTGGACCTTTGTTCAATCTCATCTATGTACTTTTATTTCTCTTTATATCTTTTTAGACTTGGTTAGCTCTTATGTAAAGAAACAAATCCAAACAGCTGTTGTTTGAGAAGTTTTTTTAGATAACCTAAAATTAGAGTATCAATCAGGGCGTATTTAATATTACTGAAGTCTTTCACCTTTCTTTAATATAACAAACAATAATCATGTTTTTTTTCACAGTCTATCCCCTTTCTTGCTAAAATATGCAGCAGAATGTAACTTATTTGTGTCCGACTGGAGGAGCAATCATTGGAGTTGGCCTGTTATTAAATCCTCCATGTATACCAATCTTTCTGGTCTTCATCTTCTAAGGAGAATATTTTTCGCATGTGTCATGTCTTCCGCTCATAGTTATTTGAAATTACATGCTATTTTACGTTCACAAATAGTACATATATGCAATATCCATATTTTATTATATTTTGAGATAGATACAAAGCATTTACAAATCCCCATTTACTCTTGCACTGTATACACACTGATTATGTTCTTTTGGAGTAGAATTATGAGGAAAATCAGAAGATTTTATTGCAATTTTCATTTTTTTTTAAAGATAAGATGAAGTAAAGAGAAAAAAACAATCTATTTCTTCCAGAGTAGATATTGTGGTATGATTTGTGTTATTTTATGAGTCCTACATGTCTTTATAAATAGGATATAGAGTTTGTTTACAACATACAAAATAAGATTTTAATTAGGATATAAATAGGTGTTATTTTATCTAATCTATTTGATGTAGCTCCACAAAACATGAGTTAAACTTTTGAATTTTTCTCTTTTAAAGGTAATTTTTATGAATATATTCTCTCCACTTTACATGCATTACATAACACTTTAATTTGGAATCTCTCTAGAAATAGTATTCTTTTCATCTTTACAAAATAAGGAATGTTATTTGATTTGATGATGGATTTGGATTTTAATGGCCTATTCTTGTATTTTTTTAAAATTTAAAGTCCATTATATATTGGGGTTTTCTATTTTTTATACATGCATGTAGGGAGAGTGGCCAACGCATTTGTCCATTGTGGCATAAATCTTTATTTATATTATTTTGCACAATTGTTTCAAGGTAAGACTCCACAGCATCTATTTTAGTTATTTGCTATATTTTAGAAAAACAGATAATTACTTATGTTGAAATGTTGACCCTATATAAAGTATTTATTATTTTTTGGGTGCTATTTTTTCATTAAATTCAATTTATTAATATATGTGAAATTGATAGCTTTATCTCATATTATATTAGATTACATGTTTATTATATTTTTTATAGAGATTTATTTTCTTTATTCTAAGTTAAAAATTATTATATAAATATTATTTTACAATTTTGTTACTTCTAAATATTGGTTTCAATATTTTCAACTTTTTAATAAGTTACGTAAACAGTAAATTTCCTACACAATTTATTATTTCTCACAAAATTTACTATTTAAAGAATTCTTAATATAAATAGTGAACGCTTTTGTTTGTATTATTATGATATAATAATTGGTAGATGTTTATGTATTATACAATTAAAATGCAAATACATGTATCATACAATAAGACGGTTGTAATTAGAAAATCTATGATGATTAAAATTATTGCTTGCAGAGGGGGATTAAGCCTTAGGAAAACTAGGCAGTTGCCTAGGGTGCCAATAGTCAGGGGGCGCCTGAATCTAAAAACTTCCTTTTTATTTGTTAATTTTAGAACTTAACTTTAAAATAATTTTTTTAAAGACTTAATATTGATCAACCCATTTATAGATATTATTGTATAGTAACATAAATTTCATGCATACACATAAAAACATTTTGTAATATTTTTGCAAGTAAAAGAAAATATCACATATTTATAAGCACATGATTTTTTGGTATTGTTTCCCATTCTTTGATGTAGCTCCAGATTATGTAGGTGTGTAATTTGTTCTACTAAAAGGTTAATGTATTTTTTATAATGTTGCTAGTTTATCTAGTAGAGGTCTAAATACAACTCTTCACAAAGCCATGGAAACTCCATAAACGTTTTTGTTTCTTTGTAAAAAAATGGTGCTTTATTTCAGGATAGAGTTCCTATCACCTACTTGATATGGCTAAATCAGACTTGTAAGAAGCCTTGTATAAAATATTGTAATTTTTGCATTATGAGCATCTCTTACAACTAATGTTTTCCATCCACATAATATTTTTCATCCTTCCATGATAATTTAATAATATATTTTTTATTATTATTTTATTATGACCATGATGTAAATTTAAAAATACAAAAAAATAAACATAGTTTATTTATTTACTTTATGGAAAAAATATTAATTAAATTTTTGAGGAGGGCGCTCACTCAAACTATTGCCTAGGGCGCTCCCGACCTTTAATTCGGCCCTGATTGCTTGTATTTAAATAATATAGTTTTTCATTCACGATTTATTAATGATCTGTGGAAGGTCGTGTTTTGGGTGTGGAGATGTATTTGACACTCTCCTTATAAATTTGTTTTTTGTTTGTTGCAGTTATATTTTTCCATAATGAAGACGTGAATCCAATCATATGTGCCAATATCTCCTACCTAGACGTTGCGTAGAAGGAATATTCAGTGCGATGAGGAATTTTGTAGGAAACAGTTTGTTGTGCATGTTGTTCACCATAGAAGGTTGAATCTGAATTGTGATGAAATAAAGGAAGAGATCTTTAAAAAAATTAAAGTTTGTGATGTAAGGACTATTTTACTTTCCAAGTTTAAGACAAAAAAACACATTTTAGGGGAATCGGCTTGATCTATTACACTGTGGAAGATGCAATTCGATTTGAACCTGGAAACAAAATGATCAAAAATGGAATTGACTTTCCAAATCCGAGACCTAAAAAGGATTGTTTGAATAGGGAAAATAAAAGAAGGGTCATTAAGAAATTTGGGGGTTCAAAATGAACAAATGAGAGTTGGACATATTGTGATTAAAAATTTAGAATTTTGTATTTATTGATCAACTGTGTTAAAATATATTTCTATGTGTACTTATTGTTTCTATATAGGTTTATTTTTATATTGTTTTGTTTCCCATTCTATTGAGTATTCATTGTTAGGTTAAATTTTATTCCAAAAATAACATTGGAATGGGTCTTAAAAGATGCATATTTTTAGGCCAATGGGTCTGCTAAAACTCAATACAATCAATAATGTGAGGAATATTTGTGGTCCTAATACTCTAAATATGTTTGGCATACAATTAGAAAATAGTTGATTTTTTGTTTGGATGTTCATTATTTTTGAAATTACTGACTTTATGGGATAAATTATAATTTAGAATCAGGGAAGTAGCACAGATAGTCAAGGCTTTTGAATGTTAATACATAATATCCTTCATCATTTTTTCATATAGGTATGTAGTGAATAATTTAGGGTTCTTAGGGAAAATATATTTAGGTCTTCAAATGGAATATGTATGTATTGAATTATGTCGGTATTCACTTTTAACATCTATTTTATCCTTTAGTGTTAATACTTTAAATATGTTTGGCGTACAATTAGAAAAGAGTAGTTTATTTTTGTGGATATTCAATATTTTAGAAATTAGGAAATTTTTTTGGGATGAATTTAAGTTTAGAACAGGGGATGTAACCCAAATAGTTAAGGCTTTTGAATGTTAATACATTGTTTCCTTCATCGTGAATTCATATAGGTATGTATTGAATAATGGAGGGTTCTTAAGGTAAAATATTTAGGGATTTAAAGTATGGAATTGTGTCGAGATTCACTTTTAAGGTTTATTCCATTTGAAACCAATTGTTGAAGATATTGTCTTTGGATAGACTCAAGTCAACTATATTTGGTGATAATTTTGAATTTTAATTTGTAGATACATGATTATTTGATGCGTTGTTTGATCACATTTCCGTATTGGTACATATTTGTAATAAGAATTTGATGCATCAAATTTTGTTCAAGAGATACAAATTTGAAACCATATGTTAAACTCCAAATCATAAACCGTATAAATGGATCGTGGATGCTAATGTTGAATACTACAACTAAAATGATAAACAAGAAGAAGAGTAACTCATAAATAATAAATAATAAATAATAAATCCTAAATACAAAATATAAACACTGTACATTCAATTATTACCATGAACACTTAATGTAAACATGACATTGAGGTATTAAGCACTAATTTCTCTCATTGAATAACAATGTAACATTTATGTCATCGTAAACTATATATCATAAACTATAAGAACAAAAATCCACACACTATATCATAAACCCTAAAGACTCAAAACAAACTCTTAGCATCAAACACTTAACAAAAACCTCGCAACTCATGTAACACGATGAAGTAATAGTAAATTATAACATGATACTTCAAATTATCTTAGTCTCACGCTTACAACGTTACATGTGTGATATGCAATTACGAATTAAATATGTATTAAAAAATTGTTTATGGCTCTAAGGGTTTAATTTTAAATGTTTATCAATTTTACTAATAGAAATGTTCATTTTATTAAAAATATAAGAGAGTTACAAGAGAAAGGGTGGCCGGAAAACTCACGGTCCCACGAAAAATCCATGAAGGCACCACGAAACAACCAAAGCGAAAATAAAAAAACTGCAAGAGAAAGCATGAGCACCACATTAAAACAAACTAGAGAACACTAAGCTCATGATGTTTCTCCAGGAGGAGGAGGAAGATTATCCCGAGGAGGGATGTAAACCCCACTAGCCCACTTAGTTGAAGAAGGATTGACCTAACATCCATCCTAATCGGGAATTTGAATATGTAGAGGAACCATAATTCCTCAGCCAGGGGGTGGAGACCCGAAAAATACCTAAGCTCCATGTGGAGGAGTGGCCCATCGCAGAGAACTAGCAACAAGCTTCCCCCTGGGAAGAGGAATCTAGCCCGGCCTTAAAGATGACGGAGTTAGAATCAACTATATTTGGTGATAATTTTGAATTTTAATTTGCAGATACATGATTATTTGATGTTTTGTTTGATTTCATGTCCATATTGGTACATATTTGTAATAAGCATTTGATGCATCAAATTTTGTTCAAGAGATACAAATTTGAAACCATATTTAAAAGTCCAAATCATAAACCATATAAATGAATTGTGGATGCTAATGTTGAATACTACAACTGAAATGATAAACAATAAATTTTAAATACAAAACATAAACATTGTACATTCAATTCTTACCATGAACACTTAATGTAAACATGCCATTGGGGTATTAAGCACTAATTTCTCTCATTGAATAACAATGTAAACTTTTATGTCTTTGTAAACTATATATCATGAACTATAAGAACAAAAATCCATTCACTATATCGTAAACCCTAAAGACTCAAAACAAACTCTCAGCATTAAATACTTAACAAAAACCTCATAATTAAAGGTCATGTTTTAGGGTGTGGAGATGTATTTTACACTCTCCTTATAAATTTGTTTTTTTCTTATTGCAGTTATATTTTTCCATAATAGATACATGAAGCCAATCACACGTGCCAATGTCTCATGACATTCCCACCTGGACGTTGTGCATAAGGAATATTCAGTGCGAGGAGGAATTTTGTAGGAAACAATTTGTTGTGCATGTTATTCACCATAGAAGGTCGAATCTGAGGGTTTGTTAATATCACCGAAGGTGATTAAGAAGAATTTATGTGTTGGTATTTATTCAGATGTGTGGTATATGCAAATATTCGTACCCTGGCATAATCATCAAACTCTCTGTGGAAGGCCTTATTTTCCAAAGATGCAAGAGAGAACAAGGAGGTCATCGATTTTTCGAATTGAAACAATATGGATCCCAGGTATCAGCCAGGATGTATTGTGTGCACTGATGCAGGTGGATGAAATGTTGATGGTGTGAGTGAATCCCATATTGCAAGTAACTCATGCTGGCGGTGGCCAGTACAAATATAGTGGACACGCAATTTTCTTTCCCTAAGACATATCTAATGTTGTGAGACTCCTTCCACGCCAAGTTGAGGATGTGGATATTCTTGTAGTTAAAAGACAGAACATAGGGAAGAAGGAGTATGAATGTATTGTTAGTCGATTGCGTGTTCTCGATGCTTTGTGTTACAAGATTCGTAATGACATGTATTTTAGAGACATGGAGATAGACTATGCAGCATTAAACAATCTTCCCGAGGAAGAGGGAGATGTATCAGATAGAATTTTTAGTGTAGAATCTGAGATACAAGATGGTACGAGAGAACACGTTGGAAGAGACAGAGCGTAAGATATAGCCGATGTCAAAGAAGAAAAAATACAAAATCTTCCGTCGCAGTTTTCTTTCAGACTACATAATCCACGAAGGGAGATGGAGGAAGTCATATTATTTGTTTAGAATATAGATTTGAGGTCGGTTGATGTTATCGATTAGCCCCCGATCGGCTCTTCGTCGATCAATGAATACAACATAGAGGGAATGTTATCCGTGGCATTTCTAACTTTGTTCTCTACATGAGATGCAAAATGGTTTCAACAAAGGATTAAATGAGTATAATTTCATGATTATGTCAAGCATTTGATAAGGTATCATGAAAATAGTTTTGGAAAACACCCCATATTTTGCTATTACGCACATAATAAACAAGTTCAACACCACAGTCAGGCCACTGGTTCTACTTTTGTAAAAAAAATTAGACAATGTTCTAATGCCTATCAAGGACTTACATCGTCATATTAATAACGAGACCGATGATAAGTTGGAAGAACAATTGATACGTTTTGGGTCAAATATTCATGGGACTAGGTCCTACTGGTACTCGTGTCGTAGTCAGGTGATATATATGATTATTCAGTTCGGTATCCCGACTCTTTTTTTCACACTTACCTCCGTAGACACTAAGTGGTAGTATTTGCACTAGATGATTCCTGACGAACCTCCTTTGAATTCTTTAAGGGCTTATAGATGGAGGATTGAAAATGTGATAGATTATCCTCATATTTTCATGGATTACATGCACCAAATATTTGAGATATTTCATGAAGAGGTGATACAGAAACTAATTGGTTTAAAGGATTACCGGTACAAGTTTGTATCTTTTTTTTGTTCGATTAAAATTTATTTGAAGATGCCCAATAATGTATTCGGTTTAATTTATTGTCGATATTATGAATGAGAGGTTTTGTAAGCCTCATGGTTTTTGTGGGCATGATATTTTTTAGGTTTGAGTGGAAACATCGAGGATTTGCACATGTACATGGATTCATGTGGGTGTCTGGTAGCCCTCGCATGGAAACATTGGATTGGACGGATGAGAATCAAGTTGCGGCTACAAGGTCATTTTTTAATAGATACGTTACTTCATGGAATCCCTGTGATAGTCATCAGATAAATTTAATGCTCGGTTGGTCCAGAGATGAAGATCATTTCTTGATAAAACCGTCACATATACTAGAGCGCAACCCACTTCATGACTATGAAGAACTTTTCAATCATGTTCAAAGGCACACGAGATGTAGTGAGATGTCATGTTTACGAAAAAAAGGATCGTTTATGGTTTGTCATTATAATGTTTTGTGGGATCTTTGGGATGATTCAGAGTTGTGTATTGATACAAACGGTTGGAATATATTTTAACCTTCCTACAACGATGTGAAATTGAACCTTCACAACTCAAACATGTTGGCCATATGATGCGGTAATGTCGATTGCCAGCCTGTTGTTTCTAGACACATAGTGTTGAAGTATATAGCAAAATATGATTCAAAGGCGGATTTGGAGATCTTTCATGACATGTTGACGAGGCTATGAGATGATTTAGAGGGGAAAGATTCGGCATTGTGCATCTACCAAAGGTTTTTGATGGATAATTGTAGAACTTGACATTGGCGCGCAAGAAACATGCCACATGTTGTTAAAGTTACCGTTGGTTCAATGCAGTAGTACATTTATGACTTTGAATGTTTCTCGGAATATTTTTCACAAGGTGACTATGTCGTCTGAAGAGGATATCGGTGGATTGTGTTTCATCGAGGCATATAAGGACCACACAGTATAGTTGGAATCCATCTCGTTGATTGATGTTGTCAGATCGTGGTCATTTAATGCAGAGAGAAAGAAAGACAAATAGAAGCCGAGGGACACGCCTACTGTCATATGTGTGTGGTCGTGATATTTCTTTGTTCCTGAAAGTGGTTCAGAGGATCACAAGAACTTTTGTTGGAGTGATTTGTTTTACAAACCTTTTTGATGTACATAGGGACATAGGTAGTACAAGGGATGAAATTTTGGGAAATTGGGAGAGAATAAAGAATATGTATCGTGTGTGGCATGTCGACTGAAAGGATGTAATGGATGAAGAAGAGATATAAGACACTGATGACGATGAAATAGAAACTTTTGTAGGCATGTATGGAATGGATGAGTGGGAATTGATTTCTTGTGTTGTTCCTTCGAAGGTGAATTTGAGTTATCTTCATATGTTTGGAAGATGATATTTTGATTTGAACAATGTTTGGGATATAGAAGAGGACGAGGACTTGCAGAACACATCTGCATGCTTTAAAGAAACAAACAAATTCATGCAAAATGTGTTGAGTGCTTCAGACAGTTCACTCTCGGATGTGGACATGTTGTCCATAAAAATACATATTGCTCTAGAAACTATTGTCGGACATTCTAGAACAAGTGTTGAGATAGCTCCGCTCTAAATGATCATACAAGGTATAACTAGAAAAGGAAAATATTTCTTGATCAATTGCATTAAAAGTGTGTTGGAAAATAACTTCACTTCAAGTAAGAGTCCTCTACTTCTTTTGGCACTAACGGGATTTTTTTATTTCAACATCTACGGTACAACAGTTCATATTACTGAGAATTTCATTGTGTGATACATGAGACCTCTGAACAGGAAAGTGTTGGCTATATTTCAAGAGCAAATGAGACATTATAGATACATTCTTGTTGATGAAATGATTTTCATGAGTCTGAAACTATAGAAAAGAATTGATATCCGCTTGCGAGAAGCATTCCCTTCACATGAGAACATCATCTCCAGAGGTAGGTCTGTAATTCTTGTTCGGGGATCTTGCCCAGCTACCGCCTATAAAGGACATACCGATGTATACAGGAAGCATGGAAGGAAAAAAAGTTATGGAAATCATTTTCATCGGTTGTGATTCTGGACACAATTTTCTGTCAAGAAGGGGATAGTGTGGATCAGGTTAATTTTTGTAACTTGTTGTCTAATTTGAGAAATCGGAATCCTACGATTGAGGATTGGTAACTTTTAATGTCCAGAACCGATTTGTGCTCTGGTGCATAGGAAAGGTTCGTGTTTGACTCTTTCAGACATCTATTTTCGACGAATGTCCAAGTGAACTTTCATAACAAGAACATGCTTAATAAATTGAATGCACCTGTGGCACGAGTTGTTGTGACCCGTGTCAGAAACATGACATATGGAGAAACGGATGATGACCAGTTAGAGAGTGATTTTTTGCTTTGCAGTGGTCAACATATCATGTTGGTGTGTAATTTGTGGGTTGAGGTGGGTTTGGTCAATGGATCCCTTGGCCATGTGAGGAACATGGTGTATTCTCCTATAACGAAGCCTCCAGATTTGCCAATATTTGTTGTCATGGAGTTTCATTATTACGTCAGAATCCCATGGGATTTGAGTCACCCCAAGTACGTACCAATGCCTCTTGTATCAAGGGGACATCGCATACAAGTTCCTTTAAATATTTCATGGGCTCTTACAATTCACAAGTGACAAGGAATAACTCTTAACAGGGAGAAAATTGACATAGGCAGTAGGGAGCAACAAGGATTGACATTCATGGTGATATCGAGAGTCAAGTCTCTCAATGGATTGTTCATATCTCCTCCTTTTCTTTTGAGTGCTATTCTAAGATGAAGGACGGTGCATATGTTTCTCTTAGGAAGAGGGAGGAAGCTCGTTTACTAAAATGTGAACAAAAATCAGCTCTTACAACATTACTCGCTTGTCCTTGAGTAGTGAAATATGTATTTTTCCAATATTTTGATCATTGTCCATTTTATGTTGTTTTCTTCAGTGGTGCATGGTGATCGAATTTTTTGAACATGAATCCATGAAAATATGGTGACGTTCTTCGATTATCTGTAACATAAGTTTTGATTTTGTAATTTCTCATTTGTTTCTACATATTTAGTTAATGTTTGTATACGGTTAATTTGTTCAATACAATATTAAATCTTTTACATTTCATGGTGTCTTACAAACTTGTCACTGCCTCACGATTATGTGTTAAATCGTATGCAACAACCTTATTATTCAAGGGAACTCAAAATTTTAGTTTTTGTTTATGAGCATAAACAAACAAGTGCAAAATTAGAGAACTTGTAATTATGTTAATTTTAAACTTTAATTCTAAATTTTTATTGTTATTTTTGTTAATTGAATATTTTGAAATTTTAGTTAATTGTACTTTGAAAATTTTCTTTATTTTTATCCTATTAGTAAATTTATTATTATTATTATTAGTCAAAAAAATATATTATAATAATTTTATTATTATTTATTAGATAAGGTAAAAATAGGGATCGACTCCCAAGGGCCTTACAAAGGAGGAAATAGCAAAAAGGAGCGGAAAAAAACTAGCAAAAAAGAGAGAAATTTCCATAAGGAGTCAAACAAGCTTAACTCTTACAATGAAAAGTCAGGACCATGACCAAAAAACCAAAGGTACAAAACAAAATAACCAAAAACAATCAGGCTAAGATAGTTCGCAAAAATTCCGCCAACAGTCCAAGACCAGGAGATCATTTAACTTTTAGGGGAAACTTCCATGTTCTCAAAAGGACTATCTTTGTTGATTCCCTCCTCTTTTCTCATCTCAATCATATCTTCTTCCAGATCTTCCTCAGAGCTGCTGATACACAAATTGAACTTTCTCTTTTTCGTGCCCTCCTCCATCACGTCCATCATGTCGCTAAAATGTTTAACCTGTTTCACCAACACAATAATCTTCTTCTTGGAATTCACCTTGGATGAACACATTTGTTTGGAAGCACGAATGACTTCCATCATGGTTTCCTGATAGCCGGCATTTGTCTCCTCCATAGCTTGAATAACCCTATCCAAATACTAAACCTTGTTGATCAACCCCTCAAGATCCTTGTCACCACCATCTATACCCTTGTTCCTGGAAGTGCTAGCTTCACCTCTACCTTCCACACCTTTATCCAGTCCTTCATCCTCCACAACATTCCTATACACAGACATTTTACCGGCCCTCATCTTGGTGAGGCACTCCACCAGGGTGATGTCCTCCTCCTCTTCCTTATCTTTTAGGGAAATGGAAGGGATGGGTTTCCCATTCTCATACATCATAAGGATGAGCCCTTCATGGAGATGCGTCTTCACCTTGTCCTTCTAGAACGCCTTCAAAGAAGCAGTCAACGACATGAAAAGGAAAAACAGAATGCTCACCATGATTTTATGTCTAAACATGTTAAGGAAAGACAGATGATGTGTGTAAATTTTATGATATTTTCCCTCCAAAGTAATGTACTTCATAATTTGGAGACACACCTCCTTCCAAATGCCCGGAATACAAGATCTAGCAATTTCATCAGTGAAAAAATAACACCTTTCCTTACCCACAAAAAATGTCTTTAAAACTATTGAGCCCTTCCATCTATATCTTCGTAGCTTGTGCAATGGTGCTCTCTATGACTTCAATTTCCATACCTCTCACCGTAAACTTTCCCTCTTTCCAAGCCATACCAAAATCCTTTGACAACAAAGGATCATAACCATGCAATTTAGAGATAAAATTGCAAAACCCCCCAATCCTGAGCTTTTTCCACAAAGGCTGATTGAAAGCCTCGATACCCTAACTTGTCGGCTCAACCCTAATTCTGTCACCACCAATATTCGCAATGCAAAACCTATCACACCTGCTCACACTTATAATGCTCAGAAAACTTTTAGAACCATCGAGACATAAATTGAAATTGCTCCCCTTAAGTAAGTTGTCTCGTCTCAAGTGATACCAATGCTCACTCATGCAAGAATCATCAATTTTAGTGCAGTCTATCTCTACCAATTGCTTCATTAATTGTTGGGGGTAAATCATCACCTTTACTCTAGATTTTGTAATCATGGCTTTGTACGCCGAAATTTTCTAGTTTATTAGCACACGTATTACCTTGACATATGGTATGATTAATTGAAACCTTGTCAAAAACTTTTTAAATTTCCATGACATCACTCAGAACATTTCTTAATGTTCAATTAATAGTATTATTATTGTTAAGAGAATTAACAATAATGAGGGGATCCCCCTCAATCTGGATATTTTGTATTCCTCTGTCCTTAGCCAAGTTGACACCCCACAAAAGAGCTCTAACCTCCGCCATATTGTTAGGTTGTCTCCCTAATGGACCAACATAGGAAAATAGCCAATCACCATCACTGCTTCTAATGATCCCTCCCCCCCCCAACAGGACCCAGATTCCCTTTTGACGCCCCATCAAAATTTAGCTTAACCACATTGTTCTCCGGCCTAGTCCATCTGGTGTGAATTCTTGGTCTTTTAATCTTCACCGGACTGAGGACAAAACTTTTAAGAACTTCTTCCTCCCATCTTGGACAAGGTTTTTTTGCCTTGCCTTTAAAAATTTTGGTATTTTCTTTGATGGCCGCTATGACTTTACTTCGGACTCTCTTGAGCTTAGCTTTCTGGTCATGAAATATACAGTCATTCCTAGCTTTCCATAAACCCCAAAAGAGATGTGGGAGGGCAATTTTCCAAGCCATCACCAAAATGGGGAACTTGAAGGGGCTCTCCCATTGTATGCAAAAATCCTCAATAGTCTTTGGCATGATCCATTGAAATTTGAACAGTTCCTAGATAGTCACAAAAACCTTTTGAGAGAAGGGACAATGAAGGAGAAGATGATTGACATTTTCCTCCTCTTTCCTACAAAGCGAACATCTATTGGGGAGATTCATACCATGTTTCCTGAGATTATCCATCGTAAGGATCCTATTTTGGACCGCCAACCAATAGAATATATTTACTTTAGGAGTAAGATCCTTCACCCAGAGTCTACCCCAATACTCTTTTTGAATAGAATCTTTAAAATTTAGTCTATAGACTTATTTAACCGAATAATTCTCATATTCTTCCTCTTTCCATTTAATGGAATCTTCCTTGTTTTGTAAATTGGGTATGTATAAATTCCTTAATTTGTTGTTGATTTCCCAAAAAGGATGGAGGTCCCCACTATAATCCGGAGGGGAGACAATGACCTCCCAGCTGATGGCTTCCTCCTGAATCCAAAATTCTTGTATCCAAAATTTTCCCCTATATTTGTAGTGTTGTGCTACCATTTTCCAAGACTCCATGCTAGCCAGAGGATATTCTTCAAGCCAACTATCATTCCAGAAACTGATTTTATTGCCTTTGCCAATCTCCCAGATCAACCTCTTGTTCAATATGTCCTTAGAAGCCACAAATGAGTTCCAGAATAAGGATCCTCTAGGGAAATCATTTTGGTTGAAAAAGGAGTCCAATCTGCCTATATTCCACAAGTATTTCTTCTTGATGATGTCCACCCAAAGACCCTCTTCTCTAACAATCCTCCAACTAGCTTTAGCTATCAGTGCCTCATTCATGAGATTGATGTTTTTTAATCCTAGGCCACCACATAATTTGGGTTTAGTAACTTTTTCCCAAGCTAGAAGCAAAAACTTGAACTTATCCTTTGCTCCAGCCCATAGGAATCTTCTCTGAATTTTTTTCAGGGACCCAATGATTTTGGAAGGAAGCTTAAAGAGGGGCATGACATAAATAGGAATTCCTTGAAGGGAACTTTGAAGTAATTGAATCTTACCTGCCTGAGAAAGAAGGATACCCTTCCAAGAAGACATTTTTCTGTTCACTCTCTCCAACAGGGTATTCCAGATACATACATCAGTCTTTTTTTGGACAAGGGGAATTCCCAAATAGGAGTCAGGAAATTGCTTAATCCAACACCCCAGAATGCAAGCTAATCTGACTTGGATCGGATGCTCCACATTAATGAAAAAAAAACACTTTTATGAAAATTAACCAACTATCCCGAGACCAATTCATAGTCATTTAGAACAACCTTAAAGTTAGAGGCTTCCTGCACAGATGCTTTACCCAGCAGGAAATTATCATCAACAAACTGATTAAGACAAAAAGTAGGAAGACCATTAGAGATTTTAATACCCTAAATATTATTGGAAGACTGAGCCTTTTGACAAATCCTACTTAAAGACTCAACCACAATAACGTAAAGAAAGGGTGAGAGAGGGTCTCCTTGTCTCAAACCTCGGCTCGCTTGGAAGAAACCTTCCGGTTTTCCATTCACCAAAACCGAAAAGCTAGTTGTGGAGATACAGGTCATGATCATGTTAACAAAGGAGATATTGAAGCCCACCTTGATCAAAATGGCCCAAAGGAAGGACCACGAAATCCTATCATATGATTTATGCATATCCAACTTGACAAACATAGCAGATCTTCTCGAGTTTTCAATAGAATGAATATCTTCTTGGATCACAATGATACTATCTGTAATTTGCCTTCCTAGAACCAAAACTCTTTGATTAGCCGAGATGAAGTTGGCCAAAACATTTCTGATCCTGCCAGCAATGATTTTGGTAATTAGTTTATAATTGGTATTACAGAGACTTATTGCTCTAAAGTCCTTAACTTCTTTGGCCCCGGCTACTTTAGGAATGAGGACCAAGAAAGTGTTATTCATCTATCTCAAGAGGTGGGTATTGTTGAAAAAGTCTTGGACCATCTCAATAACCTCTTGCTTGATCACCTCCCAAAATTTTTGAAAGAAAAAAGCAGGGAAACCATCACGACCGAGAGATTTATCTGGTTCCATTTCAAAGACAACAAATCGAATTACCTCCTCTGTGGGTATCTTTAAGAGATATATGTTTTCAAGAGGGGAAATCACATTCTGAAAAAGATCAAGAACTTTATTTTGAGCATTCTCCTCCGCTACCTACCCCACATAGAAGAGCTCATTCAAATAATTTATTATTGTATCATTGATTTCCTTACTCTCTGAATAGATCAGCCCATTCTCTCTTCTGATTTCATAAATCTTCAGGAGGTTGGCTTTTGAAGTAGTTGTAAAGTGGAAAAATTTAGTATTCCTATCGCCCTCCTCGAGTGATAGGAATAATTTTTTAAATTTTTAATGAATATAATTTTTTTATATTAAAATTTTTAATATTTAATTTTTTATTAATTTAAGTTTTTTTTTTACGTTTTACTTTTTTTTTTTCTTTTTTTTTTATTATTTAAATTTTAACTAATATATAATTTTTATTATTTCTAATTTCTAATTTTAATATTTATTAAGTTTGATATTTATTAATCTTAATTATTTTCAATTTTCAATTTTTTTTATTTTTTTTATTTTTATTAAATTTTATTTTTTTTATTTTAAAATTTAGTAATTTGTAATTGGCAATTTTTTATTTTTCACTAAATTTAATTTTTATAATCCTAATAGTTATATAATAAATTTTAATTTTTTATTGAATTTAAATTTTTTTTAATTAATTTTTTTTAATATTTAATATTTATTAACTTATATTTATATTATTTTTTACGTTTTACTAATTTTTTATTTTTATTATATAAATTTTAAATAATTTATAATTTTTTAATATTTATTAATTTCGATTAATTTTAATTTGTAATTTTAAATTTTTGAATTTTTAAGTTGGTTTATTTTTTTTATTTTTTTAAAAATTACTAATTTTATTGCTTTTCTTGTTTATTAATTTTAACTTTTTATTTATTAATTTTTTTGATTAACTTTTCATTTTATTAATTTAGTACATTGTATTATTTTTATTTTTCAATTATTGTAAATATGTTTTTATATTAATTTAGCTTTTTGTGAGTTAATTTTAAATATTTTTAAAAATTTACTAATTTTTTAATTTTTATTGAATTTTTTTACTATTTATTAATTTTAACTTTTAATTTTTAATTTTTATTAATATTTTAAAAATTGATTAATTTTAATTTGTATTAAAATTTAATTTTTATTAATTTCTAATTATATATTTTAAATTTTTATTTTTTATTTTTATTATTTTTAATTAATTTAATTTTTTATTATTTTTAATTAATTTAATTTTTTATTATTTTAAAATTTTAATTTTTTATCAATTTTTTTTTTTTTTTTTTTAAATTGATTTTTAATTTTTAAAATTTTTTATGTTTTAATTTCATTTTTAAATTTTTATTAAATTTAATTTTAATGTTTGAATTTTTATTATTTTCCATGATTTTGATTAATGCTTAATATTTATGAATTTTTAATTTTTTTATTAATTTATGATATTCTCCCAACATACTTATTTTTCCAGAAAACATATTTCTTGAAAGGTTTTTCTGAAGAAAATTTCTCATACCGTTTAAACCTTTTGAATTTCTTTTTTTTTTACCCTTCTTTGAGAAAGAAGTGCATTCTTTGCACATTATCTTTTTGTCCTGCTTATTACAACCAAAGGGATCAGTTTCAAATATCTGGCAAAACTTAAAACCAAGAAACTTTTCATTTTTCCTGGCCTCTTTTCTTTCATACTTTTCTCTACATAAACGAGCATTAGTAAGGTCAATTATCTGTTTTATTGCACCAAAACTAAGCTCATCTAGATTCTTTCCATGCATAGCTTTCTTATATTTAGTAGATAAATATGGAGGAAATGATTCTATATATCTTAACCTCATGGTTGCATCATTTATATTTCCAGAGTTATAGTGTAACTTCTGCATATAACACTGATATTCTTTAATTCTAGACATATCACACAATCTAGCTCTAAGAAACAGAGAAGTATTTAAAACTTTATCATCATCTATTTCACCAATGAATTCTTTTATTATAGCTGCAGTAAGCCCCATGAAACCACTTTGTAGGATTTCTCCTTGTTGTGGAACTTTGTCCCACCATTCTTTTATTATTCCTACAAAACCATTTGCTATTGCTGAAGCTATAGAATGGGGATATTTTTTATACATCTCTAACTGAGTATTTCCCCAACCAATTATACCATGAACCATCTCTTTGATCTCATCAATAGATCTACATTCTAGCTTATACCAATTAGGTTGTAGAGTTTGTACTCTAGCCATACCTTGTAATGGTTCTGGTCCAGTATTACTGGATTCTCCTAAAATCATGCCTTCAGCTGTTGCAGGTTCAATTTTAACCATCCCTACAGACTTTTTATCATCTGGCTTAAACAATAAGGGATTATATTGGGCTAATAACTGCTTATGCTTATCTTTATTAGCAGAAGATCTAGCATGTTCTTATACCTTCTTCCATGTGACAACATTAGACCAATCACCTTCTTCTTCTTTCTTGGTATTATCCAAGATTTGACTAACTTGAGGCTCTATGACTGGTAATATATCTACTGTATCTTGCACAGATTCTATTTTCTGCAGAATCTGCTTAGTAGATTCCTGTATATGTGACATGCCAAATTCAATCAATTCATTAGTAGCATTGATCTTAGTAGATAGTTCAATTTTTATTGTGACAGAATGATCTACTAAGGGCTGAATAGTATCAATAACATTCTGAGAAACAACTTTAGAAACTTCCTCAGGAACACACTTGTTAGTATGTTGTACAACATGTTCAATGTTTTTAACAGATCTATCAACATCATCAATCTTAGAATTTAACAATCTAAGAGCTCCTGACACATCTCCTTTCTGATTTAACTCAATAGCTTTGAGTGTCTTTTCCATTTCAGCTAAGATAGATTCCTGGGACTGTAACTTGTCATGGACATGCTTTACAGCTTTATTTGTCCAGTTCAACATCTTTGATGATTCTGAAGGATCTATCTGTCTGTCCACTGTCCTGTTGATACCAGAATACAGCTTTCTGGGATTGATCTGGCAGACAGTACTTCTGAACTTTCTAATGATGGAAAAGAATAATTACTAGGACAAGGCTCTTGACGCCATGCTAATGGTAGGACCATTTGCTAGGAACATATTTTTGTTTTATCAATTGTTCACAATCATTGCACCAAAGGAAATCGGTGTTTGGATCATGAACAAGACTATTGTGACTACACAGAAATACTTCTTCTTTTGCAGGTTTACTTGATGATGGTTCTCCTACAGAGAAACTTGAACTACAAGACTGGAAAGAACTAGATCTAGGTAAAGAAGATATAGAACTTCTATATCTAAAAGATAATGTTACATCATTTTTATTTTCATTTATAGCCGTAGCATTTTGAAGCTTTGGCTGACTGGTCTGGATGAATTTCTTGGACAAAGTCCATTCTCTAGGTACTTTGATCTGTGACCACGAGATGAGTTCTTGTTCTATTTTTTGAGACTATAGATTGGCATGACTCACCACACTGCTGCCTTTAGATATACCATGCTATACTGCAGGGTACATGGTATTTACAAGCCTATAGATTATCTTATAATGTATTGCAAGCGGACAAGCACCAGGTCGCATATTCAAGCCATTAGTAGCTAAATGTAACTTTAGGACATCTTTTAACAGATCATCTTTGTAAGACTGACAGGATAATTTGGGTAGACTTCAAAGGATATTAGGGCCATTGTGAAGACAAGTTTGGATAGCGGCTAGTAGGGAATCCTTAAAATTGTCAAAACGAAGATCCATGAGACAACATAGCACAGATGCATTAAACCACGACAGAACAAAGGGGTGATACCAATCTGAACACAACCTATATGAGCAAACTTATAGACATTTTGTTTTTTAAGATTCTTAATATCAACGGGATCAATTAACGGAATATTATATTCACATGAAGAAGACTGAGGGACTTGAATAACAAACTCACGGGTTTTAAAAATAGTAGAGGCTAATAAGATGGAAAGCAGAGACTTAGAATATACTTGATCATATGGTATTTTGGGTAACTTCCAAGCTGGTAACGGATCTGTTTCTTCTTGAAAATCTATAGCAGTATTGACAGGCACATCTGACAAGACTAACAAGATCATCTTCAATATCTAGAGTAGAAAGACTAGGGTGAGCTTCAGTAGCCATTTTAGACTGGTACTAATGAGCAACTTTGCAACAGGGCTTACGGTATTGGGCTCAACCTAAAATTGCACACACTCACAACGACTTACTTTGCGGGAGCCTCACTCTTTGCCTGTATTTGTAAGCTGTATAAACTCAAGGTTCACAGATAACAACTGAAGATCATACCAAACTTCTACACTCAATATAGAAAAATGATACTTATCAAAGATTTCATCCAGATTATAGAATTAATAAAAAGACTTGATATAACCAGCTCTGATACCAATTAACCAGAGTAAGGATCGATAGACACAAAGACAAGAAAATTATATATTATATAAGTATGATGATCTACAAAATACCAGAAGAATTTAAATTCTTGGATTACGAAAGATGAAACAGACTTATCAAACTTCTTGAAAGAACTTAACAAGAAACTTACAGAACATAGAAGGACTTTGAACTCTAACTCTATGCTTCAACTGAAGTGCTCTAATCCCCGATTCCCTGATGTAGAGAATGAAACCCGAATCCCATATTTATAGGATAAGAATAGCTTTTCATTGGTAGAACCGAGCAACCTACAAACCGGAAACCGGGAACCCCAGTAGACCAAAAGATTCTTACTTTTAGGAAAAGTAAGAAACAACACATGGGTACATGCCACCCATGATAGCACCTTTAACAAGTGGGGAGGTCCACCATGCTTCGGATAAGATCAAAAGAGAATCTTATCTTGCTTTATTAAAGTCGACAACATGCCTGTCAACATAGCACCTAAGGACTATACTGTACAAAGGGTCCATTGTCATCATCTTATGAGGAGGAAGTCTCATCAGTCCTTTCTGGTAGAGGTTGAAGATTCCATGTGTTTTCTTCAAACCATTCTCGTGATACAGATATTGTTCCATCTTCATTCCTGTTTAGATGACGTCTGGTAGGATACATGTATTGGTCAGGAATTCTCAAAAAGTATCCAGGAGCATGAGGATGTATATTCATAGTGTGATGTAGAATATCCTTCTCCATAGCTGTCCATTTGGATTAGGATGATGCCCCCCTGAAACAAGTTAGTCTTCAAATAATAATGAATTTCACATACCAATTTATTTTACAATTTATGATAATATTTCTGGCAGTGTCAGGGAGACATTAATTAATGGACTGTCAGAAATCTTCGTAGGAATAAATTTCAAAAGAAAATATTTGAAATGGTTTGCAATATATTGCCTGTCACCAGGAACACTCGGACTATTCCAGATGTCAAATTTTAAAGGATGGCCTTCTGGCCACATTCTGGAAAACTCAAATCTCCACAGAGTATTGATTCTGGGATTAATTGCCTTGAGTCTATGAACCATCAATAGGCCTATCATCAACTGGTTCAGTGTGTCTGGAATGCCTCCATTGCCATTTAAAGTGCAAAATACTATAGGATCCTGTAATTGAATGAAATTCAGAAGTTGGAATTTCAGGATCTACGAACCTGCATGCAACTTCTGTCATTTGATAAGGTCTAACAGAAATAATTCCTTGCATGACAGAAGCAGATGTTGTGCATCCCATGACATGGTTTGGTCACATCTTTTCTTGATTCAATATAGTTCTGTGCATGTTCTTGTATCCTAGACAGGTTCAACATATTCATGGAAAATCTTGAGTGACATTTACAGATATCCTCCTGGTATGATTCAATTCTCTACTTGCAAAATTTGCAAGAGAGTTTTTCTTACCACATATATGTTCGACATCAAAAGAGAAATTATCGAACTAGAGCCCCCAACGCTGCATCCTGTTGAATGCAGTTTTGTTTACAGGATCACCACTGTTAAGTCTTGCCTTGAAATCTTTTAGATATGATCTCAACAGAAAATGATCATTTTGAATAAAAAACAAGAAAGCCTTGATTGCTTTCTTTGCTAGCCAAAATCTCCTTATGAGTGGAGTGATATTTCAGTTCTGAACCATGAAAAGAACCTGAGGCATATCTACATACCTTTTCTTTATCATACTCAGTCTTTTCTTTTAAAACAACACCCCAATACTGATCACTGGCATCACATTCAATTATCTTCATTCCTTGTCCAGGCAGGGACATAGGAGGTAGATCAAGGACATAATTCTTGATTCTTCTTACTGCCAATGTCATCTCATTATTCCAAGCAGGAGCATCTTTCTTCAATCTTTTATTTAAAAGAACTCTATCTGCAGCAATATTTTTATAGAAGCCTGCTACATAATTAACACAACCCAAGAACCTTTGTAACTGTTCTTTTTCCCTGATCTCATCAGGGAATTCTTGGATTTTAGACACCACATGTTTCTACATTTCTATTGAACCATCTTTAATCTTAATGCCTAAAAAGTCTATCTCATCTTTAAATGTTTCCATTTTGGAACTTGATAGGCACAATCCATTTTTATACACAACATCATAGAATTTTTCTAGATGTTCTAGATGGTCTTTAGGAGATTTGGAGAAAATAATAATATCATCTATATATACTATCAGAAAATCTGATAAATCTCCAAATATAGAATCCATTATCTTTTGAAAAACTGAAGGAGCAGTTTTGAGACCAAAAGGTAATACCTTCCATTCATATTGACCTCTAGGGACTACAAATGTTGTTTTGTAGGTGTCTTCTGGTTTCAAGAAGATCTGCCAAAAACCACTCTTCAGGTCGAACTTGTTGTAAACCTTTGAGCCTTTGATTCTTGTCAACAGATCGTCTTTCATAGGAATTGGGTGTTGCACTGTAGATATAAATTTGTTAAGAGGCTTGTAATCAACTACTAACCTCTTCTTCTGTCTGAGCTGTTCACTTCTCTTGTTTACATAGAAGGCTGCACACGCCCATGGAGATTTTGATTCTTGGATGAATCCTCCTTGTAAGAGCTTCTTTGATTTCATCATGACATTCCTTTCTTTCTGAAGGAATCATTCCTCTATGATGGGCTCTGAACTTTGGAACTATCTCTTTGCCTTCTGCATCTTTTATCAGTTGCAAATCAAGTGAACAGACATGCTTTTTTCTAGAGACAAAAGCATGTGCATTATCAGAACAAAGATCTTTTCTCATCTTAGCCACAATTTCATCAATGTTAGCTTTACACAGAGATATGGATTTATGAATCCATTCATGACTGCTTTCTTTCCTATGGTCTGTAATGGGAACAATGGTCTGGAAAGTGTACTTTCTGGGTATCAATACATCTGGATTAAACAGAGAAATATAATCTCTGTTGATGCTAAATGTTCCACATTCTTGAAGGGAATCTACTCCTAGGATACAATCATAGGAAATCATGTCATGCTGGTAGAATCTTAGGTTTCTGGTAAAGCCTTCTATTTGGACAGGTATCTCAGCCATACAAACCTAGAAATGACTTCTTTTTTATCAAACATAATTTTTAAATGAAGTTTCAACCCAACAATCTGGGGGAATAGCCTTAGACCTAAGCATGCTTATGTCTGCACCAGTGTCTATCATAGCATCTAATGTATATGGCTTTATATGAGGGATGCATATGGCAATAGTTATGAAAGGATTCTGGGTGCAACTAATAGTGCATACCTCTGGATTTGGTTACTGCTCTTTCTTCTTCTTGCTGAGCAATTTGCTGAAAGGCTTCCTTCATAAGTCATTGTTTTCTTTTTCTCTTTCTCTTCTTCAGTGATGAGCCTCTTGTACTCATCTGTGGCTTTTGCTATAACCTTTTGTAGGAATTCTATCCTACTCCTCCTCCATTTTTTTGAATCAAGAACAGGTTCCTGAACATGTTCTTGAGATAGCACTAGAAGAAGGTTGTTCAGCTTTTTCCTCTGGAAACAAGAATGGAAAATTACGTTAAGGAGGTACGAAATTTCTTCCACGGTCCTTAACCTCTCCATGGTCCACCTCTTCCACTTTGGGGAATCTATCTTTGACAGATTCTTTGTTGAAAAGGTGGTCTGACAGGAACCGGAGAGTATGGTTCTTCTGAACAGAATAATTCTTCTTCTTCTTCTTCTTCTCCAATCTGCATGCTGGATCTTTCTTTGTTGTTCCAACTGAGATTGTTGGAAATACTTGTCTTCAAGCTCACAAACTTTTTTCTGGAGAAAGATCTTTCTGGTTGTATCCCAAGGGGGACAATCAGCATATTCACTTTGACGCAGTTGCAGCTACTTAAGAAGTTCTGCAGAGAGTGGTGCTAACGGATGAGGGAAGTTAGCATTCATATTAACATGAACCATATTTACAAATGAGACTAAAGAATCATAACCAGAATCAGTGTCATCACTGTTAGAATCAGGTAGCTGTACAATATTAATCTGACACAGATTATCATCTGACTGATAGGATATATCAGAAGAATAACTTTCAGAATCACTGACAAAACAATAATTTTTTTTTTGTTATGCCTTTTGCAGTAAGAGTATTTACCTTGGCTTTTCCTTTGTCAGATTTCTTTCTGTGGACATTTGTTGGCATAGTGTTTTCCTTTGCAGATAAAACAAGTTGGAGAAAATACCCTTTGGTCTTAAAACTGCTCGTTCAGTTTTTCAGAAAATAATGGATTCTGTATTTGGAGAACTCTCAGACTTTCTAATTGTATACATTGATGATATTATTATTTTCTCTGAGTATCCTAAAGATCATCTGGAACATCTATAAAAATTCTATGATGTTGTATACAAGAATGGATTATGCCTATCAAGCTCTAAAATGGAAACTTTTAAGGATGAGATAGAATTTTCTAGGAATTAAGATAAAAGATGGTTAAATAGAAATGCAAAAACATGTTGTGTCTAAAATCCCAGAGTTTCCTGATGTGACTCAGGGAAAAGGAACAGTTACAAAGGTTCCTGGGATGTGTCAATTACATAGCAGGGTTTTATAAAAACATTGTTGCAGATAGAGTTCCTTTTAAATAAAAGGCTGAAGGACATATGCTCCTGCTTGGAATAATGAAATGACATTGGTAGTCAGAAGAATTAAGAAGGCATGTCCTTGACTCTACGTCCTATGTCCCTGCCTGGAAAAGGAATGAAGATTATTGAATGTGATGCTAGTGATCAGTATCTGGGGAGCTATACTAAAGGAAAGAGACTGAATATGATAAAGAAAAAGTATGCAGGTATGCTTCTGGTTCCTTACATGGTGCTGAAATAAAATATCACTCCATCTCATAAGGATATTCTTGGCAGCAAAGAAAGCTATCAAGGATTTCTTGTTTTTTATACAAAATGATCATTTTCACCTTGAGAACAGATTTAAAATATTTCAAGGCTAGGCTCAATGGTGGTGATCCATGCCAACAAGACTACATTTAATAGAATGCAAGAGATGGGGACTCTGGTTCGACAATTTCTCTTTTGATGTCGAACACATAAGTGGTAAGAAGAACTCTCTTGCAAATTTTGAAAGTAGAGAATTAAATTATACCAAGAAAATCTGCTGTAAATGTCACTCAGAGTGTTCCACGAATATGTTGAACCTGTCTAGGACATAAGAACCTGTCAATAATTATCTTGGAATCCAAGAAAGAGATGTGACCAAACCATGTCATGGGATGCACAACATCAAATTTTGTAGCAAGGAATTATTTCAATGCTAGCCCTTATCAAATGACAGAAGTTTCATGTAGGTTCATTGAACCTAAGATCCCGACATACTGAGTTCCATACTATTACAGGACCCTACCGTCTTTTGCACATCTGAAGTGGCAATGGAGGCATTTCAGGTTTGTAGAGTCTAATGGTTTACCCATTATGGATCATAGGCTCAAACAACTGATTCCCAGAATCAATACTCTTTGGAAATTTGAGTTTTCCAGAATGTGGCCTGAAGGTGATCCTTTAAACAATGATATTTGGAATAGGCCTAGTAGACAAGGTGACAGGCAATATATTGCAAATCATTTCAAACATTTCCTATCTAAATATTTTCCTACCAAAATTTCTGACAATCCATTGATTAATGTCTCCCCTGACACTGCCAGAAATATTATTATAAATTGTAAAATTTCTTGGTATGTAAAAGTTCATTATTATATCAAACCTAACTTGTTTCAGGGCCATCATTCCTAATCTGAATCGTCAACTATGGAGAAGGATCATACTGTATCATACAATGAATGTTCATCCTTCTGCTCCCGAAATGTTCCTACGAATTCCTTACCAGTACCTGTTCCCTACAAGACATCATCTTAACAGAGATGCTGATGGAACTGCTCACATATCAAGAGAATGGTTTGAAAGGACAATAAGGAACCTCCAGCTTTCTAAACGTAATGATGAGTCATCATCCTCTTCAAGTGATGACACTACTAGGCCTAGTGTATAGTTTATTCCATAGTATGCTATGACGACAGGCATGTTGTCATCTCTAATAAAGCAAGATAAGATTCCCATTTAATCTTATTTGAAGCGTGGTGGACCTCACCACTTGTTAAAGGTGCTATCATGGGTGGCATGTACCCATGTGTTGTTGTGTCAGTTCTTACTTTTCCTAAAAGTGAGAATCTTTTGGTCTACCGGGGTTCCCGGTTTCCGGTTTGAAGGTCGCTCGGTTCTACCGGTGAAAAGGTACTCTAATCCTATAAATATGGGATTTGGATTTCATTCACTACGTTGGGGATTAGAACACTTCAGTTGAATCATACAGCTAGATTTTAAAGTTCTTTTGTGTTCTGTAAGTCTAATAGTCTCCCTCAGTTGTAACTTCTTTCATAAATTCTGTGAGTCAAGTTTAGAGTTTAAGCTTTATAATATTGTGATATTCTAAAGACTTGTAATTTCATGATCATATAATATATATATTTGCAATATTTGTATATCGATCCCTTACTCTAGTTAATTGGTATGAGAGCTGGTTAATTAATTTGTTCTATGTTTAAATCTTGTCTATTGGTTGATTTTGTCTTTCAATATATTGTGTGGAAATTTGGTATAATCTTTAGTTGCTATCTGTGAGTTTGAGTTGATACAATGTAATCCAGGCAAAGAGGCGAGGCTCTCGCAAGTAAGTTGTCGTGTGTGTGCATAGTTTAGGTTGTAGCTTAATACCGTAAGCCCTGCCGCAAAGTTTCTCATCAGTACCAGTCTAAAATGGCTGTTGAAGCTCATCCTAGTCTTTCTACTCTAGATATTGAAGATTATCTTGTCATTCTTTTATATGTTTTTTCCCGTAAACTCTGCTATATATTTTCAAGAGGAATCAGATCCACTTCCTGCGTGGAAATTACAAAAAATTCTTTATGATCAAGTGTATTCTAAAGTCTCTTCTTCTCATATTTTAGCCTCTACTGTGTTTAAAACTCATGATTCTGTTATTCAGGTCCCTCAGTCTTCTTCATGTGAATATAATATTCCATTAATTGATCCTGTTGATATTAAGAGTCTTAAAAAGCAAAATGTCTATAAGTTTTCCCATATAGGATGTGTTCAGATTGGTATCACCCCTCTGTTTCCGTCGTGGTTTGAATGCATCTGTGTTATGTTGTCTCATGGATCTTCGCTTTGACAATTTTAAAGATTCTCTATTAGCCACTATCCAAACTGGTCTTAACAATGACCCAATATCCTTTGAAGTATATCCAAATTATCCTGTCAGTCTTACAAAGAATGATCTGTTAAAATATGTATTAAAGCTTCATCTTGCTACAACTGGCTTGAACATGCGACATGGTGCTTGCCCTTTAGCAATACATTATAAAATCATCTATAGGCTTGTAAATACCATGCACCCTGCAGTCAAGCATGGCATTTCCAAAGGCAGCAGCGTGGTGAGTCATGTGAATATAGAGTCTCAAGAGATAGAGCCAGAACTAATATCATGGTCACAGATAAGAGTGCCAAAAGAATGGACTTTGTCCAAGAAGTTTATACAGGCCAGTCAGCCTAAGCTTCAAAATGCTACGGCTGTAAATGAAAATAAAAATGATGTAACATTGTCCTTTAGATCTAGAAGTTCTATATCTTTTATACCTAGATCTAGTTCTTTCTAGTCTTGTAGTTCAAGTTTCTCTGTAGGAGAACCTTCATCAAGTAAACCTGCAAAAGAGCAAGTATTTATATGTAGCCACAATAGTCTTGTTCATGATCCAAACACTGATTTCCTTTGGTGCAATGATTTGAACAATTAATAAAATAGAAATATGTTCCTGAGCAATGGTCCCACCAATAGCATGGCATCAAGAGCCTCTCCTAGTAATTATTCTTTTCCATCAATAGAAAGTTCAGAAGTACTGTTTGCAGATCATTCCTAGAAAGCTGTATTCTAGTATCAAGAGGACAGTGGATAGACAAATAGATCCTTCAGAATCATCAAAGATGTTGAACTGGACAAATAAGGCTGTAAAGCATGTCCATGATAAGTTACAGTCTCAGGAATCTATCTTAGCTGAAATGGAAAAGACACTCAAAGCTATTGAGTTAAATCAGAAAGGAGATGTGTCAGGAGCTCTTAGAATGTTAAATTCTAAGATTGATGATGTTGATAGATCTGTTAAAAAGTTTGAACATGTTGTACAACATACTAACAAGTCTGTTCCTGAGGAAGTTTCTAAGATTGTTTCTTAGAATGTTGTTGATACTATTCAGCCCTTAGTAGATCATTTTGTCACCATAAAAAGTGAGCTATCTACTAAGATCAATGGCTACTAATGAATTAGTTGAGTATGGCATGTCACAGATACAGGAATCTACTGAGCAGATTCTCCAAAAGATAGAATCTGTACAAGATAGCAGTAGATACTCTACCAGTCATACAGCCTCAAATTAGTCAGATCTTGGATAATACCAAGAAGATGGAAAAAGGTGATTCGTCAGATATTGTTTCATGGAAACATGTAACATAACATGCTAGTTCTTCTACTTCTAAAGTTAAGCATAAGCAGTTATTAGACCAATATAATCCCTTATTATTCAATCCAAATGATAAAAAGTCAATAGGTATGGTTAAAATTGAACCAAAAATAGCTGAAGGCATGATTTTAGGAGAAATCCAGTAATACTGGACCAGAACCATTACAAGGTATGGCTAGAGTACAAACTCTACAACCTAATTGGTATAAGTTAGAATGTAGATCTATTGATGAAATCAAAGAAATGGTTCATGGTATGACTGGTCGGGCTAATACTAAATTAGAAATGTACAAGAAAGATCCCCATTCAATAGCTTCAGCAATAGCCAATGGTTTTGTAGGAATCATTAAAAGAATGGTGGGATAAAGTTCCTCACCAAGATCATATCCTACAAAGTGGTTTCATGGGGCTTACTGTTGCTATTATAAAAGAATTTATTAGTGAGTTGGATGATGATAAACTAACCAATACTTCTTTGTTTCTTAGAGCTAGACTGTGTGATATGTCTAGAATTAAAGAATATCAATGTTATATGCAGAAGCTATACTATAACTCTGGCAATATAAATGATGCAACTATGAGGTTAAGATACATAGAATCTTTTCCTCCATATTTCTCTACTGAATATAAAAAGGCTATGCATGAAAGAATCCAGATGAGCTTAGTTTTGGTGCAATAAATCAAATCATTGAAATTACTAATGCTCGAGTGTGTAGAGAAAAGTATGAAAGAAAAGAGGCCAGGAAAAATGAAAAGTTTCTTGGTTTTAAATTTTGCTAAGATGTTTGAAACTGATCCCTTTGGTTGCAACAAGCAGGACAAGCATAAGATAAAGGTGCAAAGAATTCACTTCTTTCTCAAAAAGGGTCAGAAAAAGAAGAAATTCAAAAGGTTTAAAATGTATGAGAAATCATTTTTAGAAAAACCTTTCAAGAAATTTGTTTTCCGTAAAAATAAGTATGTTGGGAAAAGAAAGAGATTTTCTCCAACTTGTTTCATATGTAAAGGAAAACATTATGCTAATAAGTGTCCTCAGAAGGACTCTGACAAAGGAAAAGTAAAGGTGAATGCTCTTGCTGCAAAGGGCATAACAGAAGAAAATTATTGTTTTGTCAGTGATTCTGACAGTTATTCTTCTGATATTTCTTATCAGTCTGAGGATAATATACTTACAGGTTAATTTTGTACAGTTGCATGATTTTAGCAGTGATAGCACTGACTCTGGTTATGATTCTGTTAGTCTGATTTGTAATATATGGTTCATATTAACATGAATGCTAACTTCCCTCATCCGTTAGCACCACTCTCTGCAGAAACTTCTTCTTAAGCAGCTTGGAACTCCATCAAAGTAAATATGCAGATTGTTCCCCTTGGGATAAAAATAGAAAGATCCTTTCTCTAGAACAAAGTTCTGTGAGCTTCAAGATAAATACTTCTAGTAGTCTCAGCTAGAAAAACAAAGAAAGATCCACAGGCAGATTGGAGAAGAAGAAGAAGATGATGAATTATTCTGTTCTGAACAACAATACTCTCCTGTTCTAATCAGACCACCTTTTCAACAAAGAATTCATCAAAGACAGACCTCCCTAAAAGAGGAAGAGGTGGATCAATGGAGAGGTCGAGGACGTGGAAGAAATTTTGTACCTCCACAGTGAAGTTTTCCCTTCTTGTTTCCAGAAGAACAAGTTGAACCAGGTACATCTCAATCTAGAATGCCTCCATTGCCATTTTAATGTACAGAACACCATGGGGTCCTGAACAGAATGAAATTGAGTAGTTGGAATTTTAGGATCTACGAATCGGCAGGCAACCTCTATCATTTGGTAAGGACTGACTGAAATGATTCCTTGTTGCAGAAGTTGATGCTGAGCATCCCATGAAATTGTTTGGTCACACCTTTTCTTAGACTCAAGATAATTGTGACAAGTCCTTGTATCCCAAACTGGTTCAACATACTCATGAAAAACTTGGGTTACACTTAGAGAGACTTTCCTGGTATGATTCAATTCTCTACTTGCAAAGTCTGCAAGAGAGTTTTTCTTACCACTTATATGTTCGACGTCAAAGAGAAATTATCGAACCAGAGCCCCCAACGCTACATCCTATTGAATGCAGTTTTGTTTGCAGGATCACCACTGTTGAGTCTTGCCTTGAAATCTTTTAGATCTGATCTCAACAGAAAATGATCATTTTGAATAAAAAACAAGAAAGCTTTAATTCTTTTCTTTACTTCCAAAATCTCTTTATGAGTGGAGTGATATTTCAGTTCTGAACCATGAAAAGAACCTAAGGCATATCTATATACCTTTTCTTTATCATGCTTAGTCTCTTCCTTCAAAACAATACCCCAATATAGATCACTGGCATCACACTCTATTATCTTCATTCCTTGTCCAGGCAGGGAAATAGGAGGTAGATCAAGCACTTGCTTCTTGATTCTTCTGACTGCCAATTTCATCTCATTATTCCATGTAGGAGCATCTTTTTTCAATCTTTTATTTAAAAGAACTCTATCTGCAACAATATTTTTATAGAAGCCTGCTACATAATTAACACAACCCAAGAACCTTTGTAGCTGTTCTTTTTCTCTGATCTCATCAGGGAATTCTTGGATTTTAGACACCACATGTTTCTGCATTTCTATTGAACCATCTTTAATCTTGATGCCTAAAAAGTCTATTTCATCTTTAAATGTTTCCATTTTGGAACTTGATAGGCATAACCCATTTTTATACACAACATCATAGAATTTTTCTAGATGTTCTAGATGGTCTTTAGGAGATTTAGAGAAAATGAGAATATCATCTATGTATACAATCAAAATCTCTGATAAATCTCCAAATATAGAATCCATTACTTTTTGAAAGACTGAAGGAGCAGTTTTGAGACCAAAAGGTAATACCTTCCATTCATACTGACCTCCAGGGACTACAAATGTTGTCTTATAGGTGTCTTCTGACCTCAAGAAGATCTGCCAAAAACCACTTTTCAGGTCGAACTTGCTGTAGACCTTTGAGCCTTTGATTCTTGTCAACAGATCATCTTTCGCAGGAATTGGATGTTGTACTGCAGATATAAATTTATTAAGAGGCTTGTAATCCACTACTAACCTCTTCTTCTGTCTGAGCTGTTCACTTCTTTTATTTACATAGAAAGCTGCACATGCCCATGGAGATTTTGATTCTTGTATGAAACCTCCTTGCAAAAGCTTTTTGATTTCATCATGGCATTCCTTTCTTTCTGAAGGAATCATTCCTCTATGATGGGCTCTGAACTTTGGAAAAATCTCCTTGCCTTCTGTGTCTTTTATCAGCTGTAAATCAAGTGAACAAACATGCTTTTTCCTAGAGATAAAAGCATGCGGGTTGTCAGAACAAAGATCTTTTCTGATCTTTGCTACAATCTCATCAATATTAGCTTTACACATAGATATGGATCTATGAATCCATTCATGACTAACTTCCTTTCTATGGTCTGTAATGGGAACAATAGACTGAAAAGTATACTTTCTAGGTATCAACACATCTGGGTTAAACAAGGAAATATAATCTCTGTTGATACTAAATGTTCCACATTCTTGAAGGGCGTCTACACCTATGATACAGTCATAGGAAATCATGTCATGTTGGTAAAATCTCAAGTTTCTTGTAAAGCCTTCTATTTGGATAGGGATTTCAGCCACAAACTTAGAAATGACTTCTTTTTTATCAAACATAATTTTTAAATGAGTTTCTGCCCAACAATCTGGGGGAATAGCCTTAGACCTAAGCAATCTTATATCTGCACCAGTGTCTATCATAGCATCTAAAGTATATGGCTTTATATGAGGAATGCATATGGTAATAGTTATGAAAGGATTCTGGGTGCAACTGATAGTGCATACCTCTGGATCTGGTACTGTTCTTTCTTCTTCTTGCTGTACAATTTGTTGAAAGGCTTCCTCGAAGTCATTGTTTTCTTTTTCTTCCTTTTCTTCTTCAGTGATGAGCTTTTTATACTCATCTGTGGCTTTTGCTATGACTTTTTGTAGGAATTCTATCCTATTCCTCCTCCATTTTTTTGGATCAAGAACAGGTTCTTGAACATGTTCTTGAGATGTACCTGGTTCAGCTTGTTCTTCTTGAAACAAGAAGGGAAAACTTCATTGTGGAGGTACAAAATTTCTTCCACGTCCTCGACCTCTCCATGGTCCACCTCTTCCTCTTTGGGGAGTCTGCCTTTGATGGATTCTTTGTTGAAAAGGCGGTCTGATAGGAACAGGAGAGTATGGTTCCTCATAACAGAATAATTCATCTTCTTCTTCTTCTTCTCCAATCTGCATGCGGATCTTTCTTTGTTGTTACAACTGATACTGCTGGAAATATCTATCTTCAAGCTCACAAAATTTGTACTGGAGAAAGATCTTCTAGTTGTATCCCAAGGGGGACAATCTGCATATTCACTTTGACAGAGTTGAAACTGCTTAAGAAGAAGTTCTGCAGAGAGTGGTGCTAACGGATGAGGGAAATTAGCATTCATGTTAACACGAACCATATTTACAAATGAGACTAAAGAATCATAACCAGAATCAGTGTTGTCACTGTTAGAATCAGGAAAATGTATAAAATCAACTTGAAGTAGATTATCTTCAGACTGATAAGAAATATCAGAAGAATAACTTTTAGAATCACTGACAAAACAATAATTTTCTTCTGTTATGCCCTTTGTAGCAAGAGCATTCACCTTTGCTTTTCCTTTGTTAGAGTCCTTCTGAGGACACTTATTAGCATAATGTTTTCCTTTACAGATGAAACAAGTTGGAGAAAATCTCTTTCTTTTCCCAATATACTTATTTTTCCGGAAAACATATTTCTTGAAAGGTTTTTCTGAAGAAAATTTCTCATACCGTTTAAACCTTTTGAATTTCTTCTTTTTCTGACCCTTCCTTGAGAAAGAAGTGCATTCTTTGCACATTATCTTTTTGTCCTGCTTATTACAACCAAAGGGATCAGTTTCAAACATCTAGCAAAACTTAAAACCAAGAAACTTTTCATTTTTCCTGGCCTCTTTTCTTTCATACTTTTCTCTACACAATCGAGCATTAGTAATGTCAATGATTTGATTTATTGCACCAAAACTAAGCTCATCTGGATTATTTACATGCATAGCCTTTTTATATTCAGTAGAGAAATATGGAGGAAAATATTCTATGTATCTTAACCTCATAGTTGCATCATTTATATTGCCAGAGTTATAGTATAGCTTCTGCATATAACGTTGATATTCTTTAGTTCTAGACATATCACACAGTCTAGCTCTAAGAAACAAAGAAGTATTTAGAACTTTATCATCATCTACTTCACCAATGAATTCTTTTATGATAGCTGCAGTAAGCCCCATGAAACCACTTTGTAGGATATGATCTTGGTGAGGAACTTTATCCCACCATTCTTTAATAATTCCTACAAAACCATATTCTATTGCTGAAGCTATTGAATGGGGATCTTTCTTATACATTTCTAACTGAGTATTACCCCAACCAATCATACCATGAACCATTTCTTTGATCTCATCAATAGATCTACATTCTAACTTATACCAATTAGGCTGTAGAGTTTGTACTCGAGCCATACCTTGTAATGGTTCTGGTCCAGTATTACTGATTTCTCCTAAGATCGTGCCTTCAGCTGTTTCAGGTTCAATTTTAACCATCCCTATAAACTTTTTATCATCTGGCTTGAATAATAAGGGATTATACTAGGCTAATAACTGCTTATGCTTATCTTTAGATGCAGAAGAACTAGCATGTTCTGTTACCTGTTTCCATGAAACAATATCTGACCAATCACCTTCTTCTTCCTTCTTGGTATTATCCAAGATCTGACTGATTTGAGGCACGATGACTGATAGAGTATCTACTGTATCTTGTACAGATTCTATCTTTTGGAGAATCTGCTCAGTAGATTCATGTATCTGTGACATGCCATACTCAAATAATTCATTAGTAGTATTGATCTTAGTAGATAGTTCACTTTTTATGGTGTCAGAATGATCTACTAAGGGCTGAATAGTATCAATAACATTCTGAGAAACAACTTTAGAAACTTCCTCAGGAACAGACTTGTTAGTATGTTGTACAACATGTTCAATTAATTATTAATTTCAATTTTTTAGTTTTTTATTATTTTTACTTTCTAATTATTATTCATTGTAGTTTTCTATTTTTTATTTTTAATATTTACTTCTTTATTAATTTTCATTCTTATTTTTTATTTTTGCTATTTTTAATTTTTAATTTTTAACTTTCAAATTTTTAATATTTTATTTTAATCATTTTTAATAAATAATTTTAATTAATTTTTATTTTTATTTATTTTTTTTTAATTTTTATTTTTTTAATGTTATTTTAATTGTTATTATTTTAAATTTTAAAACAATATTTATTTTTATTGTTTTAATTACGCTGAAAGTGTTCCCCCTATGGGAAAGACCCGCAATATTGAATATGTAGACATGTATGGAATCGGTGACCCTATTATCTGCAAAGATGGCGTGGTGGTTTTTGATTGCTTCTGGTGGATTGCCTTTGTTTCTGCTGGCAATTGTATGACAAATCTGATAGGGATTACTAGGAGTCCCAGCTATATAAATTCTCCAGAATACTGCCCAGTGACATCAAACACAGGCTAGAAGTATGATATGATGCGCTCAACGAAGAAGCCACGGCCATCACTGATTAAGATATTCAAAGGCACCTTATATCACACAGAGAAAAATGGAATTGAATTAAGTTTATGTTGTGTTTCCTCACATTCATCATCTAATCCGATTCATTTATTCCTGATAACACCTCAAGAACTATTGCTTTATTAGACAGAGATTCCATGGTCAAGGCTAAAGCTCAATCCCACATAATCGAAAGAAAATATCTCCACTTGGAATAAAAATGTAGCAGCAAACTTTGCGGCCTTCAGTAACAAATCTTCATTAACATGCACACTATGATTAGGATATACTCTACAATTAACATTTTTCCAGCATTTTTTTCCAACCAAGATTTATTAAAAAATTACATCATTTAAAAATAAGAAAAACAACTCCTTGAGTTAGTCAAAATCTGCCCAAATAACAAAGGCAATCCATTTTACCTTGAATGAAAATTATGAGACATCAGCTTTAAAATTGTATGCATTTATTTTATACAAGAAATTTTTTATTGTGAAAAGATTTCGGGAAATACGTAAGGGATGTGTGTGCTTCAGGTCTTCTACTAGTTGTATTTGATTTATATGGTTTCCACTAAGTGACATTTTAAATTGGAGTTTTCTATCCTAATTTTTTATCGACCTGTTTTGTAGGATTTTGAAGCGCTGACTCCAAACTTGCTGGCATGGACCATAGAGACAATTGAAGGAGGTGGTTTGGTGGTTTTGCTTCTTAGTTCTCTGTCCTCCCTGAGTGGTCTCTACACTATGACTATGGTTAGTATATTAATTCCTTGTTCGTTTTGGGAATTAATTACATGTTAAATATCCCATGTATCTTCTACCCTAGCTCATATAATTTTTTGCTCTCCAAATCATCAAATTGGTTTTGAAATTCAAATTTTAGATGGTTAGCCATTATTACACTTGTATTTGCATGTTGGAAGTATTACTCACATTTCTTTTCATGATATGCTACTCCTTGGAAGCTGGAACCATTAGTAAATTTGTCCCGATGATGATATGTATTTTTGATAGAAAAGCATTTTTTTGAATTGATAAACAAGCAATGAAACACACTACAAAACAAATTCCTCAATCTGTGTGGGGTTTTGAGATCCAAGAACACCGATGTAGTGTAAAGCACGATCTGGATACAAGGAAAATGCAATTGGAATATTTCAAAAACATTCCTGCCCCTCGCCATCCTAACTTCATTGTTTTCTCATCTTTTGAGAGGCAGAAGCTATTGTTATCCCCTATTGAAAAAACATATGATCTTACTGTTGTAACATCTATGCCAAAACTTATTGCCATTGAAGAGGATCCTTAAGAAGTTTTCCAGCTTCTTTAGGACTTGGATTCTTTCATCATTCCAGATCCTTACTTGATCTCGAAGGCTGAACACATCAGGATATTTTATCCATTTGATTCAAATTTAAATCTCTAGAAGAGATTCCAGCGAGAATGGCTTCAATTTGACCTTTTGTTACCCTCAACAGTTCATGTTTGTGTTTTCTTCTTTTCCTTTTCTTTTCTCACCAATGGAAATTCAGCTTATGCTTTCCTAGATCTAAGGATATATTTTTTATTCATTGATTTGATTTAGGAGGACTCTAATTTGGTAGAGAGGAAGCTGAATGTGCCCATAGAAGTGATAGATGTAGCACTCTTACTGTGGGCCAATTATTATTTACTTTTTGCATGTAAATCCACTCAAATTGTCCATTTTTACACAAGACTAAGCATAAGTTGAGATCTTATATGTTGTGCCTTAACAATTGCTATAGAGACACGTATCTCCAAAATAAATCATAAAATAATTTACAATTTTGTAGATCTCTAAAAACAGAGGTAAATTAATAATTAAGGATTTTATCCACAACGGAGTCAAGTGTTAAAATTGGAGAGTAGGGATGGGAGATATGGAGACATGTTGCATGGAGAGTGCAACCTTCACCAAGTAAAAGCAGAGTATACCATGTAAACGTCCATTAGACCTTTTTATTTTTTCTTTGACATTTTTTATGGAATGCCACAAAAATGCTTTTCAAAAGAAGGTAGAGGTGCAGATCTCAGGGATAATTCCATCTACCATCCATATTTTTGTGGTCCTTATATTGAGCCGAATAATATTAAACCTGGAAATTAATGGCAAGTTCGAAAAGGAGTGAAAATTATACTTCGCCGCAAAATCCCCACCCTTTGTCATGCTCTTTGGATGTAAGCAAAGAATGATCTATGGGGATCCTCTAAAATAGGATAAGATGGAAGAGTATTCTAAGGCCAACATACACAAATTGCCGGTTCACAAAGTGGTCTAGGGCTATAAAATAAGAGCCATATTCATACAAGGTTGTAAAGGAATTATAAGGGGAATATACACATAATCACTAAGGATATGAGGTGTAACACCTTACTAGATCCAGGGGACATCTAAGAAGAAGTAAGAGCTAAGGGAGAAGAGAGTGTCATTAGGTGGTCAACAAGAGCTATCTAAGGATTGTAAGGGTGCTTCTAGGGAAAAGAAAAAGTTGTAAAATAAAGGCTATAATGTTAGATAATAAATTTCACTCCAAACACAATTCTTAATAGCCTATTGGAAGTGTAACTAAAAAAAATAACTAGACTCATAATGTATCTAAATTTATAATATGTCCCAGCTCTATCGGAATTTCTCCCTTAATATTGTTTGAGGACATATTCCAATAACATAATATTGCTCGACTCATTAGACCATGGGTGTATTATATATGAATGCTTAATGTGCTTGACATAACCCTTCCACAATCATCATATACATGATCGATCAGCAGCACAAAATATAATCTAAAAGAACTTACAAATAAGTAAGTCTTCCAAGCTTCCGAAATTCAAAAGGCAATGTTCCACAATTCAAGAGGCAACATGCAAACTTAGAAAAGCTTAGAGGAAAACATATTCCATAAATCTGTCACACACGACCCCTAAACTATGCAAAAAAAATTCAAAAAATCCTTTGCTTATTGGTATTTGGTCGCCATGTTCTCCAATTATTGTCGGACATTAGAAAGATTACATAAGAAGCCAAATGTCTACAATCCACCAATCATGACATGAATTTAGCATAACAGTGTTATCCTGTAAAATTGACAAAGGCAATTTTACAGATAACTATACCAAAATTTTGTTTCGATCCCTCATCAGGGATCCCTTGCGTTCGGAACATTGCAAAATCCCTTCCCGGGAAATCTGGTTTTTCGAACTTAGTCATTTTTTGGTCTTTTTGGCCGGGCACATAGAATGACTATGCAACATCAACTTTTGATGTGCCCCCTTTAAACCTTTGGCGCATGTTTTCTTGTGTCAACAGGTGTTTTGGTGCGCCTCTGCCTGTTGAGGCTTCCCTGCGTGCGCTGAGGCGCATGCGCCTTCCTGTCGACAGACATTTTGTTGCGCCTCTTTTTGGTGCGCCACAGGCACACATTTTCCTATGTCAACACCACTTCCGGTGCGCCATAGGCGCACATATTTTTGTGTTGACGAGTCTTTCGGTGCACCAAAGGGCGCACGTTTTCTCATGTCGACAGCTCATTTGGTGTGCCCCTTTTAAAATTTGGGGGCGCATTTATTGCTGCCTCGCCTATATATAGGCGCATCTGTGCTGTCATTGTCACTCTTGCAAAACACGTGACTATTTTCATTATTTTCTCTGACCCTATCAGCGCACCTGCCTTGTCGCTTTCGATTGCGTTGTGGACCCGTTCTCACGCTTTTTCATCATTTATATCCGGGTAAGTGGCCTTCTGCCCTTCGTGCATTTTGTTTTTGTGGTTTTTGGCTGTTTGTGGGTGTCTTTTGGATTGAAAAGAAAGATAAAATTCATGAATTTTCTTCCTTCCCCCCTTGTTGTCTTTCCCCATTTCCTCCTCCTCTTTCTAGATCTGCTAGTAGAGGAAGCTCTGTCCTAAAAAATAATAGCTTGGAACCCCTTTTGGTATAGCACCTCTTCATATCCCACAATGAAGCTTGCAGAAGAAGCTTAGCCATATGGAAACCCTCTGAAGAATCAAGCCTTAAAAAGGAAACTGCATTTTCCTTCTCCTTTGGCGCACCCAGCATCCATGCAACAGTCTCTTTCTATGCGCCAAATTGTGTCATGCGGACCCTTCATGCGCCGTGCCAGTTCCCTTAAGCGCGCAAAATGCACATGTTACATAAACCCTATATGCAACCTTTGGCGCACCGATGTTCCGTGCAACATGAAAGATACATGCGCCACGGGCGCATCCTATTCCCATTCAACACAAAGTTTACATGCGCCTTTTACAAAATACATCCACATGGCACAGGCGCACTTGTCCTTACAGCAACACAGAATGCATCCTACAATGTTTACGCGTCATGCACCCTTTGGCGCTGATTTAACCCTTACAACAGTCCTTTCCTGTGCGCTTTACCTATTTAGCTCTATAATTTGCAATATCTGTGCGCCATGCGCCCCGAGGCCTCAAAATTGCTAACTCTTTCTTTTGTCAGCATTTCAATGGAAAATCAAGCAGCTGACATGACTTTCTTCGATTGGGTTTCACGTCTTATTCTTGCAGATCAGCAATTAAACTCAGAAGAACATATGTCAACATCAAGCAAGAGGCCTACCAAATCTAAAGGCAAGGCCAAGCTCACAGAGGAAGAAATGAAGTATAAATATCAGAGGGTCAGAATGCCCGACTCCCAGGCCGAGTGTGACCTGGACATCAGAGACTCAGAGTTGGGTCATATTGATTTGGAGGAATTCTGGGTCAGGACTCAGAAGGTCACAAGAAGTCCGTGGATGGACAAACTGATAGGCAGTGCCCTGCACTTTGCTGGAGGAGTCCCAGTCAGCGCTATTAACAATGAATTTATGATGGTGGTTGCCCGGTGCTATAATAAAGACACAAGGTGTGTCATAAATGAGAAGGGCGAGGTCGTAATCAACCTCACTGCCCGCCACTTTGAGATAATACTCGGCATTCCTCATCACCGGCACTTTGTGGCCGTCAGCCAAGGAGATTGCATCAAGGCATGGGACGACAATGAAGATCAGTGCATGCAGCTGATGAACGAAGTCTATCTGAAGAATAAAAAGGTAGTGACCCGTTGGCCACAAATCATTCACCGCAGTGATTTTTCAGAGGAGCTCAGTGACACCATCACGTTCCTGAGTAGGGTGTTTGGGCTTCCTGACGCCCACTTTTTCCACAAATGGATGCTGCGGTATTTAGAAACCATGAACAAAAATGTGCCTGATCAACGCTTCGAATGGGCAGAAATTATAAGCAGCACATGATATCAGAACAGCTGCAACAATTCCCCACAACTGGGAGATTCTACATGAATTCCTATGTCGTTTACGCTGCAGCTTCAGAGAGAGACTACCCAGCCCTGATGCGGAGTGGGGTTTGGCCCCAGGTCAAAATATATGAATACTATCCAGAATTGAAGCTAGAAAATAGCATCCCTCAATTTACAAAGATCAACGATGCATTTTTCTACTTCATCATCTGCCTGTTGAGGCCAAATATGACTTACGGTCACACGACCAAGAGCATAGTGACAGCCACTGAGAAATGGGGGGCCCTGTTCACCCAATTCCCCACATTTACTTATCTGAGAGCGACTAACTTCTTGGGAGAGCCAACTAGACTGCCAAGGTATGTTGGGCCCAAGTTGATTCTGCTAGAGCTGTCAAGACAGCTAATCACCTACCATGAGAAGTGCCTCAAAAGAAAGAAGGGTGGAACTCCTTTCCCCCTCACAGTGGGTAGATATACATGTCTTACTCATCACAAGGCAAAAGACATGTTTACAGAGCTGGAGCTGCTCAATTTGAAACATGAATTCCCAGCTAGACCCACCTTCGACTCGAGGAATTGTCTGCCGAGGGCTAAGCTCGATCCAATCCACGTCCCTCAGATCAAGGATATCTACATCGACCTGTATCATGAGGTGGAGCTTAGGAGGAAGGACCATTCTCGTTTGGCATTGGTAGAAATCATCCAATACGGGGTAGCCATCGTCCCCAAAGGCTTCCAAACTACTGAGGAGGAAGTAGATCAAGTATATCTTGATACAAGTGGGGACAATTGGCCTTTTGCGGCGACTGATAGAAACAAAGCACCTCAGACAATTGAGGAAAGGGTCAAAGAAACTCTGCGCAGAACAGAGCATTGGTGCCGAATGAACGGACTCATCTACCTCGGGGTTGATTTCACAACCTCCCCATTGGGTAACACACCTTCTCAATATAAACAGCAGCCTAAAGGCAAAGGAAAAGGAAAAGAGGGTGAATCCAGCATTTCTCAAGAGGAAGCTCCTGAAAGTCCTCCTTCCGCTACACCCGAACAGGTCATAACTCTGGCTTCTCCAGAGAAAGGAACGGAAGAAGATGTTCCAATAGGCCCATCCACTCAGGATATCGGCACTGCTGCAACTACCAAGGTCCCTTCTGTCCCTTCTTCTTCTCCTCCCTTCCCTCCTCGAGTAACTCAAACGACCATTCCTTTGGTCGTGTCCTCTCCCCCTTCTTCTATTGTTCCTCCCGCTTCTTCGTCCGTCTTCTCTTCTCTCGCGGACCTCTCCCCCTCCATTTCTTCCCTCATCTCTGAGCTCCCTTCCCTTCCTATGTCTTCCCCTCCTGCAGTATCTGTTCCTCCCGTGAGCACTTCTCCGGCCTCCCTCTCGATGCTGCCTCCAAGTGTCTCCACGTTTTTCCCTTCTACTACTGTAGCTGCCCCCTTCTCTTTTTTCGGCCCTTCTCCCATAAGTCCAACCCGGATCTCCCAGCGCTTAAGTCAGCAAAAAAGGAAAGTTCCCATCGCTCCGATGGACTTCTCTGTAATCCCGTCCAAAGGGACAAAAAAGCAGAAACCCGTCACACGCTTCTCTCAGAGTGCTTCGGGAGAAAGGGTGATGGAGATCGCATACCCTAATCCCCTCAAGGATAAAAAGGATCTGTCTCCGACAAATTATACAGTGACTCAAGTCACAATGGGTACATCTTCTGAGAGCCTTCAAGGAGAAGCCTTATCTGCAGTCAATGCCCTCTGCAAGAAGCTTCAAGAAGCTAAAGAAGAGAAAAGGCTATTGAAAGAGCAAAACAAACATCTGCTCCAAGCCTTACAGAAGATGGGCAGTGCACCTCCCGCTACTGCCGCTGAGACTCCTGAGCCTCTGAGCTAGGATAAAATTAATGAATATGCAAAGATCGGCGAGTAGGGCATGGCAGTTTCCGCTTGGAGGAGCCAGATCCTCAAGGACAGTGAACGAGTAATCGCCAAGTTCTCTTATTTATATCTAAACATCAAAAAGGTCAATAAAGAGCTCCAAGCGTTAGCAGGACCCATATCTGAAGAGCTGGACCATGCTAGGCTGCATCATGAGACCTTTCAACAAATGTTCGACTGTTCAGTTGAAGATCTGGTTAAGTTCGGTGTCTTCGGCCATCCCAGGGCCCTCAATAAAGTCATTTCCACTCTGGACTACCGGATGGATCAACTGAAGTTTGTCCTTGAAAAAATTGATAAGGTAAAGGAAGAAGCCCTGGACACGATGCACCAAATGGAACAAATCGTTCTCAACATGTCTCCAGGGTTGCTTACTCCTTCCTTCGCCTTAAGGAAAGTTGATGAAACCATCCAAATCTTCAAGGAGATCGTTTCACGAGGGCTAGGGCTAGAGGTCACTTTTGACGCATAATCTATCAATAACCTACTGGCCTGTCGTGATTTCATCGGGTTCCTCATAGAAGCGGAGAAAGAATATTCCAAACTCCCAGAGAAGCTCATAGACGAGCGGGAGACTTGTGAGGCGATCAGTGAGCGACACAAGGATCCTTCCCAGGATCAACTAGGGCCCATGATCAGCAAGTTCATGGAATACCGCGCTCAATTCCACATCTCGTCACCTGAGCAGCAAAAGCAAGCTACTCCCTTTCGGCCGCAGGATGACGATGATGAATAGTGGCTTCTTCTTCTCCTTCTCTCTCTTCTTCGACTTTCTTTTTGTGAATATATGGGGTATGTTGACACAAATGATGACATCATCCATGTTGCACCATGGGATGATGTCATCCATCAAGTTGTCAAAAGTCAACATGACTTTGAGATATTTTGTAAATATTTTTGTAAATAGGTGGTTGGCTCCTTTTTGCCTTCTTTTCTCTCCTTCTTCTATAAATACCCCAATGCTTGTTGTATTGGGTATGAGTGAATATCTTTCAGATGAAAAATAGAAGTAAGGAGAAAAGACTTTGAGCTTTTTGTAACAGAAGGAATTATTAATACAATATTTAGACTTTGTGTTGAATACATGTGTTATTTACATTGGATCTTTCTTACGTTGGATCTGTGTGTTTATTCTGTTGAATTTACTTCTGTTTTATTGTCATTTATTCATCAGTATTGCTTTGCTCGTTTATGTAAGTAGGTTTGGCTCTGTTTACTACCAATCCCAAAACATAAACCCTCTGACCTTTCTGCTTTGGAATTCATTTCTTTTCTCCCTTCGAACCTGCTCTTTCTTCATCCTCTCTTTCATTCCTTTCTCTTCACAGTCGGAAATACCCCTACTGGGATGAGATCCCAAACCCCCGAAGGCAGAATATTATGAGACTTGCACAAGATTCTTGCTGGTAGAATAGCAATAAACCAGTTTCGCTTTGCTGACTTAAAGAGGGGCTATGCCCTACACACTGTTGGCTCGTTTATCCATAGATCTGCCCAAGCGACAGATTTTCGGACCAACAAACAGTAAGGGCACTTCCCACAGATTGAAGAGGCCAATTCAAGACTCTGCCTAACTCAACAATTATAATTGAAAGAAGGAAACTGGGTATCTTCTTTACCTTCAAATTGAGTACCAGCCCACAACCAACTCGTAACTGGCAACGAAACGGAACCATCACTAATGCAGTTTCCAAAAGGTTACAGACTGGGAAGAAACTGACTCAACCCATTCACAATGATTGTTTTCTAATGTAGATGGTGTTGGGCATTAAAAATGAGAAATAGGCACAACCCATTGCATTTCTTGCAACACAAGTATCCCAAGCTGAGATTTGAACATATGTCATTTATTTGGAAGTTATTGTTCTTCTCCCTCGAGGGTAGTATAGGAAGTATATGTATGAACGCTAAGATTTAGAATATCTCTTGTTAAATACTAATCAGCCTTTGCAAACTTGATGTTTATGTTAAGAGAAACTGGTCAATGGGATCATTCCCACGTGAAATATGAACCTCTGCCACCTAGGAAAACATTATTATTGTTCATCCCATATCATGTTATAAGAAGTAAAGCTATGGATGTTAAGCGGTAGAATAATTGATTTTTAAAGAAATTTCAGCCTCTTCAAGGACTTGATGTTTCTGTTCAAGGAAACCATATGAAGTTTATTTTATAGTGATTTTTATCGAAGTTCAAGCCATGCTAAATTGAATTTTATAGTGACTCATCTATATTTCTACACATACAAAATCAATCACCCATAGTTTAAACAAACACAACTACAAAAGTAAAAACTATCCCTATAACACAAATAACATATACCATTTTTTGTTTACAAAATGCCTCAAAGAAATGTGGTCTCATGAAATTCTATGATTGTAAGATATGCACAAAATAGCTCTAACAATGATGCACTCAAACTCGTTGAGGTAATAAAGAAATTTGGAATGTACCATAACCATTTCAGATTTGTTTATATATAATTGCATATTTTGTCTCATTTTAGTTTCAAGGAGAGATAATATGTTAAAGCACTTAGTCGTTCTTTCAATCACTTCACATTCACAACATTCTTGAGAGTGAGTAGTAGCAAGCTTACATGTCTCACTTGCATTTGCAACATTTGTTTTGGCTTTAATAGAAAATCAATATTGTCAATCACACCCCTTATCAACATCAACTACAAAAGTAATAATTGTCTTCTAAATCGAATAACAAATACCATTCAGTGTTCACATTGCCTAGTACACATGCGATTGCTAGTTTTAATAATGACTTTAATAATATTATTTTCTTACATAATCATGCAGGTGATTATTAATTTTTATTATTTTTTTAATTTTTATTAATTTTTTAATTTTTATTATTTTTTTAATTTTTTAGTAATTTTTAATTTTTATTAATTTTGTAAAAAAAAAATTAAAATTAGTTTTTATTAATTGTTTCAAAAAAAATTGCTAAGGTTATTTAGGGAGAAGGCCTTAGCCCTTTGTGGCATCACCAGCCCACACCGGCCGTAAAACCATCTAAGGATGGAAGTTTAAAGCTCTCGGCTAGCCCACGGATTAAACCACATTATCCAAACCATCGGTAGTAGGCCGCCTTAACACGGAGCCGAGATTTGAACTTTGGACCTCCCAATTACTAGGAGACCCAATAACCGTCACACCACTACCCGTTGGATTGTTATTATTTTTAATTTTTAATTTTTAATTTGCATTTCTAATTTCTAATTTTTATCAAATTTAATTTTTGTTAATTTTAATTTTATATATTATATTTTTTTAATATATAAATTTTCTTAATTTATATTAATTATTAACTTTTAATAATTTTATTTTTTAATTTTTATAAATTTTGGTTTTAATTTTTCATTAATTTTTAATTTTTATTAATTATAATATATATTCTCCCACCCCCTGGGTTTCGAAAAGTTAACTTTGACGGGGCCTCCAAAGGCAACCTGGGCTTTCAGGGGCAGGGTGTATAGTTTGAGATGAGAATGGTGCTCTAATTTGTGTTGGTTCACTTCGCCTACCTAATGGGACTTGCACCATAGCAAGCCCAAGCACTTCTCTTTGGTGTAAAATTGGTAGTTGAGAATGGTTCTCATTTGATCATAGAAGGTGATTCTCAGGTCCTGGTCCAAGCCATCAAGAACGGCAAAACCTCTCATTGGGTTGTACAGGACCTTATTTCAAATATCTTTTTTTGGTTGAATAAGTTAGATGTTTGGCACATAGGGCACGTTCTAAGAGAAGCTAATTCGGCGGCAGATTTACTTGCCAACATGGGGGTGACAGAAGTTGAAGTTATAGTTTCCTCTAATGATGTTAACAGTTGGCAAGGCCTAGTAGTAGTTATTAATCGAGAGTCATATTCTAATCATCTTGATTCTCTCCCTGCTTGCCTTGTGTGAGCTTTCCTTTTTGGTGACGGAGCTCGGTTTGGAAAGTTCATTCTTCCTTCTTCTCTACTCATGGTTCTTTCGCAGGTTTGGTTCTTTGTGTTGTTTTCATGGTGGTCCCTCCTATTTTGTGTCTCTTTTTGTGAGGGGAAAGCAAGGAAATGGCATTTTATGGCCTCGTCTCTTAGGGTCGCCTCAGGAAGGTGTTTAGGATTAGCTTTGATTCTGTTTGCAACGCAGTCAGGAGAATTATTGGGGATCGTTATCTTTAAGGGTCGAGTGGAGCTAGGGTGAACGTTGATATTGCTTCCGCCTTTGTCACCAATTTGCTCGCCATTGGGAGAAACAAGGAGGAAACGTTGGTTATTGCTTAGCATTTGATTCTACCGAAGCATGCGGTCGGTCTCAAGGAGGAGGTGGTTGGTGTCAACAAGTCGATAGTGGTAGAGGAGCCAGTTTTAGATGCTCGGGTGCATGTGGTAGAGCTGGAGCGGAGGTATGCAACCCTCCTGGATTTCACCATTTTAGTTCACAGTATTTACATGACTAAGGGTTCAGGTCCAGCATATTTTCCCTCTCTGGATTTGAACTGCTTGGCCTCCCTCATTACCCCAGTTTCCTCCCAAGGATCGCAACCACTAAGGGAAAATGGGCCTACAACTTTCTTCTTAAAGCGGCCGCGACTGGGGATGGCAGGGGCAGTGTCAGGCTCCGAAAGAGGAAAGCAGATGTCTCTAAGGCCGCAGAGGCCGGTGTTAAAGTTCCTTCTGCTCCTGCTGCCAAAGTGAAAATTGAAGTCATAGATGTCTTTGATTAGCATGGTCTCTATAATCGGCTATTATATGCTATAGTATTATAGGCTTTTTGGTTTTTGTATTCAGGGTAGAAGTGTTAAATGTCATATGTTTAGCCACCTTGTCTTGGCTCGAAAAATTGTATGTGTGGGGTCCCTAAACCCCCCAACTTATAGCTCCGGTAAAAAGTGTTTTCCTTATCAAAAAAATTATAATATTTATTCGTTTAATTTTAATTTTAATTTTTATTAATCTTAATTGAAAATTTTAATTAATTTTAATTTATAATTTTTATCAATTTTCGTTTAGAATTTTTTATATTTTATTAATTTTAATTTATAATAATAATAAGTTTTAATTTTTATAAATTTTTAATTTATATTAATTATGAATTTTTAACTTTAATTAATTTTAATTTTAACTTTTGAAATTTTTTATTTTTATCAAATTTGTATTGTTATTAATTGTAATTTTTAATTTTTTTATTAATTTTAATTTTTCATCATTGTTTACTTTTATTTTTTAATTGCTTATTGATTTTTATTTTTTTATTAAATATTAATTGATATTAATTTCAAATTTCGATTTTTTACTCTCTTTTTTTTTGCCTTTTTTTAAATTTAATTTTATATTTAATTTTTATAAAATTTAATTCTTACTTTTTGTTATTTTTATTTTTTTTGGGCTATTATTTTTACTTATAATTTTTATTAATTTTAATTCTGAATTTTTTGTTTTTTAATATTTTTAACTTTTATTAATTTTATTTTCGATAGTTTTAATTATTAGTTTTTGTTCATTTTTATTAAATTTAGTTTTTTTATTGTTAACAATAATAATATGGAATAATATGTTTTAATTTCAAGATTCAATTTGAGATTGATTGTAATTATAATTTAAATTTTATTTTTTAAATTTTTATTAATTTTACTTTTTGTTCATTTTAATCGTTAATTTCTATTAATTTTTATTTTTATCATTGTTAACAATGATAATATAAATAATAATTTTATTTTTTCATTTTTATTACTTGTAATTATAATTATAATTTTATTTTAATTATTAACAAGTCTATCAACATGTTAATATCACCAAAGGTGATATTTCTAGTTACTCTATTTCCTTACACCCATTGTATTTCTGTCTACTCAATTTCACAACTTCAAAGTCCTATTTATATCATTGTTTCCAAATTAACTTTGAACTATATTTAATATTTCCTCACACCCATTGTATTTCACTTCGGAAGTGATTATTAACATGATTATATCGTAAACAAATTAAGTAATTACGATTAAGGCGTTTCACAGGGGGGTTGGGGCCGGGGGGCTCTGACATGTGTTAAGTGATTGGCAACGCACATCGCATTGTACGTCGACGTCCGCACGGCTCAACCTTTGACCATTGATCTGCGAGGACTGTAGCGTTTGATTTTCATAATTGTTTTCATTTCAGTCGAAAGATTTTAACGGAGAATCCTTTTGTGTTGCTCGGGAACAAGTGGCAAAACCACCACAATGAGAGGATAACATATTTTAACCTTGCGCAAGCCCTCCACTAGTCCCACTATGCCCTTCACGTAATATTTGTCATGGCAGAAGGCTCTGAGCATGCCAAACAAGATATATTTATTTAATTATTTTAAAGACATGTATTTTTTTATAATTTATGTATAAATATATATATATATATATATATAGAGAGAGAGAGAGAGTATATCTAATGACAGTCAAATTTTAAATATGCAAGTTATATGTGAAGGTTATTGCAAATGTTTGCAAGTATATTACGGCTAAAATCGCAAAATAATGTCTAAACGACCATTAAATTTAACCTTTGGTTACAAGGGAACGCCTATTGGCGTAAAAAGTTTAGTAGGTATAAGGGCCAGAAATTAAATTTTCGACGTGCACACTGCATTTTTACACTAAAAGGTATTTTTTACAGTGGGAAAGGGTGACCCAATCTCTGACATGTGGAGGTAGATCAACAGCCCACATTTCAGAGTACTTCAATGTCCTCCACGACTCCACCTCCAACCGTCGATTTGCATAGTGTTGCATGACCGCGGATGTCCAAACCCACCACCAAACTAATATATCTTTGGAGAAACTATTATGCCATTTTACGTAAAGCAGATGCACCTACATGTTTATAAATATTTGCTTCATTGTTTTGTTGCTTTCGTTGGCATCTAGTGATTTTCTCTACTAGGCTCTACGTCTCAAGAGAAGGGTTTATTTGTATTAATATTGGTGGAGAGGTTCGATCTCATGACCTGTCAACCCCCTTTCCTTTTGTACTACAGTATAGAGTGCGCGCAACATGTAAGAAAACGTTTTGACCATGGATCCTCTTAGAAACTCCCGGAGGCCCCAAATCTAGCTAGATTTACAGTGGCCCTTCATGCGTTATAAGATGGGGGAACTTATTCAATCGTGATCGTGGGTTATTGACCGATTTTTTTTACTCTATTGTGGAAGTGTTATTTTTGTAGAGAGACATTTGTGAAATTTCTTCTAGATAACTTCAGTTTTTGGTTCTACGGTTGTCCATTTCTTCAATGCAGACTAAAGAAATTCACATTTTTGTCACATTCACCAGGGTTTACATCTATTGGGCTAGTAATTTGTGAAGATCTTTGTAAAATTTGCAAAGGGTAAAGGTTTATCGCAAACCGAACTTGTCACAGAATGTTTGAAGGGCCCTTCATTGTTTTTTTTTAGCCTACAATGTGTTTAGAAAGTGAGAGGAAATGTTGGGGTTGAATTTGAATTGAGGAATTAACGGCGTATAGAATGTGAGGGGCATCTGGTTTTTCCAACGAGTGTGGTACTTAAATGGGTTGTTTTCCATGCTTTGGATCTAGAGAGGAAAAGAAACTGAATATGGTGAGTAAGGCAAAGAGTTTCAAGGAAGCGTAGACGATCTTCGAACGGTTTTTAGTCGTCATCAATACCGTCGGGTAAGCTCCGAGCTCTATTAGAAATACAAATGCGTGTTATTTTAGGTACATAGAATTTGTAAGATGTGTAACTCAAATGTTGCAGTAGAAGAAACCGACATTGCTTTCGATTTTTATCATGCATGTTGTTGAGCCCCATATATAACCTCTAATCTACATGCATGATGGAAACTATTCACATATCTGCTACATAAAAGTGTTTCCTTTTAACCGGTCCTCTTAGTAAAGGGGTGTGTGTCTTGAACAATGCAGTAGACGAAACATACCTCCCTGAGAGTCTTCTGGCTACAACTACATAGTGAATTTTTGAACTTTAAGGTGCAAGTACATCGGCAGCCCACAATTTAAGGTTCTTCAACGTCCTCCACGGCTCCACCTTTGACTATCGATTTGCAGACAATGTTGTGTGACTACGGATGTGATGGTGAAGCCCTCTAAACAGGTAAGTTGTGAAGAGTTTCGGGAAGGGGTTAAATTTGACACTCGTTTCAACGTTTGTGTCTTTTTTAATTGTGAAAAACAAGTAAATTGTTTTCTAACCTGTATCAAAGGATGGGAACTTTTTTTGCCAAGTGTTATATTGACGTTCACTTTCTAAAATGAATCGTTTAATTTTTTATATAAATATGTCTACATGGAATATTAATTATTCTTAAAACTGGGAAGTCCCACTAATAGAGATATTATTATTATGAGGTTAAATGGTAACGACCTTGCATTTATATTACCAAGAAAGTTCCCTCTCCTCGTCTATAAAATTATCATGCTTTTTTTTGGTTTGCGTCTTGTAGAGAAGTAGTCTACCAAACTCTAGACAATCATTAATTGAGTCACACTGGTAACGACATTCTATAAGTCTGTCATAGTGGACTTTGCAATATTTATGATGTAATGGCTCTGCCGCTCGACACACTATCTACATTCACCTACCCGATGCCAAGGGTAATACACCTCTACTGCTCTCATTAGATAAGTGTTAATGGTGGGGATGAAAGGAAAATGACTTGTTGGTGATGGCTTCTAGGATTCCAAGATACACTTTTAGTTTTGGGTGCCTCCACAGCCCACTCTCTTTGCACATACGCACATATGAGACATTGTTTAACAACATTAGGTTGAGCTATTTTTTCCAAATGGTCCACTAGGCCAAGCAATCATTACTTTACTTTTATGGCATTTTCTATCATGGAAAAACGTTTATTTCAAATGTCTTAACAATAGTTGAAGTGAACACTTAACCACACGAACTATCTCATTTGAGTTACTACTTCAGTCTTAGTTGTTATGAAATAATTTATCATTTCTTTTCATTTTGCATTATGAAGAATGTTTACCTTTGTTAGCAACTTCTACCGACTGTCAAGTATCTTCGAGGGCTCACCCACAATCTTTTGGATGCAACATGCATATTCAAATAGAATCAAACTCTGGTACAATGCTTTTATATCATTTTTTGTATTTGTTTGTATTTTGACATCATTAAGAGTGATAATAACCTTGATAAATTTGTGAAGATTTAGTTTCCTATGTGCTTGTTTATGTTGTTGACATTTTGGTTTTGATGTTATTGCTATTTTGTCTTTTTTTACATACCTCCAAAATATGTTTCCTTGATCTCTTCCACATCGCATGCACTTCTTTCAAACAAATGACAAAATAGCAAAAATTGCATGCCAAATAACTTATTGTACTCCGGACGTCCATTCCCCAGAAGGGCTCAATTATCTATTATCGTCCCTGCTTCGCCTATTTCACTATAAGTTCTCGAGCTCGAAACTACAAAAGAAATCCCTACAAAGTATTGTAGGAAACAAGCAGTGAGTTTGGGTTTCAAATTGGGACCCTTGTGAGTTCTAGTAAATTTTAATTTTGACCCGTTTAAACTCGCATTACACTCACGTGTATAAATCGCATGAGATTATGACAATTAAATGGAACACATACAGTAGATATTATTTGGGAAGGAACATCGTGCTTCATGGAATAGGTGCGGGGCTTGCATGTATTTAATTTCCCACCTTTTAATTTACAACATTCCATTCATGTCTACATCTTACCTATCCAATTAAATTTCGTCCAATCAAAAACCTTAATGCCATAAAATTAAAAAAACTAACTTGCTTAGCAAATAAAATATACCTTTTACTAATATTTTTTATTGCTCCTAGGACTCAATTATCAGTGTTTGTTTGAGCACCATCTTTTTCCCTACACTTACTTGAGCTTACAACTTGAAAGACAGGCTGCAAATTACTACAAGATTCATCCATTTAGCATGGGTTTCAAACCCTATAACTTTCCAACTTTCCCCAAAAAAAAATTGTCCTCTTTATGAGATTGAAACATTTGAGTGGAACAACCATAGCAGATAATTTTTGGGGCAGAACAATATGATCCGTAGAAAACATGTCGAGCATGCTATCCAAAGCCTTGATCTACCTTTGCCTCGTATGACCAATCGTTGGAAGGTGTCGATTATCGACACATATTCGTGCTTCTACTTCCTATAATTAGTTTACTTCGCAATTGAAAACAAGTCCTGCTAAGTTCTGCAACAAGTGGTCGTTGCAGTCCGCTTTTTCAGATTCTCCATCAAAAGTTTCATCTACGTCTTACAAAACATGAGTTTCATCCTTACAAATGACAAGCATGTCGTGTACTTCTTAGAGTATATTCTCACGTTGCCTCCTCAATTCCTCTTTCCTTTCCCATACACTTCACCCCCCTCAAACGCCTTTTGTTATACCCCTCTTCGTCTTCCATAGTTTCTCTTCATCCAATTTCACTTCTTCTCTAGATCCCTTTCAACGTTCACATTGTACATTTCACATATGATTGCTAGTGATACATTCATTCAGGTCATGATGATAAATCACCTAACCTAAAAAAGGCTTGAGATTTGATATTAATCACTCAAATCTTTACCTTTTTTGTTCTGTAACAGCTAGAGGATGTGGAATTACAATAGGTTTCACTGTGACCACAGATTTACAAGGATAACTTCCTTTGGAGTTTCAGGAGAGTGAAGAGAGCTTACCCGAAAACTTCATCCATAAATTCTTGATCATAGTTGCAGTAGTTAATTCTGGCTCAGTTCTCACCCAACTAGCATCCATCCGATATGCTAGTTAAAATCATTGGTCATGATCCCAATTTAGGCTACATTAGAGTCTGGTTGACGTTTTCACTATCATCATACAATTTACGTGCTCATAAACCCAATTAGTTGGTATCAGACAACGCCTGGTGCTGTGCGCTAGTTAAGTTCTTGAAAGTCATATTGGACAATTATTGAATTTGACATGTAATACTCATTATTGAATTCAATTAATGAATTCGACATGTAATACTCATATTGAATAATGACTGTATATGTTCACATTGTGCCATTGTTATTTGGACTTTATGCTGATTGAAATGGTCCTAGACAGACCATTGCTGTAGCAGTATGACCTTCAGAGATCTAAGGCTGACAAACTGAATTCTGCACCAAAAAACTCAGGCTGCTGCAAATCTGGAATTGCATACTGAAAAACTCGAACAATTACAATACTATACTTCTGAAAAACAAAGAAGTTGGAACTGTTATTTGAAGTTTGAAAACAAATCCTGCTGAAATCACAAGCTCCTAAGGACTAGATGCAAGCTGTGAAATTTTGACAAAACTGCTATAAGTGGAAACATGAAATTTGCTTTAAACTAGAAACTAAAATTACAAAAAGGAAATGATTTTCTATTATTTTATTTTTTCAAAAGCTGGACCCAAAAAAAACTAAACACGTGGATGAAAAGTGTATCAGACATTACATGGAAAGATTCTCACCATCCTCTGCGGGAGTGAATGCCAACTCATGCAAAATCCAGAGCAGTTTGGCAGCTATATTTACACTTGTGCACAAGAATTGCTTTCCTCCAAACTTGACCTGCTGCACTACCTAAGTCTATTTTAAATAAAAATTCCCACTCGTGCTCTTTTACCTCTTACACGTAGGATAGTTTCTAATGGACCAACAAAAATAGCCCCAATGGGTCCACGAGATAATCTTACCAAAAAACAACTCCGAATCCATGCTAATTGAACCACACAATATTTTGCTTCCATAAAGGTCCTCATCTCGCTGCCCCTACTTAAAATTCGTTGCACCTATCGGCACTCCAATGTGTTCCGTTGTGAAAATAGATAGGAGGGGAGTGGAACATGGTAATTGTGCATTCCTTCACCGATTGGGACCAGATTTGAGGCAATAAAACTGCTGAGAAACCACAAGCTCCTAAGGACTGATGCAAACTGTGAAATTTTGACAAAACTGCCATAAGTAGAAATATGAAATTTGCTTTCAACTGAAAACTAAAATTACAAAAAATCCAAAAAGGAAATGATTTTCTTTTATTTTATTTTTTCAAAACCTGGACCCAAGAAAAATACTAAACACGTGGATGAAAAATGTATGAGGTATCAGACATTACATGGAAAGAAACAGACCCAACTCATGCAAATATCCAGAGCAGTTTGGCAGTTGTCTTTTGCAAAGCACAATCTTTACACTTGTGCACAAGAATTGCTTTCCTTGACCTGCTATACCACCTAAGAGTCTATTTTAAATTAAAAAATTGCACTCAAGCTCTTTTACCTCTTGCATGTGGTATAATTTCTGATGGATCAAAAAAAATAGCCCCAATGGGTCCACAAGATAAACTTACAAAATAACAAATTTCATATCTATGCTAATTGAACCACACAATATTTTGGTTTCATAATGCTCCACCCCTCACTGCGCCTCCTTGAAATTCAATGCCCCAAAGCAATTGTAGTGTTGGATATTTCGATATTCTCCCCACATTGCTTTTCAAGGTAAGATCTTCCCACTGAATGACGTACAGGGATAAATACCTTATTCTTCAATTTCTTTTATAGACCATGGTAACACGGACTTCGTCATCTACAGATGGCAGGGTAGCTGAAGTTCCAACATTTTATCCTGTACCATCTTCGAACTGCGACATGGAAGGTACTGTGCACTCAAGTTCTTGTCCGCAGCTCAAGTGGGTATGCAATCTTTCCACTTTTGCCAAGGTCTTTAAAAAGAAAGCCGGAGTTTCTTTGTTCCTTTCTCTTAAGAAACTTTGCTTATAGGGCTGAAACTTGAAGAAACCCCAATCACCCACCTCAAATTCTCACTTTGGTGCTGGTCCTGCTGAGATTTCACCTTTTCTTGGGCCACTTTAATGTTCTCCTTAAGTTGTTTTAAGATATATCGATTTCCTTCAGTGAAATTGCAGATAGTTGGCACTTGTTGCAGAAATTCAATGTAAACATGCATGAAACAACAGGAAAGAAGCAACTACATCAAAAATGGACCCAATGTGCCCACAGATACACTTACAACAAGTAATTCGAACACAATTTTTTGGTTCCATAAGTGTCCTCCCCTCGCTGCCCCTCCTTGAATTCCATCACCCCAAAGCAATTGTTGTGTTGGATGTTGCAGTATTTATGGGCCCTCCCGATTTGCATCTTCAGAAGGGAGATCCTTCCATTGGATGAGGTACTTGGATAAATACCAGATTCCTCAATTTCTTTTCTACAACCATGATAACACAGACTTCATCATCTAGATGTGGCAAGGTATATGGTTTACCCCACCACCTTCTTCAAACGTGTAACATGAAAGGTATTGCATTTACGTTCCTGCCCACTGCTTGACCATGTATGCAACCTTTCCCACTTGTGCCAAGGTAAAAGGTCCATAGTGTAGATGCCCAAGTTTCTTTGTTCTTTTACCTCAAGAAACTTTGCTTATGGGGTTGTAAACTTTGAACCCCCAATCACCTACCTCAAATGCTCACATTTCAGTGCTGGTTCTACAAAGTTTTCATCCTATCTTGGGCCAATTTAAAGCTCTTCTTAAGTTGTTTTCAGATTTGTTGATTTCCTTCAATGATATCGCAGATACTTGGCACTTGAGTGTTTTCAATGAGTCAATCAATCAGCAAGGGAGGATTGTGACTATACAAGGCCTTATGCGGAGACATTCCAATAGATTTATGATATGTTGTATTTTACCAATTCTCCACCAAACGCAACCATTATACCCAAGATACTTGCTGATTTGCAACACAATTTTCCAAGTGCACTTTTAGAAAATTATTCAAAATATTTGTTTTCCTATTGTTTGAGCACGGTAGCTAGTGCTTGATGTTAAAGCAGTCCCAACACATTTAACAACTCCTTCCAAAAACTACTCATAAATATTGGATCTCAATCACCAACAATATTCTTTGGAAAACAGCCCCACAACATCATCCAGTTCTGCCCTAGAGTCCCCCGTATAATTCTGGTACCATCTGGTTTCATCCCAGTATCCCAGGTACGTCCGCAGTCTAACAGTGTCATATCCTGAAAGTAATTGAGCCATACAGGGGGCATACCTGACCATCAGACAACAATCATAATATAAACATTTAAAAATAGATTTTAAAAAATTATAAACACAATAAACAATTAAAACACACTACTAAACCTAAACTAGTATGCAATAACCACATAATGGAGCTAGTGAGAGGAGTGGCACTACTGCTAGTCCTATTGCCTCTGGTCTAATGAACCACAACAAAGAGCAACATGACAATTTATTCATGTAGTTCTTGAGATTGAGCACAACCATTAACGATTTTCCTCCCTTGAACAGATGTTATAAACCTATGTGATATATCATATGATGCTTTGTTATTTTTATTTTTATACCATGCATAAAACATTGATAGCATGAATATGGTTAATTTTGTTTTACTTTTTGGTATATAATATGTACCTAAGTCAAACAAAAGCCGAGGTACCAAAAACTTCAACATACCCCTGTACAGTTACCCCATGCCCTACTACAAATACCCTAATAACTGGGATGCTCCATAAAAACTTCAACTTGTGGAGCTTCATCAATGCCTGCAACATCCAGAGAAATAAGATGAGCATGCTTTGAGCACCGAACATTCACTACATTAACTGAATGGTATGGATCTTAAATACCCTCATACAGTTACCCCATGCCCATACAAATACCCTCATAACTGGGGTGCTCCATAAAAACTTCAACTTGTGGAACTTTATTAATGCCTGTAACATCTAGGGAAACGAGATGGGCATACTTTGTCCACCAAACATCCACTACATTAACTGAATGGAGCAGACATCTTAAATACATCCATCTGAAAAATACAGAGGTATAACTCTGGCGCAGACATCTTAAATACATCCATCTGAAAAATACAGAGGTATAACTCCGGGCCCCAACTTGTGGAGCTTTATTAATGCCTGCAACATTCAGGGAAACAAGATGAGCATACTTTGTCCACCGAACATTCACTACATTAACTGAATGGTACAGACATCTTAAATACATCCATCTGAAAAACACAGAGATATAACTCTGAAGGCCCTTATCTTGGATTTTTCACATATCACATTGATTAGTAACTTCATTTACCCTGTCCGTGAATTTCCCACTGACTTGTGACAAATGGCATCAATCTAGCTGCACCACTATATCAGGCTGTTGTAAGACTACTTACAGCATCCTCGGAATATTTTACTGCCTGCCAAATGGCAGCCTCAAAAGCAGCCAGCCCCAAAAGCCTTGACATATCTCCTGACAGACTCTCTCAATCCATTTACAGAGAAATATTCTCCGCCAACAAGATGGATTACCAAAATATCCTTTATAAAGGTCAAAGTATCAAGATTATGATAGAAGGCAATCACAATTGGTCCCGAGTGGTTATTTCTTGTTCATCATCCCCCTCCCCATAGATCCCTTCCCATTGTCATTAAATCATTTTCCACCAATCAAATACCGACACTTCAAGGTGTACAGTGGCGAACTGAATTTTTTCATAATCCTCCATGAGTCAGTAAAATTTAAACATCAAAAGAGGGACAGCTTTCTTATCCACACAAAGCCTAATTACTATGATACACGGACACCCATGGAATTTAGAAACTAAAATCTTCACTATTGGGCTCTAGTTATATGATCTAGATCTACACCTTAATTCACCCGGTACATTTCTTTACCAACCATTTTCTTCACTACTCACATTTCCTCATTCCCGTTTGACCATTTTTAGTCATTGCTGGGCTTGATCCATCTGCTCAACAGTATTATCTAAGTTCTTGAAGAAAGCTCTTAGAACGTCTTTCGCTGATAGCACAATTTCTGGTTTCAAATTAATCTTGTCCGTGAGCAGCTGGGCATGAATCTATGGTTGATGTCTGTCTACAAGGCCAAGCAAAAAACCTGGATTGATCATAGGTATAATTATGTAAGTTTAACACATCTACAATTAATTAGCGAAATTTTGCACCGAAAGAAACAAGCAACAGCAAATCTGGAACTGCAGCTACTGAAAAACTTAAAACAGATGAAACATTCTGAAAACTATTGGAAAATAATGAAATTAATGAAATCTGAAATCTAATAAAATAGCAAAATCCTAATGACTGCTGCAAAATGGAATTTTCTGACAAAAACAGCTATAACTGGGAATCTAAAATGCACTCATGACAGGAAACTAGAATTACTGAAAATCCAATTAGAGAACTGATTTTATATTATTTATTACGAAAATTGGTAAGAAAAACACAACTATAAACATGGTTGGAAAATGGATCAGACGTTACATGAAAAGAGACTTTTCTGAAAGGGTGTGGATGCAAACCTAGGCCAAGTCCAGGGCAGTTTGGACGTGCATTGGCTTCACATAATCTTCAGATTTATGCACAGGAACTGCCTTCACTAAAACTCGCCCTAACATATTACTTAAAACATTTGCACTATTTCAGCTCTTTACCCTCTGGCATGCAGGGTAATTTCTAATGGACCCAAAAACAAAATGCTTCCAGTGACAGCACCACACTAAATGGACCCAAAAAAATGCTTCCAGTGAGCACGCCACACTAATGGGCCCAAAAAAATGCTTCCAGTGAGCGCACAACACTAATGGACCCAAAAAATGGCTTCTAGTGAGCACACAACAATAATGGACCCCACTAACTGAAGTACACATTTTTAGTTTCAGATTTCATAACATTGATTCATCATTTTACTCTTATTTATTTGTGCATGCTACGAAACATACACCTGGGAACCTAAGAGGGGCCCAGTACAAATATTTCAAGTTGCCACTTATTGTGCTCAAACTACCTTACATTGTTTCCCATACGATTGAGATTTCATGATTTCTTTCCACTCATTGTAACGGAGGAATGCACTACAAAGGATATTATGTGAATGGTTAACACTGTTCGTAGCCCAAAACAGTTGTTATATAAAATAGTGGGCAAACCAGGCTGTTTGCTCTCAAGTTTCTTCAAGATAGCTTTAAGATTCAAACATTTTCAGAGAAATTAATTGTTTTTAATCCAGAGCATGTATTTTTACCGTTTCCCACTGTTGGATAATAAGAGTGTTTTTTCATATTATTGGAAGCTTTTCTCCCCTATCGATCCGTATGGTAGCCTACATTGGCTTCATTCCATGATATCTTTTTTCCTCACTTTTCTCTTGATCCTACCATTAGTGACGCCAACACCGATTTCCAACCCAAAACCAATGGAAAACATAACTTTTTTTGTGTGTTTGCAAGGTACATAACCTCTCCCGACAAACATTTCCCTCAACAAACCCATGTTCAACTACAAGCATACGAGAAGCTCAATGCAGCACTTGGATAAGTTTAAAAGGGTTAAGACATCTTCAAGAACATGACTTGCGTCAACACTTATAGAAACAAGGATAATAATCTTCTAACCTTGGCACGAAAGAGAGAAAGAGATCAACACTAAAGTGGTTTGAGCACACAAGCCCACATTAGGATCATCTTTCTGGATGATTTCTTTTAGCTTAAATATTCATTGGTTCTACTTTTCCACCATCAAGGCAATGCAACCATAAACCATTCTAATGAGTTTATCAGATCTGCAGAAGTTACTTCTTATGTTTATAACTGGAAGCTAAGCATTTCCAAAGGAGGCTTATGAAGTTTAGGAATTAGAGCATTTATATCAGCATCAACTAGACCAACAATACAGTTTCCCGTTTCATTAAACAGAGTCGTGCTCAAGGTATTTCATTCTTATTTCCATTACTAGGCCCTATCCTATTACGGAGTTTATCAGCCTAAGCAACAAGAAGGTTCCATTCTTGATATGTTATTGAACTGGTTTTCAACTTTCTTTTATTACTAGTAGCTGTCATTTGCAATTTAATGTGCTCATAGGCAATTATATAACCAACTAGTCATTTGGTTCTATACAGAGCAAGCAGCACTCACACCACTTCCATTGTTATAGATAAATCATCAGACATTTTCACAGCATGTCACTACCGTTTAAGTGACATTACTAAAGCAATGAACTCCACACCCTAAGAAACATATCCATACTCCTAGTCTACTTCACGTTAGCCCATTTTCCTAGTCTACTTCACCAAAATACAGCAACATAACACTGAGTGGTGGTAAGACCAAGCCACAAGGATATTGTTCAATTTTAAAGGTTAGACCCGATCGTACAGCAGCCACTAGGAAAACGGAGCTCCTGATATAAATGATCAACGTGTATTTAAGAATTTAACATGCATAAATTGTTATAAGATAAGATGAAAGTTTATTTAAGAAGAATAGCCACCTATAAGCACTTTGTCAAAGATAAATATTAAATATACAATGAGGCTTGCTAAATGTAAGCACTTTGATATGCAAAATCCCCAATTTAAACACAAAACATCCTCAAAAACATAACCTACAACAAGACTTTCCAAACGGTTAAATATTCTTTCCCTCTAGTTTTGACGTATTTTGCAATCAGCACAATCATTTTCAAACTTAAACTTGGTGCCATTAAACTTTTATCCTACCCCTAACTTCTCTTACTAAAGCTGCCATACAATACCTGACAGCTCATAAATCCTTTCATAGCCCTTCTAACAAAAACATAGATTTCCCTACTTTATTTCATTCATTGTAGAGTGTGATGTTAGCATTGTATTCATAATTGGAAACATTAACAGTTTTTAGGCATTGTAACATAATCCAAAAAGGTTACATACAAAACAGCAGAAATGCAAACTTCATTCAAAACTGGAATAGCTTTTATCAACAGACCACCTGATCATGATGATAATACTGCCATAAATCAGGAAAGTATCAATTTGCCGACAAGGTTATTGTGATGCCATGGACTTTTGGAAGCAATAAACATGGATCAACGTATCCCTTGCTTTGTTGATAGTTGTTCTATTAATTTCACACAAATATCAGTTCTCCACTTGATTTCATAACAAAATTTGAAATCCTATTTATATCTCCTTTTTCAAGTGATCTTTGATCTACATTATAATATTTCCGCAAAACTCATTGTGTTTCTGTCCACTCAATTTCCCAACAAACTTCAAAATCCTATTCATATCTCCTTGTTAAAGTTATATTTGATCTATATTACTATATTTCTTCACACACATTGTAGTCCGCTTCAGAAGTGTTTATTAAGTTCATTATAACATAAGCAAATCAACTAAATATGCATTCATCCAGCCCATGATGATAAATCATCTAACCTAAAATATGCTTGAGATTTGATATTAATCACTCAAATCTTCACCTTTTTTCTCTGTAACAGAGGATGAGGAACTACAATAGTTTTCAAGATGATCACAAATTTACAAGGATGAGCTTCCTTTAAAGTTTCGGGAGAGTAAAGAGAGCTTGCCTGAAGACTTCATCCATAAGATTATTGATCATAGTTGTAGTAATTATGGCTCAGTTCTCACCCAACTAGCATCAGATATGCTAGGTAACAACATGGTCGTGATCCTAATTTAGGCTATTAGAATCTGTTTGACGTTTTCACTATCATTATACAATTTATGTGCTCATAAACCTACTTAGTTGATATCAGACAATCGATGCCTGGTGCTATACACTATTTATTTGTAGACTTCGGATTTTGTATATTAGAAATTTCTAAAAACTAGAACTGACGTCTTGAAAGTCGAACTTATCAAACAATTATTGAATTTGACAAGTAATACTCATATTGGATAATGATGACTGCATATGTGCACATCCACTGTTATTTGGACTTTATGCTGATTGAAATGGTCCTAGACTGAAAATTTCTGTAGCAGTATAACCTTAGAGATTTAGGACTGACAAACTGAATTCTGTGCCAAAAACTCAGGTTGCTGCATATCTGTAACTGCATACTTAGAAACTCAATCAATAAAAAGGTTTCCAGAATTAAACTTCTGGAAAACAAAGAAATTGGAATTGCTATTTGAAGTTTGAACATAAATCTGATGAAATCACAAACTCCAAGGACTGATGTAAACAGGGAAATTTTGACAAATTTTGAAAAGAATGTTATAAGAGAAAAATTGGAAATATGAAATTTGCTTTCAACAAGAAACTAAAATTACGAAAAATCCAATAAGTAAACTAAACACATGGATGAAAAATGTATCAGACATTACATGGAAAGACACTTACCATCCTTAGAAGGTGTGGATGCCAACTCATGCAAAATCCAGAGGAGTTTGGCAGCTGTCTTTTGCAAAACACAATCTTTAACTTGTGCACAAGAATTGTTTTCCTCCAAACTTGAACTGCTATACTACCTAAAAGCCTATATTAAATAAAAAATCGCACTTATGCTCTTTTACCTCTTGCATGTGGGATAATTTCTAATGGACTGACTAAAACAGCACCAACCGATCCACAAGATAAACTTACAAAAAACAATTCTAAGTCTACGCTAATTGAACCACACAATAATTTGGTTTCATAATGATCCTCCCCTCGCTGCCCCTCCTTGAAATTCATTTCCCACAAGCAAATTTAGTGTTGGATATTTCGGTATTTATAGGCCTCGCTAAATTGCATCTTCCAAGGGAAGATATTTCCACTGAATGACATACTCGGATAAATACACTATTCTCCAATTTCTTTTATAGACCATGATAACATGAACTTCACCATCTACAGATGGCAGGGTATCCAAAGTTCCAACATTTTATCCTGTGCCTTCTTCAAACTGCAACATGGAGGGTATTGTGCACTTAAGTTCTTGTCCGCAGCTCAAGTGTGTATGCAACCTTTCCCACTCTTGCCAAGGTCTTTGAAAGGAAGCCCGAGTTTCTTTGTTCCTTTCTCTAAAGAAACTTTGCTTATAGGGCTGAAACTTAAAGAAACCCCAATCACCCACCTCAAATTTTCACTTTGGTGCTAGTCCTGCTGAGATTTCACCTTTTCTTGGGCCACTTTAATGTTCTCCTTTAGTTGTTTTAAGATATATTGTTTTCCTTCAATGAAATTGCAGATAGTTGGCACTTGTTGCAGAAATTCAATGTAAACATGGATGAAACAACAGGAAAGAAGTAACTTCATCAAAAATGGACCTAATGTGTCCATAGATACACTTACAAAAAGCAATTCCATGTCCACACTAACTAAAGAGCACAATTTTTTGGTTCCATAAGTGTCCTCCCCTCACTGCCCATCTTTGAATTCCGTCGCCGCAAAGCAATTGTTGTGTTGGATGTTGCAGTATTTATGGGCCTTCCCTATTTGCTGCATTTGCATCTTCGCAGGGGAGAACCTTCCATTGGATGAGGTACTTAGATAAATACCAGATTTCTCAATTTCTTTTCTAGAACTATGATAACACGGACTTCATCATCTAGATGCGGCAATGTATCTGGTTTACCCTACTACCTTCTTCAAACGTGTGACATGAAAGGTATTGCACTCAAGTTGCTGTCCGCAGCTCAACCATGTATGCGACCTTTCCCACGAGTGCCAAGGTAGAAGGCCCATAGTGTAGATGCCCATGTTTCTTTGTTCTTTTATTTTAAGAAACTTAGCTCGTGGGGTTGTCGAGAAGCCCCCAATCATCTACCTCAAATTCTCACACTTCGGTGCTGGTCTTACAAAGTTTCCATCCCATCTTAGAATGCTTTAAGGCTCTCCTTCAGTTGCTTTCAGATTTGTTGATTTCCTTCAATAAAATTGCAGATAGTTGGCACTTGAGTATCTTCAATGAGTCAATCAATCATCAAGGGAGGATCATGACCATATAAGGCCTTATATGGAGGCATTCCAATAGATTTATGATATGTTGTAGTTTACCAATTCTCCACCAAACACAACCATTATAGCCAAGAGGCTCGCTGATAGGCAACATAATATAAACATTTAAAAACAAATTAAAACCTAAACTTCTATGCAATAAGCACATTTTGGAGCTAGTGGGAGGAGCGGCACTACTGCTAGTCCTATTGCTTCTTGTCTAATGAACCAACTGTTGATTCTCACAATGAAGAGCAATATGACAATTTGTTCATGTAGTTCGAGTTTCATCACAGCCATTGACTAATTCCTATTTTGAATAGATGATATAAACATATGTGATATCTCATATGGTAATTTGTTATTTCTATTTTTAAATATGCATAAAACAATGATGCTATGACTATGATTAATTTTGTTTGATTTTTTTGTATATATATACCTGTCAAACCAAAGCCGAGATACCAAAAAATTCAACATACCCTCGTACAGTTACCCCATGCCCTCATACAAAGACCCCGATAACTGGGATGCTCCATAAAAACGTCAACAACTTATGGAGTTTTGTCAATGACTGCAATATTCAGAAAAATAAGATGAACATGCTTTGTCCACCAAACATTCACTACATTAACTGAATAGTAAAGATATTTTAAATAACCTCGTACAGATACCCCATGCCCATCCATACATATACCCTCGTAACTGGAACGCTCCATAAAAATTTCAACAACTTAGTGGAGCTTTATTAATGCCTGCAACATCTCAGGAAATAAGATGGTCATACTTTGTCCACCGAACATCCACTACATTAACTGAGTGGTACAGACATCTTAAATGCATCCATCTGAAAAACATTGAGATATAACTCTGAAGCCTGAAGGCCCTTATCTTGGATTTTTCACATACCACGTCAATTAATAACTTCATTTACCTTGTACGTGAATTTCCCACTGACTGGTGACAAATTACCATGTTGATTAATAACTTCATTTACCTTGACTGGTGACAAATGGCGTCAATCTAGCTGCACCACTATGTCAGACTGATATAAACTTATAACTTATAAGACTACTTCCAGCAGCCTTGGTATATTTTACTACCTGCCAAATGGTAGCCTCAAGAGCAGCCAGCCCCAAAATCCTTGACATATCCCCTGACAGATTCTCTCAGTACATCACAGAGAAATGTTGTCCACCAACAGGCTGACTTACCAAGCTATCTTTTAAATAGGCCATAGTATCAAGATTATGATAGAAGGCAGTCACAAATTGGTCTTGTGTGGTTATTTCTTTTTCATCATCCCATTGTCACTAAATGATTTTCCTCCAATTAAATACCGACCCTTCAAGGTGCACAGGGTCAGACTGAATTGTTTGGTAATCCACCATGAGTCTGTAGAATTTAAACGACAAAAGAGGGGAGCATTCTTACCCACACATACAGCCTAATATCTATGATACACCCATTGAATTTAGAAATTAAAATCTTCACCATTGGGCTCTAATTTATATGATCCTCACCTTAATTCACCAGTTACATTTCTTTACCAAACATTTTCTTCACAACTCACATTTCCTCATTCCCACTTTAACATTTTTAGTGATTTCTGGGCTTGATCCATTTGCTCAACAGTATTATCTAAGTTGTTGAATGAAGCTCTTAGAACATCTTTCACTGATAGCACAAATTCTGAATTCAAGTTAATCTTGTCCATGAGCAGCTGAGCATGAATCTACGGTTGATGTCTGCCCACAAGGCCAAGAAAAAATCCTAGATTGATTGTATGTATAATTATGTAACCTTAACAGATCTGAAATTAATAAGCTAAATTTTGCACAGAAAAAACAAGCAACTGCAAATCTGGAACTGCAGCCACTGAAAAACTTAAAACAGATGAAACATTCTCAAAACAAAGCTACTGGAAAATAATGAAATCTGAAGTCATAAATCTCCAATTTGAGCACATAATAAATCTAATAAAATAGCAAATTCCTAATGACTGCTGCAAAATGGAAATTTCTGACGAAAACAGCTATAACTGGGAATCTAAAATGTGCTCGTGACAGGAAACTAGAATTACTTAAAATCAAACCAGAGAACTATTTTTCTATTATTTACCTTTGGAAAAATTGGAAAGAAAAACACAACTAAAAATGTGGTTGGAAAATGGATCAGACAATACATGGAAAGAGACTTTCCTGAAAGGGTGCGGATGCAGACCTAGGCCAAGTCCAGGGCAGTTTGGACACTGCATTGGCTTCACATAATTTTCAGATTTGTGCACAAGAACTACTTTCACTATAACTCGCCCTACCATACTAATTATGTCATTTGCACTATTTTAGCTCTTTTCCCCCCAGCACAAATGATAATCTGTAATGGACCCAAAAAAAAGTTATGCTTCCAGTGAGCGCACAACACTAATGGACCCAACAAAATGCTTCTAGTGAGTGCACGACACTAATAGAGCACACTAACTGAAGTGCAGAATTTTTAGTTTCAGCTTTCAAAACATTAATTCACCATTTTACTATTATTTATCTGTCAATACTACGAAACGTACACCTGGTAAACTAAGAAGGACCAACTACAAATTTTTCAAGTTGCCGCTTCTTGTGCTCAAACCACCTGACATTATTTCTCATACCGTTGAGATTTCATGATTTCTTTCCACTCTTTGTAACAGAGGAACACGATACAAAGGTTATCATATGAATAATTAACACTTTTCTTAGCACAAAATAGTTGTGATATAAAATAGCGGGCAAACCAGGTTGTTCACTCTCAAGTTTCTTCGAGATAGCTTTAAGATTCAAACATTTAGAAATTAATTGTTTTTAATTCAGAGCATGTATTTTTATCATTCCCCATTGTTGGATAATGAAGAGTGTTTGTTCACATTATTAAAAGCCTTTCTCCCTGATCAGTCTGTCTGTCAGCCTACGTTGGCTTTGTTCCATGACATCTCTTTTCCTTGCTTTTCTCAAGATCCTGCCCATTAGTGACACCCACATCAATTTCCAACCCAAAACTGATGGAAAACAGAAGAAAAAAATTGGTGTTTGCAAGTTACACAACCTCTCCCTACAAACATCTCCCTTAGCAAACCCATGTTGTAACTACAAGCATACCAGAAGCTTAATGCAGCACTTAATGAGTTTAAAAGGGTTAGACATCTTCAAGAGTATGACCCATGTCAACAGTTACGGAAACGAGGATAATAATCCTCTAACCTTGGCATGAGAGAGAGAGAGAGAGAGAGAGATCGGCACTAAGGTGGTTCAGGCACACAAGCCCACATTAAGAGCATCTTTCTGGATGATTTCTTTTAGATTAATAATTCATTTTTTTTCCACTATCAAGGCAACACAACCATAAACCATTCTAATGAATTTACCGCATGTGCAGAAGTTACTTCTTAAGTTGTTAACTGGAAGAGAAGCATTTCCGAAGGAGGTTTATGGGTTGAGGAATTGAGGAATTTATATCAGTATCAACTAGACCAACAATAAAGCTTCCAATAATCCTCTAACATTGGCATGAGTGTGTGTGTGTGTGTGTGTGTGAGAGAGAGAGAGAGAGAGAGAGAGAGAGAGAAATCAGCGCTAAGGTGGTTCAAGCACACAAGCCCACATTAATAGCATCTTTCTGGATGATTTGTTTTAGATTAATAATTCATTGTTTTTCCACTATCAAGGCAACACAACCATAAACCATTCTAATGAGTTTACCGCATCTGCAGAAGTTACTTCTTATGTTATTAGCTGGAAGAGAAGCATTTCCAAAGGAGGTTTATGGAGTTGAGGAATTAGGGCATTTATATCGGTATCAACTAGACCAACAAATAAAGCTTCCCTTTTCATTAAATAGAGTCATGTTCAAGGTGTTTTACTCTTATTTCCATCACTAGGTGCTATCCCATTACAGAGTTAAAGCATTATCAGCCTAAGCAACCTACAAGGTTCCATTCTTGATACGTTATTTAACTGGTTTTCAACACCCTTTTATTACTAGTAGCTGCCATTGCAATTGCAATCTAATGTGCTCGTAGACAAGCATAACACCAACCACTCATTTGGTCCTATACAGGGCAAGCACTCACACCATTTCCATTGTTATGGATAAATCATCAGCCATTTTCAAGGCATGCCACTAAGGTTTAAGTGACATAGCTAAAGCCACGAACTCCGCAACCTAAGAATCCCATCCATGCTCAAGAAGAACAATTCATTCCAGATTATACGTTTACGGGAGCCCATTCAACTAGGCTACTTCACCAAAATACAGTAAAATACGACCAAATGGCGCTAAGACCAAGCCACGGGGATATTGTTCAATTTTCAAGGTTAGACCCAATCATACAGCAGCTACTGGGAAGATGGAGCTCCTGATATAAATGAACTACTTGTATTAAAGAATTTAAGATGCATAAATTATTCTAAAAATAAAATGAATGCTTATTTAAGAGGATTTGCCAACTTATAAAATAATATTGAAGTTTCATCAGTCTTTACAGGTTACATAGCTTAAGTATAAGAGCCCAAAACACCACCTTATAGCCAAAACCTAAGTCACAAGGTTCGAGTTCGGGTTCGAGTTCGACAATGATAAAATTCGGTTGAAATTCGTGAGTAGATAAAGTTCGAAAAAAAAATTGCCATTAAATTCGATCGATAAATAAATAAAAAATAAATAATTATATATATATTTAAATATAATTAAAAATTAAAAATTAAAAATAAGTGAATTTCAAAATAAAAAAAAGATAAAATATTAATACATATTAAATATGTATTTAGAAAAAATACATAAAACAAATTAAATAAAAATGAAACGTTAAAAACTTTAAAAAGATCTATCTATTATATAAAATAAAATTAGAATGAATGAATAAAATCAAAATAAAAAACAAATTACAATAAACCATTCCCTAAAGATTTAAAGATATTAAAAATGTGTTTAAAAAAGATACATAAAACAAATCAAATAGAAACTAAAAGTTAAAAACGTTAAAAGAAACCCTACTTGTGAGTGCAAAGTGTGAATAGAGATGTCCACAACTCCTCAAGCTGGGTCACACAACTATGTTATAGTGATGCAAAATTGCTGTTACAGGGATCACTTCTTTTGCGAGTTAATATCTACGTTTTTTTGGCAGTGTGGTCGTATTAACCCTAATCGTTTTTTCATTCCACATCTCAACCCTTAGGGGTTGGGATCTGGAAAGCTTGCTGCTGCTAAATCGTATTTGGCTCACGATTCGATTTAGAGTATTCTCTTATCGGTGAGTTCGTTTTGACCATACGCGAGGCCATGATGGGTACTCTCCATTCTCAGCATGGCTCCGTGTCATACAACTTGTGCATCTGCTGAAACCCTCTGTGAACTGCAACGAACTTAGCCGAACTTTTGACTGTCAGATTTTAATCGCCGAATTTCGAATTTTTAGTTGAAAATTCGGTGAACCTTGTGACACAGGCCAAAACCAACATGGCGTAGCATCACATAATTTTAAAGCCTGAGGCAGGCTTACGTAGTTGTTCGTTTATGTTTATATGATAGGCTGAGCAACAATTTCAGAACTCAAATCCTCAGGGTGGGTTGAGTCACCACCCAAACATTCAAAACTCTCAGCATACTAATTACAAAATACACAAAAGAAGTTTAATGAGCTATATACAAGCAAACATGAAATCTAGAAGACAGGTGCTCTTCCACATGCTTGCTTCCTCTATTCTTTGTATCTTCTTCATCCTGCACTTAACATGATCAACAGATGATGTCAACACATCACCGGCCTGTTATTTCTTACTCACATGAGCCATTAAACTATGAATTAGCATAATATGAAAGCAGCCAAAGAATAAACCATCATATGCAAGCTACACAAGATGTTGTCGGCAGCACATCTCCAGACTTACAAATCTTTAGTGATTGATTTCAGCTCATATCAAGTTACTGCAGTCATTTAACATAACACCCACAACTTGCCAAAGCCCTAATGACAGCATGAAAAGATTAATTACAGTTCCATTTGCAAGTAACTCAAACCCATGTCTCAATTCAGTATTTATGCCCATAAGGAAGAACATCATTTATCCATACTAAGAGGCTGCAAGAAGTCGCCTTTCAGCCATTTGAGTAAAATCTACAACTATCAAGATACAGTGCCAAGTACAACATAGAAATCGGTTCCAGATCAGCTTACCGCAATTCAATCCCATATTTTTAATCCATCAAAAGATCATATGATCGTACCATAATGCTAAAAGAACATATAGCATTCATATTTCATCCACTCCATACCCAAGAGTGGCTCACAGAAAGCACAAATAACAAAGTACAACACTTCCAACCCCCATGTATGTTGCCTCTAGACACACACTTGTGTATGAGTATAGAGGCATATACATACTGCACTGATTCGAATGACCCACGCAGATTCATTTTATTGAGAGGAGCAGTTACATTTAGTTACAACTATTTGTTGGTTATCTTAACAACTGCTTGGAACCGTACATGTTTATGTTATATATTCAACACCCCCCCTTAATGACTAACCTCGAAACAACACCAAGTTTATCTCTGAACTTGACAAACAACAAAGGACCAAGAGGTTTAGTCATTACATCAGCAGGCTGATCTGCAGAAGGACAAAAATGTAGAGAGATTTCACCAGAATCAACCAACTGGCGAATATAATGATGATGAATCTCAATATGTTTAGTGTGGGCATGATAGATAAGATTCTTCACCATTTTTAGAACACCTTGATTATCACAAAAGAGTGAAAGAGGTGTTGCAACAACCTGGGGAAACTGAAAATCAGTCAGAATCTGACGAAGCCATATTGCTTCGCAACTGGCACTAACAACAACCTTGTATTCTACTTCCGTAGAAGAGATGGCAACAGTAGGCTGAAGTTTACTTTGCCAAGAAACAACTCCTGAACCAAAAGAGAAGATATATCTGTGGTAGATCGTCAAGTATCTACAAATCCTCCCCAATCAGAGTTAGTATAGCCAATCAACCTGAAATCTGCAACTCTCTGATATAGAATGCCAAAGTCAAGAGTTCCTTTGACATATCGTAGAACTCGTTTTGCTGCTCCCCAGTGAATGAGTTTCGGTTTAGATAAAAACCGAGAGAGATAGCTGACAGCAAAACATAGATCCGGTTGTGTAGTTGTTAGATAGATCAAACTACCCACCAACTGTCTGTATAATGATTCATCGACCGGTGGTGAATCATCATGAGTTGAGAGTTTCAGCCTGACCTCCATAGGTGTAGAAGAAGAATTACAATCATACATTTGAATTTTTTGTAGCAGGTTTGTGGCATACTTAACTTGAGAAATGAAAATCAAGTGATCAAGTTGCCAGAATTCTACACCAAGAAAATAGTGAAGGAGGCCTAAATCAGTCATGTCAAAAGCAGCACATAAATCTGATTTTACCTTATGAATTGCAGCATCTCCACTACCGGTGATGGCAAGGTCATCAACATACACAATAAGAATCACAATGTCATCATCATTGCTTTTGACATAGAGATTCGGATCAAAATGACTCCGTGTGAAGCTTGAATCTTTGAGATGTTTATCTATTTTTATGTACCAGGCTCGAGGAGCCTGCTTAAGTCCATACAAGGACTTAATGAATCTGCATACCAGATGCTCACTACCACGAGCCCGAAAACCCTCAGGTTGTGTCATATACACTTCTTCCTCCAAATCCCCATTCAGGAAAGCACTTTTGACATCCATCTGATATACTTTCCAACCAAACTGAGCTGCAAAAGAAAGAAGTCGAAAAGTGACCATCTTTATAGTAGGAGCAAATGTTTCTTCATAATCTATCCCCTCCTGTTGCAAAAATCCTTTCGCAACGAGTCGAGCTTTGTACTTATCCAAAGTACCATCTGCTTTGCACTTGATTTTATACACCCATTTACAGCCAATGGTGTGTTCCCCTGGAGGTAATGGCACCAACTTCCAGGTATTATTTTTAATCAAGGCATCATACTTTAGTTGCATGGCAGTTTCCCATTCCGGTATGCCTCGTGCTTTAGAGTATTTATGTGGCTCATGAATATGAAGAAGATCAGAAGTAAGAGCAAATTGAGCGTGCTCAGAATAATCAATTTGCTTACCAGTTCGGCGAGACTTTCCATCTAAGAGAGAAGACAATTCTTCCTTCCTCAAATCCTGAATAGTGGAGTAAAACCACTTAGGCCTCCGCTGAACTGAAGATGTGGTGGCTGGTTGTGGTGTTTCTAGAAGAGAAACCAACGGAAGTTCCGGAGGAGAAACCAACTGCAAGTTGATTTCCTGGAGACTCAACAATCTCAGTGGGAGATTGTACATATTACCCTGGAGTCTGTGGAGGAGTATGAGAAGAACCGGATTCATGATCAGGCAAGGAAAGAGTACCAAACTTTGTTATGACACCTTGCTCATCGTTGCCCCTTGGCTGGTCCCCTTGCTGATTACAACCAAAGAAAGACTTTGTTTCTTTTACATCAACATCTCGACTAATAATGATCTTATTAGTGGAAGTATCAATCAACCTATAGGCTTTAGATTGATCACTATAACCAACAAAAAAATATCTAGAACATTTGGAATCTAATTTACTCTTATTTTCAGGAACCAAAGTATAAGCAGCTGAACCAAAAACACGAAATGTTGATACCTCTGGTTTGATGGTGGACCAAGCTTCCTCCGGTGTGATGTCCTGCAAAGCTTTGCAAGGACTCTGATTGAGTATATAAACAGCTGTGTTAACAGCTTCTCCCCAATATTTATAGGGCACTCCTTGACTGTGCATCATGCATCGAGCCATCTCCATGATGGTTTTGTTCCTCCGTTCTACCACCCCATTCTGCTGCGGGTATAAGGGGTTGTCAACTGGCGTTGAATCCCTTCTTTACTGCAGAAATCTGCAAATTGTTTAGAGGTAAACTCACCCCCATTATCGGATCTCAAGTCTTGATCCGCCGACTAGTTTGATTCTCCGCCAAGGCCTTGAACTTGACAAAAGAAGCAAAGCAATTAGATTTCTTCTTCAAAAAATAGACCCACATCTTTCGAGAATAATCATCCACCAGCAAGAGAAAATAACGTGCACCAAGGACTGTGGGAGTCTTCCACAATGGCTCACATAGATCTACATGTACAAGATCCAAGAGCCCCTTTGCACGCCAAGCACCTTCAGAGGGAAAAGGCTTCTGCTTTTGTTTTCCTGCAAAACAACCAGCACACATGTCCTGTTTCTCCTGAATAGGAGGCAAACCAACAACCATGTTGGCTCTATGAAGGTGGGCTAAATACTGAAGGTTGAGATGGCCATATCTTTCGTGCCATAAAACACTGGTATTGCCTTCCACAACTAAGGCATGCAAGTTGACCGTGGCAGGATCAACAAGTCTATATAGACCACCATGCCCAATTCCCAGGGTAACAACCTTATTTTGCTTGATGTCAGACACAATACATTGTTTACCAGAAAAGTTTACAGAGATATTGGGATTATCAGTTAGTTGACTGATAGATAACAAGTTCTTATTCATGTTAGGCACATATCTAACATTTTTTACAAGCAATTTGGTATTATTATTTAGCATAATACGAACATCCCCAATACCCTCTACAGCATGTGATCTTCCATCTCCTAAAGTAACTGAATCAAAAGAACAAGAATTAAAATTGACATACCAATCTTTTTAACACATGAAATGTCGTGATGCTCCAGAATCAAAGAACCAACATCGAGTAGGGCTGCCATTACCCGTGCAAGATGCCATGAGAGCATATTCTTCTTCCGACTCGTGTTCAACTGTAACCACATGTGCCTGTCCCTTCTGCTTCTTCAGGGCATTGAGTCGTTTCCGACAGTCCTTCACATGACCAAGTTTGTGACAATAATAACATTTTACTTGATATTTAGGAGAGGAAGAGGATGTCTCAGCCTATCGTTTACACTTTCCTTTAGACTGAGCAGCAAAAGCGCTCTCAGATTGTCCAGAAGTGGACTCTTGAGCTTGTGTCTGTCTTTGTTCCTTTTGCAACAAGTAGGAACTCACCTTGTCAAACGTAAGAGTTTGACTCTCCGCCATTAAATGAAGTGCCTCCACAAATGACTCATACGAAGAAGGCAAGCTATTTAGAACCAAAGCCACCATATCATCATCGTCCACCTTTTTATTTATGGAAGACAACTGGTCTCGGAGATGTTTCATCCAAGTAGGTGCTCAGATAGCGATCCACCCTTGTAATTTTACGGAAAAGAGCATATTTTTCAAGTATAAAACCCGACTCTTTTCTGATGTCTGATATTTATCCTTCAGACTGGTCCACAACGTGCTTGCTATAGTAGCATTCCACACTTCCGGTATCAAATCATCCGACACTAACAACTTGAGGAGCAATAACGCTTCCTTATGACTTTGTCATTATCCGCGAAGTTTGTCGCTGGTCGACTTTCATTACTCGTGATTATTTTATCACAATCACGAAACTCTGTGACCGTTAAAATCTTATGACTCCAAACATTGAAATTAGTGCCCGTTAACTTTTGTGAGTCAGGCAGAATAAGATTTGAAATATTTGCCATTTTATTATGAAAATAATAAAAATGGAAATAAAGTATTTTGCCCACCAAATAAAACAAAATCACTTTATGCAAATACGTGGCTGGGAAAGTATGTTTTGTAAATATGGCAAGAGGGAAAAATTATAGAAAAGTAGTTTCAAACAACCAATACATGGCAAGGGGAGATAAATTATGAAAAAAATAGTTTATTCAATCTTTGCTCCCACAGACTTCAGATTCCACCTCTGCCCTCACGACTTGGTATTTTGTCACTTCTGCGACTGGTTTCTGCCTCAATATTCTGCCACGACTTTCTCCAACCGTATTACCTTCAACAGGAAACTGGATGTCTGCAATTTCTGGGCACGTTATATCCACAAAGAAGGGCACGTTTTCATACTAGCAGGTCACGTTTTTGTTCACAACCGTGACTGCCTTCCACAGGACTTTTGCCTTTGCATATACCACGACTTTTTTATACCAACGACTCTGCCTTCATACGATTTGTTCACGTGTCTCTAGGAACCCACGATTCTCTGAGTAACAGCGAAAAACACAACTCCTTTCTTCTGCCCTTGCGTCGACCGTACCTCCCGTTTCGACCTCTCCTCTCACAATTGCTTCATTCAATGGTGACTTCTTGAAGGCTTCCTGAACTGCAACTTGGAGGCTCTGATACCACTGTTAGCAGATGCAAAGATAGAACAACAAGAAGAAAGAGATGCACAAAACTACACTGATTCGAATGATCCATGCAAACTCATTTTATTGAGAGGAGCAGTTACATTTAGTTAGAACTATTTGTCAGTTATCACAACTGCTTGGAACCATACATGTTTATGTTATATATTCAACAAACATGTAAATACACATATATAAATACACACAAATGTATCCCAACAAGAATGCTCAACAGGCCTGATCAGGGAAGCAAATATGAATTTAGCATTTATGTATACTCAACTCACAAGTATGTAATAACACAATTGCCAAACAATCCATCAAGTAGTGGTGTAATGGAAATTGGTATCTCTTGTTAATGGGAGGTCCAAGGTTCCAATCTCACTCTTAAGTTAAAGTAGCCCACTACTTGATTGAATCCCCATTAATGGGGCACCACGCTAAAGCAATTTCAATCCATGGGCATGCCATGATAATACGGTCTATATGCTTAACTTCCCATCCTTGTATGGGTTCACCGCCGGTGTGGGCTGAAGATCCCATGTATCCTTAGCAAAAAAGGTACATTTGCCCAACATGTCACATTACGGAAGAAAACTTGAATTGAAGAACATTTATATATGCACACAAATATATGCTAATATAATCATCCCACGTACTGAATCCAGTCAGCAGTGTATACACACAATATCTAAGCATTTAAAAATCCCCAACAGGCTAAATCTGGGTAGCAATACATACACACAATATCTAAGTAATTACAAAAACCCAAGCAGCTAACCCAGGCAGTAGTACACACCCAATATCTAAACAATTATAAATGCCCAACATGCTGAACCCAGGCAGTGGTATACACCCAATATCCAAGCAATTACAAATGCCCAACAAGCTAAATTTGGGCAGCAATATACACACGATATCTAAGCAATTATAGATGTCTAGCAAGCTAAATCCAGGCAGAAGTGTACATCCAATATCTAAGCAATTATAAATGCCCAACAAGCTAAATCTGGACAGCAGCATACATCCAATATCTAAGCAATTATAAACGCCCAACAAGCTAAATCCAGGCAGCAGTGTATACACAGAATATCTAAGTAGTTACAAATGCCCAACAAGCTAAATCCGGCCAGCAATATACACCCAATATCTAAGCAATTATAAATGCCCAACAAGCTCATTTCAGGTAACAATATATACATACAATATCTAAGCAATTATAAATGCGCAACAAGCTAAATCCGGACAGTAGTATACACCCAATATCTAAGTAGTTGCAAATTCCCATCAAGCTAAATCCGGGCAGCAGTATATATACATAATGCATATACCGATATAAATTTATGCAAACAAAATACAGTTCAGCAGGTAAGAAAGAGAACACCCAGGACAGCAATACAAAGATTGAAGTAGATTTTAGCAACAACCCAATAAATCGAACTAAAAGGGCTGCAAGAACATCAATTCCATTCAATTTATTTGCCCATGCTCAATTCAGCTAATTACACGCAAACATATACAGATCAGCAGACGAGAGGGAAGTACCCAAGACAAGATTTAACTTCAATATACTAGGAGAGTGAGAGGGAAAGTAACACGCCTGTAGTTTATTTTTCCCCCTTTTTTTGTTGTAGTAGAATGGTGTCCCACAAAGCTACCTAGCACCTCCTTCTCAAGCCTGTGCCCTCTCTTGCTTCTTCTGCCCATTGTCTGGTGCCCCCTGGACAATGCTGCTCCATCCAATGACCTCCCACACCATGGGAAAGATACAAGCTTTTACAACCAAATAAGGCATATAGGGCCTGAGAAAACCTCTTCTACCAATTCTTAGCTTGTTTCTCCTTTACACGCACTTCTCTTCTTTTCTTCTAATTTCTCACTTCTTTGAAATTTGGTTTAAATTCATTTCCTTTCATTTGTATTGTTTTACTTCATTTTCTTTTATTTTATTTATTTTCTTCTTTATGGTCACATAATGCCTGTGACTAGCACAACATCTTGATATGAATAGATATAATACCTCTATCCCTAATTGTCTTCTTTAATGAATACAAATAGCATAATATTTTAATTATATCTTTCCAACAATATCACGAGAAAACAATCTCAAGGCCCTTAACTTGAGTTTTAGCATACTACAGTGACTAATAACTCCATTGCCTTCTTCAAAACTTAGCCCCGATAAGTGACAACTGGCATCCACCTGAATGACTCTAACTCCACGAAAGGCCACGATATTACCGATTATACAATTGACCTCACTGAGGCAAGCAAGACCGAACATCAGCATAACTTATTTCAAACTAACATATTTATGGAACTTACATCATAAGAGCAGACACTGGGAGTCAAACTATCCAAGAACTTCTTACTAGAAGACTATAATTATGCAGTTAATATAAATATATTTTATGATAATAAAAATACAATCTATAATTTTATTATAAAGGCTATTGGTAGACAACGCCTGCTGGCAAAGTCATTTTATTATTTTCTAATCAATAGCTGCACTCTAAGATCACAATCGATCCAGGGATCTCGGGTTACTGAATTGACCAAAAGCATGCCACTCAAACCCAAATATTATTAACATGGTCACGAGCCATATTAATCACAAAAGGAAGAAGAACAATCCACTTATCTAGGCAACCCAAAACTACACAATACAACCACCCAACTTCACTTTTCTTGTACCCTGCAGAAATAGTCCAACTCTCTGAGGCTCGAGAGCAAAGGTGAACCAGCATTTGAAACCCACCAACAAAATTAATATATGCGCTGCTAAGTAGACAAGAATGAATGAGATGTGGGTAAAGGCTCTAGTTATATTTGACATTTTGGTAAAGGCAACAAAGTGCTTTTTACTCATTGAAGAATCAATTTACACATACAAATCATTGAAATGAGCAACTCACTTAGTAACTCTATCATGGGAACGTCCAAGGTCTGAAAAGCACCCTACAATGCTAACATCACTTAGTCTCACAGTCAGATGAGCTTCTTCGTCTATAACCATACCAAGGAAGTAAATGGACATCACGCCACTTTACCACCCCTAACTTTGTATTTTTAATTTTAATTCATAATATCTAAGTTTTGAGCACAAAACTCAACCTACAAGTATAAATTGTTAATAATGTAATAAGCTTGTGATGCTTTCAACATTTCAATATATGGCTCTCTAAATATAGATATTGTATGATTCTTCACATTAAAAAACTTTATTCTGAAGTATTTCTTTCAAAAGGATGTATTCAATTACATGATTTCCAAACACTTAACAGAATATGGAGAATACTAAAAAATGTACGAATGAGATACGTATGTTGTTACCGAAATATTGTTCATAGTGTGAACACTTAGGAGTGGTTTGGGTTATTTGGTAGTAATAGTTTTTAATATTTATAAAATAATATATCAGTGTGCACAATTAATTGTGATGCACAACTCATAGAGATAGGATTGTGTGAGAATATCTTGAGATTGAGAGTAAGACTAGGGAATAAATGAGAGATATGGGGATAAAATGATAAGACTTGACTCCATGATTTTAGGAGCAAGCAATTGTATAAAATGTCCTCTCATATTCAATAGAAATTGCTCCATTCTATTTACATTTGGTTTCTATCTTCTGTAGTTTTCATTTCATGTGTTGATTTTAATTAATTATTGCTTAATTTATTTATGCAAATCTAGAGATTTATCATCATCTGGTATCAGAGCAGGTTAGGAAGATTTATGAGAGTGATTGCAGGACAAAACCGCAGCCTCAAGGATGCAGATCTGAGAGTTTTAAAGCTTCCATAACATTTTTTTGGATTCTGATCTCAAACAAAAACGACTGGTGATTCGTGTTTTTCTCAAAAATCCAAATTCGGAATTTTCTGCAATTTTTTGGGTTTGTTTATTTGTATTATGGGAAACTTCTGTCAAATATTACAGAAATTCATTTCGTATTTTAAGATTAATCATGGAAACAATGCTGACGTTTCTAATTATTTTGTAAAAAAAAAATAGTGAGTGATTTCCAGCAATAAAACTCTGATATGCTTTATTATTTCGGTTAAATATAAAGTTGGTTACTATTGTAAGGGTGCATTATTGGTTTGAACCAACACCCAATATAATTGTAAAATGATCTTCAAAGAAAAATTTGGTTAAGTTAGCAACATCACAATGGAGGATGGAGGTATAGGAGGATGGAGGCAAATTGGCATCTCTTGTTAGTCACCAACAAAGAGATTGCTTCATGGTATTGGTGACCTTTTATTTTTGTTGTGTGGTGTGTTTACTTAATGTTGTAATAATGAACAAAAATAACATTCATGTTTAAAGCTCCTACGTGAGCATAATTTCTATTTTGCAATCCCTCTAAGTTAGAAACAATGATGTGAACAAAATAATGTACGTTGCTATGTAGTGGTTGGTTCCACTAGAAAACCATTTTCTAAGTTAGAGGTTCTATTTGAAAAACTCATATTGTTTGAGTTGTTTGTACTCATTGAAAACCTTCATTTCTTTTTATATCATGAGCATGTACAGGAGATAGATTTCCTCCATGTTCACACTAAAAGGGTGACTATTACCGAAATATTGTTCATAGTGTGAACACTTAAGTAGTGGTTTGGGTTATTTGGTAGTAATAGTTTTTAATATTTATAAAATAATATATGAGTGTGCACAATTAGTTATCATGCACAACTAATAGAGATAGGAATTCTGTGAGAATATCTTGGGATTGAGAGTAAGACCAGGGAATAAAGGAGAGATATGGGGATAAAATGATAAGACTTGACTCCTTGATTTTAGGAACAAACAATTATATAAAATGCCCTCTCATATTCAATAGAAATTGCTCCATTCTATTTACATTTGGTTTCTATCTTCTGTAGTTTTCATTTCATGTGTTAATTTTAATTAATTAATGTTTAATTTATTTATGCAAATCTAGAGATTTATCATCATATGCCAAATTAATGGAACATTCAAAAGACTTCTTTGAAAACTCATTATTCTACATGAAAAACATACATAACGACAGACCCATTGGAAGCCTAACCAAGAATGGGAGTTAGATACATCTATAAGCTTATCCACAAAACCATGTTTCATGGGGACACACCCCCGCCCCAGTACCCCATCTCCCTACCCCCCATCCCTATCACTGCCCCCAAACAATTTCCCTATTCAAATATCATACCCAGTATTTTGGAGTACCTCTAGGCATGCCCACACTGCACCCCCTCCCCCACCCCCTTGAAAAGGAGTCTCAGTGGAACAGAGCCATAAAACATATGCAGCCCGCCCTTTCGCTTAAGTTGCATGAAATGTAAGTAAGATACAGGTTCCAATACAAAACTACAACAGAATAAGAGTTCTGTGAAAACAACAATTTAAACATGTCAAAATCAAAATTTTATGCACTTCAGACATAAGCCAACTTGTATAAATCAGTCAATTATTATTACTAAGATATTCCCTGCGTATACTGAATACAATCCTGGAATTTGTATTCTAAATAATAAACTGAGAGACAAGTACCTTTGAAGAGTGAACCGTTTGAACTGTCGTATGCAGATTTCTCATGTATTCGTAAATCCATGTACCAATCCTGGAAACTCTGAGCAAGCCAGTGATGTAAGAATTAAAATCCACTTGAGGACTCGGGCACTTTCACAATTAACGCCAGCACCTATAAATACTGGAAAGCACTCTCAATGCTTAATCCCAGCCTCACATAGAGTTACCCGCACTCCACAAAAGTCCTAAAATACCCATTAATTGAATTTTTTTATTTTACTCTCAAATTCTCTTTCACTGACCTTCAAAAAATGGAACAGTGCAAAAACAAAACCAGGGAAAACCAATACCATTTCATATTTTGTAAAATGTAGCCTTATTTACCCAAAGACTTAGGCAACCTGTTCAAATCAGCTGTATGGAGTCAATAATTGCTAAACTAATGTAAACGCTTAACCTGTGCAGCAACCACAAAATCCTTTAAAATCCAGCCAAAAAAAATCCGATTGGGGTAGAAGGAAATATAAATCCATTGTCATCTAAATGAAATTCAAATTCGATTTTTAGGAGCTGGATGCTTCTAATGGTGTTAGACAGCATTTTCTTTTAATAAACTGGGTTCTGTCGCAACATGTACTTGACTAAAAAGATTTATGTAAATCTAAGGCAATACTAGTCCAATCATGCTTGCATGCGTGCATTCATCTGTAAGTCCCAGCCATCTTGAGCTCTCATACTTGAACCTTCTATCAAGTTTGCAAGGAGATAAAGTTAGCAAGGGAAAAGGAGACTATGTTCATGCATGCATTTTTCTGTAAGTCCTAGTCATCTTGACTAGCTATCATACTTGAAGCTTCTGCCAAGTTTGCAAGGAAGTAAAGTTAGTAGGAGGAGGTTATATGCATGACCAAATACTTTACGAAAATATAAACTGTAAACAAGCATTACAATGAGATGCCCTTTATTGAAAGAAAGCTTAGCTCAACTTATCTTGGGAGACATTCACAGTACTAAATTGCTGCACGAACCTCAAGAACATTCAGGCTTCCCAGAAAGTGCTGTATTGTACTGGTGTCAACTATCTTAATCCTCAACTTGCAAGCTGCCTCTCAATTTTTCAAACATCGTCTTCTGAATAAGTTCTGACCATTTGTTTACATGCTGAATAAAATTCCAGTGGATAGTTTTTCATCCCTATCCAGCGATTATTTGGATTCTGCATTGCATTTGTCTTGTGCAGATCATCTACATACATGCAATCTGACAATTAAACATTTGTACAATCTTGTTCTGCAATATAATGCTCTCAAATTTACCATTCTTGACCTATAGTCTGCAAAGCTGGATCTGCAGGATTTTGCCAAACTTGCAAAAAAATAACAATTAGACCAGGGCCAGGTTTAAACCAATCCACATAACAGAGAGAAACAGTCTGCAACCACATAACACTCGAATAAACTACCGCAAAAGGGATAATAATGGCCGATTATGCCTGCTATTTGCAGTTTAAAGAGGAGCCAATAAAGCTACAAAAACGTCAGACACTGTTTCACTTGGCTAACTGGCCCAAACACTAGATTGTGTTTGTATTTTTACAAAGAAAATGTGATTCATACCATCACGTGATTTTGTAGCTACATCATTTACAAAAATATCTTTGAAACTTCTTGCCTGACAAAATCAGTATAAACACTATTGAATTATAGCTTTTGCCTTGGGTTGGACAAAGGTAAAGCTCAATCATCTGCAATTTTGCCCTTAATTCACATGCTGATAATATAATGTCTTACCAACATATAAAATTCTTTCCTCCCATCTACCTTTTAAGACACATCATAGGGAACATGGAAAACCATGGCTGCTTAGTCAAAAAAGTATAATATCTTATTTTACAAGAAGGCGGCACAGATGCCCCATTTTTGTTGGCAACAGTGTAGTGAAATCGCTGCTTGCGTAGACTTGTGAATGTAAAACCTCAAAAGAGGAGCTTTAAAGACTCTTTTGTTGGAGAAAGTGATTGGACAGCAAAATGCTGACTTCATTAATTGTATCAATTCTAAACAATATGAATGAATTATAATAACACTATAGGTCAATTATAATTAAACAACAAAAAGGGTATCTTTATCAACAGCATTGTAAAGAAGACAAAGCATAAATAATACCTAAAATTACTTCTACAATTTTATCCACTTTCATATCTGTAATATAAACATTAAAAGTTATATTTTACAAGCATTTTTTGAAATAATCTGTTTGGTGTCCTCCTAAAATTTGGAAGTTCATCTCAGCAAGTAAATGAATATTGCAAACAGTCGAATGATTCAAACCTGAAATCAAAAAAGATTTCAGGAAGAAACCATTATCAATCTCACAAGAAATTAACAAAATATGTGTTTCGGTCCCTTGAATTTCAATTTTAAAAAAAATCCATGCATATACCAAATGTGCATGAAACAGAGTTCAAACACATTTTTATCATTTCTCCGGTAATAAGTGACAAATCTCAAGAAAAAGCCCTCTCTGGAAAAACCTTTCCTGCTTGAGAAATAGACAGAGTCCAGCTTGCAGGAATGCATCTGATGTATAGAAGAAAAATTGTGAAGTAAATACCTTCTGTAAGGAGTACGGTAAAAATAAAGCCAAAAAATGGCAATGCAAGCAAGACCATGGCAGAAGTGAGGAATTAATGAAGATATAAACAGGAGGAGAGAAAGAGGGAAAATGATAATCTGTGAAACGGAAAAATTCTAACATCTCAGGTTAGAGGATGGCAGGAATGATGAAGTGCAAAGGTGAACTTTGCATAAGGCATTCTGCCATAAAAACTGACAATGAAAAGATACAAACTGCATTTTACAACAGAAAAAGGCTGTTATTTTTAATTTAGTTGAAACTTAAAACGATTCCTTGCTTTAGGAAACTCTTTCAAGATAAACTGTCAATTCATTTAGTGCTGATCATTTTATACCAATAACTTTCCAATATGGTTTATGCAATGCCACCATGCCTGAATCCGTCCTGCACAGAATGTGCTAAGTCGTCCCCACAGACTGCATTCGGGTCCAGGCCACAAGGCATCCCTTCATACCACTTGGCATTCTCTTGGTAGAATCCATCCACATGCATTGCTACTAAGCTCCCATCTGCCACAATGGCACTGTCCTGTCGGATAGGTTTACAGAGTTTGGAATCCTCGCAGACAAGGATACTCTTTTCATCAAACTCGGTACAGGTATCTTTAACAGAGTCAATCCACTTCTCGGTACTACTATCATCTCGAAGCACAACATCCGTTTTTACACTGCATCGCAATCTTTGCCTCTGCCACTCTGCAATGCCAAATGCACCGTTGTCTCCCCCAATAATGTCGTCTTCTTCTTCATCCCCCGGCTTGACATCATTGCAATGATGGCGGCGATGATGATGATCATGGTGATGGTGATGCTCTCCCCATTCCTCGAGCCCGGGGTTTGTAACAAGAACATCATCAGAATGCACCTTACCCAACAGCATATCCGTGGGCCTGGGTAGATCTTCTACACTTCTCAGCCTCCTGGTAATTGCACACAAATCCTGAGAGAGAGAAGCCAACGACGCATGCGACAAATTCGCAACCTTCGACTCCAAAAACCCTATTTCCATCCTGAGTTCATGCACCTGCTGAAGCACGGACATCCGAGAATCGGCATCCTCCTTACGAATCAAGGCAAACGCATCAGCGGAATCCTCATTGGCATACACCTGATCCTGCTCCACCAGGCTACCTTGCCCGACAAACCGATGTATAATCCTCGCGCTCCCTTCGTGCGGCCCTGGCTCATGCCCCGAATGAACCGCATAAAGCTTAAAAATAGCCTTCCCCTCTTCCTGGTAAGAAAAAGTCTTGTCCTTCTCATTATAATTAGTGATGGGAACAATTGCCCTGATCCTGAACCCGCAGCCACATCTTTTCGATGTGTACCTTTCCCTCTTCAAAACCCCAGATCGCTTGGTATTGGGCTCGCCGGCCCTGTGGCAGGCGTAGTCCTTCACCTCCGCCATGAAGGGTTTGTATCGAATATACTTCTGCCTTATGCAAAGCACGACCTTGTGCTTTGCGGCCAGCTGCTGGAGATTCTGCGGCACCTCCTTGGCAGGCACGTCAAAGGACTCCGTGTACTCGAACCTGCGCCGCTTGTTCCGCGGGGCCGAGGCCGCCACGTCGGAGCAGCATACGGCGCAGGAAGCAATGCAAACCCTAATGAAGGACTCGGGGATGCCGTAAAACTTGGCGCCCACGGTCCAAACCTGCTTAATCCGCTCGATCGTTTCCTTCAACCCTAGGTGCTTCAAATCGGCATCGCCGTGGAACGACATGACGATTTCCTGCCACTGGTTAATGTGGGAGACGTATTGCTGGGAATTGTTTTTGAAGTAGAGTACCTCGTTGCCGTGTTCGTCTATGTGGGCGTTGAGCTTATCCTGGATGCGCTTCCACCCTGTCAAATAGGCAGTGTCCTCGTTGCGGTCCTTCCACACGCTCCGCCACGACAGAAGCACGGAAGGCGGCGTGGCGCTCCGGATCTCCTCCGGGGTTGCGAATCGCCCTTCCAGAATACAGTGCACCATCAGATGGTGGGACTCCCTGTTGAAAGTGTAGAATTGGGAAGATATGTGGGGCTCTGGATTGACGATGGTGGTTTGCAGAGAGGAGGAGGAACCCGCCGCCATGTGACCGCCACCGCCGCCCCCAGCGACTTCTCCATCTGCGTCCGAGTCCATGTCGTGGTCGTTGGAGCTGGCGCTGGGGCAATCCACCAGCTTCTCTTCTTCGTCTTCCTCGTCTCTGAAAACCACCATTTGATGCCGCGCCTCTTGCTCGTCCATCAGAAGCCCGGGTCCCAGTCTGAAACCCTCCTCCTCCATTCTTCTCTTCTCTTCTCTTCTCTTCTCTCTGCAGATTATTTAACCAGCTACCTATATGAGAAATGCAAAATGCTCACCTCTGCTTTCCCTTGCCCTGTCCTGTCCGTCTTCCTCCCCTGTTTTACTTCAGTAGTCCCCACAATATCAACATTTACGAGTAAGATTAACACAGGGTTTAAATTTCATGCTGACTTTGAGTCCTGGTCACGTGAATCTCTCTTTCTTTACAACTCCCTTAACTACGGATGGTTGTATTTAACTTGGTGAATATTCCCTGTTAAGCATTGCGGACGAACAAGGCTGCATTTGGAGTAAATAGGTTTAGGGAGGTCGACGGTGAAGGTGGGTAGCATTTACGCTTCTTGCCACTTCTTATTAGTTCCAGGAATACCATACATTTCAATGGTGCACATTAATTTTACAAAAGTAGGCCAATAAGATGCATTTATTTTTTTCAACTTTGGCATATTGTAAAGTTATGAGTAATTTTAAACATTTTTAAAATTAACATATTTATTTTTCTAGGCATTTGATTGGTGTTCAAGGGTGATGTGACTATTTTGGAGTCTTATTGCCAAAACAATTTTGTCACATTTTAAAGTAAAAAATTTGAAAGTGACAAGTGTCCTTATCTTTTATATCAGATTTTGAGAGTGTTTTGCCTACTGAATTGAATTAATGAGCATTAAATTTCTAGAAATTTGTGAAGCTTCTCCAAGAAGCTATCGCATGGAAAATCAGTTTGTTTTTTTTTTGCATTGGTTTGGTTTGAGCTCTGCTAAACGAGCTATTCGCGAGGTTGGAGAAGCTATATCCAGTTACGAAAATTTGGTATTTACAGAAAGGTAAAGAACGTTTTCTAGTTTGCTTTGCTGGAACTCTTGATCTAGGCATGGATCGTTCAAGTTTGTTTTTGCTATTTAGTTTTGGAATGAATGAAAATAACAAGGTTTTATGTCTATGAATCGATTTCTTGTTGGGTAATCAGTAAATCGCCCCCACCTATTATGTATTCTTCCTTTCATCTATGTCGTCCAAGAACTTCAGGCAGAATTTGCGAATCGCGTGTATAATTTGCATGTTTGGTTAGGGCATGGATATCTGTCGTAGCATTATGGAGAAGGGACTTTTGTCCAATGTTTCAGTTGCAAAATCCGTGACAGAATACACAAAATGATTCGAGTTTGTTTTTGCTATTTTGTTTTGGAATGAATGAAAATAACAAGGTTTTCTCTCTGTCTATTGGGTAATCAGTAAATCGCCCCCACCTGTTCTGTATTCTTCCTTTCATATATGCCATTCAAGAACTTCAGGTCACGTGTATGTTTCAGTTGCAAAATCCGTGACAGAGTACACAAAATGAGGAAGCATGTGAATTGTTTGACAAAATGCCTGAAAGAAACGTGGTCTTATTTCCTCGCTGACGTTTGCAGACTGCGTTGATGTTTGTTTGCTTGAAAGTCGCCTCTATTTTTAGTGTAGCAGTGTAGAACTTTTACTTTTCAACTTTACTAACTTTAAAGATTTTAATTAAATTTTTGAATTTATCTTTCTCCCAAATTCTAAAACTTTCACAAACCTAAAAATTTATATTTCAAAAAACATATTCCTAGCTCTTCGAGATTTCAAGAGGCTGAGTGGACATGAGGCTCTTCTCGTCTGTTTTGTTCTTAGAACAATTCTTGTTTATTGCTTCCTTTTTTTTGCCAGGCAAACCCTGTCTTAAAGTATGTCAGAGGATCCTTTCTTACGGAACTTGCAAGAGAATCCCAATCTAAATATTGCTCATAGAAAGGAAAGGGATGAGTACGACCTGAATTTCAAATTTCTTTTTTTAAATAGTCATCCATCTGGCTAAGGACCTTGTGGGTTTTGAGGAGACACACAAAGTATTAATGAAATGTTTGGAATTAGAATGTCAACTATCGTGTTTATAAGAAGTTTAAGTTGCAATTTTTTAGTGGATTTGAGATGATTCACTATTTGTTTTATTGTTCCTCTCATCATTGCCCAGATGGATGATGAGAGGAACAATAAAATTACACCATGGCACTGGTTTCTCTATTCCAGGCAGATTACTCTGCTCCCACAAATAGCATTATGAAGTTATAAGCATGGCATTTTCTTTTGTAGAGACATGGAATTTCTTGTGCATACCTGAAAAATGCTATCTGAAATCTTGTGATTTTCATTCAACCTTTCAAGTGAAATCTTCTTCTAATCCACGGCCTGATTTGATGTTCATCTATAGATCAACCTAAAAAGCTCAGGAAAAAGAAAGCATGCAAACATTGTATATCTCCAGCAAACAAGGTTGAAAGGGAAATTTGAAATAAATTCTTTTAGAGGAAAACAAGGGGAAATTTCACTAGCTCAAGTTTCCTTATGAAAAGGATTGTGACAAAGGTAACACCTAATAAAATTGAAGGAGAGGAAGGAAAATCTTTACACTTGTCCTCTACTTTGTATAAATCAGTATAACAGAGAAATCTGACAATCAAGATTGAAGATCAAGAAGAGATTGTAAAACTAGGAAAGTTAAGTTTCTAAACCATGAACTAGATATGTTAGAGACTACAGAAGAAGCATCTTCGAGCACCAAAGAATTTGGCTTAAAACTTAATCTGTGCAAGTGGAAACCAGTTCCAGGAATAGAAATCCCCGTAATGAATAGCTATAATAAATATTCATACAAATATGAACGAAGATGAATTTGGATAGTTATATTGTGTAAACATTCTTCTGTCATTTGGCCTTCTTGGCAAGAGTATCCAAGTCTTTGCAATTTGTATTGAAACCAATTTCAGCCACATCATATGGATTAAGTGGCCGAGAAAACAACAAAGCTGATAATGCATTCACACATGAAAGTGTTAACATATTTCATAAATATTTGATAGAGATCAGTGCCAGACGCAAGAATTTGCATGGAGGAGCAATATTTTTACTAATTAAAACTATTTCACAACTATGACATACCATTTGAGCAATTCATTGAACTCAAATAAAATTTGTACATTAACCAGGTTGTAAATGCTAAGCTTATTGGTCACTGGAAAATCGGCAACTATGAGGATTCGATCACAACACCAGTTGCATTGTTTTGTTTTTGCTAAATTCATTATGCACTGATACTAAGAAAGTACATTCATTACATTTATTATGCACCGCGACTGTTAAAACTAAAAAAAGAAAGAAAAAAAACGGGGGATTTATAGTTATGTGTAGTGGAAAGTAGAGCTTCCATATTTCTCACAAGGTAACTCAACAGTTTGTGTACTAGAAAACCTTACCATTTCAGCACAGGCAGCAGCAGGAGACCTTCCCAACCTTGGCGGAAATTATAACTATTGTCTAAGTGTTTGGCATAATGTATGATAAATATTGTATTACACTTATTTTTATATTGACATAAATGCTTTTTTCAATCTGTATAATAAGTATTTGTTTTTCTTTATAAATTGTACATATGGAATTTTATAGAATCAAAATTATAACTCTTTTTCCTATTTAAATTTACAATCAAGTGTATTGTCTTTTTCAATCTTAATTAAAAGTGAATCTTATAAAATTCTGTCATTTTAAAATATCTTATGTTGTCTTATTGTGTTGTCTATGTTACAGGTGTTCACAACTAAGTGTTTTATTACAAACAAAATGCTTGCATACCTTACGCAAAGGTGCGGATTCGAAACATTACTTGTTTATTACTTTTTGTGCTCAATGGAGTTTGTAAACAAAAAACGTAAACAAACAATAGATCAATATAGAACGACAACCAATCAAACATGCGACGAACCAATAGTTGTAGAAGACTACAAACGAATGCATAGAGTCCAGTACGCTTCCATCGATGACGCTTTAAGTGCAGAAAACTTACTAAGAGAACCAACATTTTCTTACCATGTGGGAGATTGCTTGTTCGACACATTTCAGGTGCTTCTACACTTTAAATATACATCTTTAGAACTGCGTAATAGCATCAACGATCATTTTTTGAATTGTTTAAAAAGAGGCGAACCTGATGCACTAAAATCTTATCAACTGGAATTAGACCCAATGCAATTGCAGATTATGCATGGAATACATGACATAGAAACATATTTCCGCAGAATGCGATTATCTACATTGCCTGTTTCCAAAACAACTGAAACAGGACTATGGGGTGACACTTTTTGCATTAATTGGCTATCTAGATGGTTGAATATACAAATATGTATTTGGTCTTTTACAACAAAAATGAATTACCTTCGATTTAATGTAAATAGTCCTCAACTTCCGTACTACATCTTATTCCATGACACAAATCCATTAGCAAGTCACTATGAACCATTATATTGCAAAAAAAATGACAACTACAATTTTCCCAATGACACTGTGAACTATTGCGATTGCGCGCTTAGGCGAAATCGAATGAGTAAGTGGTCCTGCCATTTCAATAAATTAAATAACTATGGATTGTCTAGACTAGTTACACAACCCTTGATTTGTGGTGAGAGCTTATTCATCTCAATTTGCTCTTAACGAATTAAATGCGACATACAGTGCTTACCTTACACGCCATTACAGAAATCGCTCAATCATTCTGTCAATGGCAATCTTTTCTAGAAATCCTGCAACCAAAGAAAAAATTTTCGTCTCTTAGAAACAACACTTAACAAAGTCAACTTACATTCGAAAGATACAAAAAGTTCGAATTGGCAGATTCGTTGTGGAACTTGGCAACATTTTCCAATACGGGCAAATCAGGGAAGAAGTCTGGTCCTAGAACACCTCCTATCGATCCAAAGATTCCCATATCTCTTCTACAAAAATGACGATGTCAAAAAACACAACAATCAAATGTTATCCATTTCTCCTGGACATCAAATTACGCTACATGCTATAGACAAAGAGGACAATGAGTACAATGTACACCATCCACATCAACACACCGCCACTCTACCATCAACTATTGTACTAAAAACTTATATGCTTGTAGAAATATTCACTGGTAATTATGACATTCAAGATGGGTTAGTCAATGGATCTGATGGAATATTTAAAGCGTACACGCTTCTAAACAAAATGGACGTAGTATGGATAAAATTTAATGACCCTCATATTGGGCATATGTAGACAAAAAAACTCACTCACTTGTACGACAATATGATAGACAAGAGTTAGATACCAATCCTACGTATTACCTAAACCAATGCCAAATTCCTAAACTCGAACACGCCTAACAATGCAGAAATAATTTCCAATACAATTAGCGTGTGCTACGAACAATACACAGATCCCAAGGCCTCACAATGGAAGGACTTGCCTTCAACCCCGGCTAGTGTCACACAACATGGACTAACATACGCAACACTATCCCGAGTTACAAATATTGAGTCTTTGTACTTACTAACACCGTTGAAAATGAATAATTTTAAGGTGAGCGAAGAGATAACAGCAGAGATGATGCGTCTCATGGAAAATTCGACATGGCAATTGCAAAAATGATTTGCAAACAATTATATCCCAATCTGAGCTCCTCATTACATCTTTGAACACAAGAAGCCTCAAAGCACATGCTGAAGACATACTCAATGACTATGATTTAATGCAAGTAGACATACTATGTTTACAAGAAACACATACCCCTGACCACACAAACACACACACTACAAACAACATTTCAATTGCATTTCTATGCGACACATACATGGAATAATGATTTGCATGAAAAAACATATTTTCAAATATTGAAACTATTGAATACCCGAGAAAATAAGGTAGAAGCGTTGCTTGTAACCGTTACCATTCATAACAAAGAAATATCCATAATAAACTTTTATGCAACACCAACTGCATCTATTTCAGATATTCTTCGTGTAATTGACAAAGCCTTGGTAGATACACAAGCAAGAAACAACGTGCACATAATAGGTGATTTCAATATTGACATCAACAAGAAATAAACAAACGAGACAACGCTCATTCATCATATGCGAACTCACCAAATGCACTTCATCAAGCAAAGCCAAATTTCATCTTCAATACCAATTATCGACCACATATGGTCTAAAACAAATCCTCAAAGGCCATTACATTGTTTAGAACAGATACATATTGGAGTGACCATGATACATTGTACTTTTCACTAACCAATTTCTATTAAATCAAAATCCAAATACTACACAATGTCAAAAAACACCTTCTACAATGCACTAGACAAATGCCATTATGGCGCTCCAACTGGAAAACAACTAAGGTGACTCTTTCAACTACTCTTTGCATAACAAGTTTCATGCAATCTCCTCCGCTTTCAATTTCTTGTCACTCATACTCTTTTCTTGCTTTTCCGCAGGAATAGAGAAAAGCCACCCATTGTATACAACCATAATATTTTGAACTTGGCACATACCTCTTCCAACTGGAAAACAACTAAGGTGACTCTTTCAACTACTCTTTACACAACAAGTTTCATGCAATCTCCTCCGCTTTCAATTTCTTGTCATTCATACTCTTTTCTTGCTTTTCTGCAGGAATAGACAAAAGCAGCTGACATATTATAGAAAATATACTACTCCAACAAACCACCCATTGTATACAACCATAATATTTTGAACTTGGCACATACCTCTTCCAAATGTTGTCACATTTTTGAAATCGCAGACTGTTGTATATGCTTTACATCCTAAATATATAATTCACCTTTCTACATCCCGCATTACAGAACTTGGTACTATTATATAGAATTTCAAGCTATGTAAAGGCCCTCCCATATTCAGGCAAAACATTTATAAAAAAATATGTACTGATCGCATCTGTGTTTTTCCCATCTAAATTTTGGTATATATTTTTTGTCAAACTTCTCCCGTTTACCAGAATATATAGATTAAACAGATATTGTTCTGTGCAGAAATCTGTCGTAAATGCAAAAGTTTTTACTCTTTACAGAATACGGCTTGTGGGCTGTAATGATTACAGCATATGCATGAAATGAATTTGTTAAATCTGAGGCTGCTGTCGATGTGTTTTGCCGCTTGAGCTCTGTTTGGACTGTTTTCAAGATAAATATAAACATATTAGCTTTAAGTCACTTATAGATTCCTTCTTTTATTCAAAGAAGTTTGTTGATTTCTTGAAGATGTTCATGATTTGACGAGACATCCCGTAATTTTTCCTTTTTACCTTTGTATGATACATTTGATGATTTCATTACTCCCTGTTGTTGCCATACGAGATTGAATTCTGCCCCTTATTCTGGCACCTGCAGATTGATTCTCAGCTGGGAAGAACATATATTTTGGTCTCATGATTCCAACGACCATGTTTTATCTACTTATGTCTATTGTAGATCTGTTTCTGGACTATTATTCTATGATATGCCCATGGAGAATATGAACAGTTTTTTGGACTATTGTTGTATAATTCATTTTCTAAATAATTTAGCTCGCCTTTTAATGGACAATGGTAGCTTGTCAAAGGCCTGCTTCCAAATGCTGATACTTTATTTTCTCTGGAATGTAGCTTCCATTGCAACTTACTTCATTGTGGCAGAGAAGACTATTTTGGAGTGTTCTCGACAAAATTCTATCAAGCAGTATAAAGTACATAATATGAAGCCTGAGTAATCATCCTATGGAGATGCTTGCAGATTTTCTGATCTCCAAGTGGTAGTGATACTTCATTGTTGTGTGATAGCAACGACTTAAGGTAGCTTGTATACGCCAAGCAATTTGTGTGCTTATATTGGAGGATTTTTCTCCCACAGAGATTTTTAATTATGATGTTTCTAATTTTATTTTATTTGTTATTTACAAAAATGAATATTAGTAGCTCTCGTAGTGTATTTGGCAATAAAAGCAATATCCAAATTATTTACAAGAGCCACATACCTTGTGTCTTTTCAACGTGCATATACTAATGACCTTCAGTCAATTCACACATTTTGCTCTGTCTCACACGAACAACATCTTTGCTTGGATTGAAAGTATGGGCTAGTGTTGATGAAGTATCAAAGTAATAGCAAAGGATCAATTCCTACGTCAGCATTTGGTAGAGAGTGTTAATTCTTTTGAAGACCCAAATTGGTATTGGGCACTAAAATTTCTATAATGAATGGAAAATGATGTTGCGGTCTCTACGTTCAGTATTTTTGCAACTTAATTTTGCTTTTGTAAATGATCATTTACGTCATAGCCATAAGATTGGTCTTGGTATTTGAAATCGATTTATTAAATTCAAAAAATAGTACTGATTTATTTCATAGTTTTCAGTAAACAACAAATTAGCAGAACTTTGAACCTACAGCTGCACTTTATTTCTCCAGTAAGCATCGATTTGATCAACATTGGTACTAAAACTCGGGGTTGTCACGATGTGCAGGCTCAGATTATACAATCGGACAATATTATTAGGCATTGTAACAATGTAGATATGTAATGCATTAAAATACCTGTGCTACATAGTAGGTGTAGTGTCATTCATTTTGGACTATAGGGAGTATCAGGTGTTTTTCCCAATCAGGTGATTGCAATGTTTTTGGGCAATGACATTATTTCATTTACAATCAAACCTTACCATCCTGGGTGGTATACATAACATTTTAAAGATTGCTGTGTATATTTTCTGTGATTTTTAAACTTACTATTTCATCCGCCTTGAGCTTATTCAGATCTCTTCTCGGAGATTGCTGCTATGTATTGTTGGATCCTTTGCATTGTGCTACCTCGCGATTAGGAAGGAGTTGCTTGCCCATGTTGCTTAATAGGGGGGTTGTTGGATAATGGTTTGGCCAATTTAATGTTGACGAGAACATACAGACATGATTCACTGTTCTTAAGGTTTCTCCCATGAAAGAGTGGATTTGGTTGCCCGATAAATCATTGTTGCACATAGGCGTTGGTAATTGAATGCGTATGGTGTGTCATATGCCTAAACAGGCAACATGACGTCAAAAACAGGGCGGAGATGTACGTCACATGTTTTCCTCAAACCGGATTCCCTTCTTATTGTTGCGAATGACTTGGGAGAATTTTATTACGGGCAACAAGAAGGTGTGGAGCGCTAATGCAGGTGCACATAACATGCAAAGCATTTATTTTTTTAATGGGTAGTATATTTTATTGCAATGCGGCTTGTTTGCGTTTTATTTTGAGAACTCTAGTATTTGGGTATTTCTGATGTGCTCCTGTTTTCCTGGCTAATAAAGGGATTCGAAATTGTAGTTTTTCTTCTTAAAAACCATGTTTTTTGCCTTTAGTTTGCAATTTGTTAATAGCTTCCATGGCCGCTTCAACAGAACCACTTTATGCATTCATTAGAAATTTCCCTTCCACAACAGAAGAACTTTAGAGGACGCCCACCAAGTGTTTGACCAAATTACCAACATATACTGAGCCAAAAAGCTAATCAGGTGTGGTTAGAGAAAATTGTACATGTGTCAGTAGCAATGAAGCAATATGTATCTTTTGCGGATGCTTGCGGTCAAGAATGTCTCCTGGCATCTCCCATGGGTACTCTCATCCTCAAATGAAAGGTAATTGAAGGAAAACACAAACATACAATAACATTGATCATAGAATGCTTCAAAAAACATGCTAGAGATATCGATTTTCAACCTACCTTGCTTGAAAGGAAATTGGAAAAACAATAATTAATATCACATTGATTGTTTCTGTCATTCTTTGTATGTCATATGGAGGTGTTGTTTAGGCTGACTCTTATGCTTCAATAGTCATTCTCAAACCATCTTCCATATGCTTGCTTTTTTTTTTGTCATTAAAACAAATGTGTAGCTTACCAAGATGTATATTATAGGGCATGTGTACACTGATCATTGATTTTCACTTGTTTATGCTTGGATACCAAACCTTTGTTTATCAACTCCAATAAGGATGTTTGTTTTTTATTCATACAATGCAGGAAACCCCCTGGTGGGTAGGTCCCTCTACAACTATTGGAGAGGGGGGTTGGCACCACTGGGACTTGAATATGGGTCTCACTATTTCCAATAGACCATCATACCAAACATCTTATTGTGCTACATCTTAATTATAACTCCATCATCAATGTTTATGTTGTGTATTTACTTCAAATTTATTCACATTTGTATTAAAAAACGTGGAATATTTAAATTCTTTGACATGCCTTTCTACCCTCGGTTGAACTCTCATTGTGGGGCAAGTATGGTCTACAAACAGAAAAAGGATATAAGTTTATTGATTCAGATACAAGTATTTGTTGTTCAACCGATTAATGAGAAATGATGTGGTTTTTGAAAAAATAATCTTTCCTTTTATATATGTGTGTATGCATGTATACATGCTCTGATTTTCAAAATGGCATACCTATAACCACACCTGAATCTAATAACTATGAATCTTGAAATAATATTACTTGGAGAAACTTGCATGCATACATACTCTTATTTTTAAAATGGCATACCTTTAACCACACCTGCATCTGATAACTATTAATTTTGAAATAATATTGCTTGGAGAAACTATGTTTAGTGCCTTCCTCCTACAAATAGTATTGTATGGGCAGAATGAGATGCATGATTAGAGACTGAGCTTGATATTTTAAATTTGTATGTTTTGCTTATCTAGTGGTTACAAGGTGTTTATTGTGTAATCTCTCATATGATGACTAGAAAACAAATTATAAGATATGCATCCTTTTTCATTGTTAATGAATGGCCTCTGGAAATTTCCTTATACGTGCACTGTAGATATTGGCCTTGGGAACAAATTGTGTGGTCTATTGAGAACATGTTTGGCAGGTTGGGAGGTTTGAATCCTAAATAAGACTAAGGTTGATATTTCAAATCTCTTTGTTTTGCCTACATGGTGCTTGTATTTATCATGTATTTATATATTCGGGTTGTGCATTCATTTTATGAAAATGTTAGTATGGTTATTTCCTAAGAATAAAGACATTTAAAATGGGCCATGGATATCCATTGAAATGTTGGTGCTTGCTAAAAACTATACTCAACCTCCATCTATTTCATTTTGAAATTTGCCAAGTGTGTTGTAAGGACTTAATATATCCAATATAATGTTTGTTTTATGCCTCAATAAGGTTAGACACAAAATGCATGGGCGTAGGTTGCTTCCTTTTTTGGAACATATTATGATTTGTTGAATATTATGTTCATCTACTTGCTTTTTTAAAACATGTTATGTTAGGATTTTTTTTAATTTAATTCAGTGACTTTCTCCCTTGAACTGTTACTCAACCCAACCATGCCTTGTTCTTGACGTTGGACCAGGAACTACAGTGGTTGCCCTAAAGGAAAGTTCTCTTCTATAGAAAGGTCCAGAGTTAACTTGCAAGGTATGTCTTAATCCAAACTTGATTTTGCCTGTATTCCCCTACTACACTCTTGTTTAAAATGTGAACTTTTAATTGTGGCGAGGAAAATCTTTGGTAGTTGAACATGACATTGTTAGGGTGAACATTGATTTTATAAACCTTACATTTTTAGTGCTCGTGTACATTTTGTGATCTTACCTTCCAATGTTGATGTGTGCGTAGTGTTGTACCATAGTAGGGCCAAAAAGTCTCGTGTAGCACACCTACGTATGTTGTTAAAAAATATATATTGTTGGCTTGATGTGTAGTATGTTGGCCTTTTTTAACTACATATATAAATAGGAAACCAAATAAAAGGTGCCACTTGCTTCAAAACTTTACATAGCTTTGGTTATTTTTCCATTGTGGGATGACATACTCGTTGACAGAAAATGGAATTGTCATGGTTCTGGATGGAGTTTTCGATATAGTGCCATGTTTGCAAATAACCTCATTAGAGCCCTCATGGAAATTACTTGGCTTCAGAGTAAAGTTTAAGGTGACCTTGTCTGATGGAACAAATACCCTTTGTGCATTGTTCCCTTCCAAATTTAACAACCATATAATCTTTAGATAACTTTCCAAGGGTTTGATAGTCGGGTTGACTTCATATGCTTGTAGACCCCTCAAAGGCACAATGTGAGCTTCCGCACTTTTCCATTCTTTAAATTTTGTTGATGTGACAAACACAACTATGACCCTAGATTTTTTTACAATTTTTCCCTCCAATGTAGGTTAATTCTTATCTTGGATATGGATATAATAGTGATGCATCCTTCTGTACCTAAAGCTAAACCCTATGTTGTTGGAATTGAACCTTCAAACTGTGTTATAAAGAAAGCTTATCCAAACATGGACTCTCCTTTGTGTCCTTTGTTGTTATCTCCTACTGGATCACATATGTATGCAACAATGATCCTAATTAGAGTTCTGAATCTTCATTTGAACTGTTGGTTAGTAAAAGGGAGGGTTGCTTCCAAAAGCAACATGTGTGAGTATTATAACTCCATGGCGAGTGGAAGACTATTTGGGTTTGATTTCATAGATAACGAGGGTGGGGAAATACACATGACATGTTTTAATGAAGTTGCAAATGAGTTCTATGATAGCATACAAACATGTGAGATATATATATAATTTCTATGGCCAAATTAAGAGCACGAACAATATCTTTGACAATTTAAATGTTCCATATGAAATATTCTTATAGATAACCTCTTCCGTCGTGCATTGCCTTGATGAATCATCATCCATTCCCATGCAAGCGTTCCACTTTAAGATGCCAACAAAATTACAAACAACCCCAATCAATTTCATGGTTGATGTTATTGTAATTGTTACATTTGTATTAGGCATATCAGTGGTTTGGAAGAAGAATGGAATCAAAATAAGGAAAAGAACATGTTAGATCATAGATGTGTCTAGCTACAATATAGACACCACCATGTGGGGTGATTTTTGTGATAAAGAGGGCTCACGTCTTTTAGACATGCATTCAAAAGTGGATCATGTTGTTCTCGCAATCAAGACTGGCTGAAGATTTGCATGGAATGAAGTTTCTATTGACACTATCAACACAAAAGGCTTCTCATTGACCCTCCCATAGAAGCGACACATCAGTTGAAAACATGGTATGTTAATGAGGTATTTACTGTAGTTTCCCCCTCCTTGTCAAGGAAACCCTTTCAGAAAAACATGTGTCTTCGGATACACATATATGGAATTGAAGAAAATGTTTACTTTGAACAGAAAAGGTTTTTCCTTATTAGATGCATAGTTGCAACTGTTCACATGGACAACTTCTATTACCTTGTTTGTCTGTGTACAACTGTTGGAAAAAAATGTTGGAAAAAAGAAATATAGACTAATACTGGCACATACAATTGTCCTAAATGTGATGCAAAATTGGTTGATTGTGATTACAAATACATATTGAAGCTTCACTTACAAGATCACATCAGAGAGTTGAAATATACAACCGCGTTTAATGATGTCGTTTTATCACTCATGGAGATAAGTGCAAAGGACATAAGCCTTCTCGATAATGAACCTGAACTACTACATGATGTGTTAGCGCGGGTCATCTCACACCAGTTTCTCATGACTTTTTCTGTAAAAAAGATTTGTTTAAGGAAGAGGAACACATCACCATTGTTGTGCTTAAAGGTGAAAAATATGCTTTGAAACTGAGTGCTTAGCGCTTTGCAAGAAGATCTTGAGGTTGTCCCTTCTTAAATTGATCTGCTAGCTTATTTGTCATAGAGTGGCTTCAAAATTATACAAATATTACCATTTTTACTCCTTAATTCCTTTTTCCCTTTGTTGTTGTTTCTCCAAGCTAAACTTATGTATTTTGGTATTTGAAATGTTGCCATCGTACATGGAACAACTGTAACTTCTCCATCTGCGTCTGAGTCCATATCATGTTCATTGGAGCTAGCGCAGGGGCAATCCACTAGCTTCTCTTCTTCATCATTGTCATCTTTGAAAACCACCATTTAATGGTGCAACTCTTTCTCGTCCATCAGAAGTCCAGGTCCCGGTCTGAAACCATCCTCCTCCATTTTTTGTGTCTTCTCTTCTCTTTTTTTCTCTCTGTAGATTATTTTCCCGGCTATATGTGAACTGCAAAATGCTCACCTCTGCTTTCCCTTTCCCTGTCATCCCCGTCCTCCTCTATTTTACTTTAGTAGTCCCCACAATATCAACATTGACGAGTAAGATTAACATAGAGTTTAAATTTCGTGTTGAATTTGAGTCCTAGTCACATGAATTTGTATTTATTCAGAACTCCCTTACCTACGGATGGTTGTATTTAACTTTGTGAATATGCCCTTTTAAGCATTACTCGTCTCCTTCACACAGATGAACAAGGTTGCATTTGGAGTAAATAGGTTTAAGTAGGTTGATGATGAAGGTAATTCAACTTCATATTTGTTGGTGGGTAGGGTTTACACTTTCTAGATGCTTCTTATTCAACTATATGTACCTAAGGCCACATGTTTATGCCATGCAAGTCTAAAACCTCATCTCAATAGAGATTATCATATGTCATGAAAATTTGTTAGTGCCTTACCAAACACCCTAGTTTGGTGTTTTGGAATGGACTTACTGATTTAATTTAATTTGAATCAAATCTATATTGTAGATTAACTATTGTAAAAAATTATGTATAAATGATAAAATACAGTAATGACACAAGCAAACAAGCATATACAATGTAAAACCCTAAGCAAGAAGGAGAGACAGGGAGACTTAGTTGATTTTTGAGTAAACTGGAAGTGATCTGGGTAGGTAAAGTTGTTAAACAGGCTAGAAACAACGTCATTAATGCTCACTATAAATTATGAAATTCAGGAATGGTGCAGGATAGGGACGCCCACGGGAGGGCAGAGGAACCTGGGTGCTAGTGACTAGATTTGGGCGTTGGTGGCTATGAAAATGCTTAGGAACTGATTTCTTCTGTGTCGTAAGGGCTTCGTTGTTGATTCCTATATGTCGCTTTATATTTGCTCTTTGATCACCGAGTGTACTTGTAACCTTCAAAACATAATGACCACTTGCACATGTCCATAAACCACATAAAATCTAAAAAAAAATGCAGAATGTGGAGTCAAACTGACCTCGGTAGTTACCCGAAGATTGAACTTACTATCAAGCACTGCACTACATATCAGACCCCATGTAGTTATTGTGTTTGTGTAGAAATGCTGTCTTTGTGCTAGTTGCATAGTGATAACAAGCTAGACCTAGAATGTAGCAATGTATAGTATGTGTGGATGGAATAGAATAGACTTCCCCTCCTATATAGTGTATGTAGAATGGATGCAACCACTTTCCCTTATATGGATGCTAGATGGATGCCTTTAAAGTGTTTTAGTGCCTTTGGAATGCAAGATTAGGTGATGATAGTAATGCATAATGCTTGGTCCTTATTTTTGAGAAGTAACTAAGTATATATATGATTCCCTTGTTTGAATTTCGTAATTGACAACTGGAAGGCCAACCCATAAGTGAAAAAGATACCCTAAAGATAAAAGAGACCCAAAAAGAGTGAGTAAAGGTAAGAAAGGGTTAGGAGTGCCCAGTATGGACAGAAGCACCTAGGTGCTAAAATCCTAACTGGGCACCAGTGTCTGAGGCCATAAAGGATAAATCAGTGAAGTTTCGTCAGGGTTGTAGGGTGTGTAAGACCAAAGAGAAAACAAGAAACAAAAAAGAGGACAAAGATAGTTGTCAAACCACTAGTTTTCTTACTTAGGAATCATATATACATTAGTATGCTTTTGGACCTAGAAATATACCTAAGTGCGTGATTTTGTGTCTACATTTCCCCCCACTTTATGTTGTTGAGTGAATACTTGATAACATAAGTAGATAGAAGATGTGTACCTTATGATCATGTAGAGTGTGTTGGTGATAGTGCGCCGAGTAGACAAGTGAAGTGTGAATTGATTGTAAAGTGACGTGTGGAGATTAGGAAATGAAAGTGGACCCTAGGGATGAAGAGTGTGCGTTGTAGCATGTTAATGTAGCCTGTGTGTGTTGCTTCTTATAAGGACAAACCTGTAAAAGAAAAGCAAGAAAGTAGTCAAATTTTTGTATATGATGGATCAGAAAAACATGTGTATAAATATGTAAAAGTGTATAAAAAGGAAAGTGTGCACCTAATGTATAAGAGCGTAAAAGATATAAAGTTGTATTGTTGTTTGGAGATTGCTAATTTAAATGTTGAAGGTGAGATTTTTGGGTGATCTCACACCGAGAGTGAGTTTTTTGGGCAATCTCACGCTAAATGTGAGTTTTTTGGGTGATCTCATGCCAAGTGCGAGTTTTTTGGGTGATCTCATGCCAAAGAACAAGTGTTGGGGAGAGAGGTCTGATTTTACTCTCCTTCCATGACTTTACACAAGAAGCATCATTGCAGATGGTACGTATCGATTTGTTTTGTTTGTCCTGATTTGTTCGAATTAGTTCTGAATTGTTCCGATTATACTGATTATAGGAGATAGAATGCATTATGTGATTGAAGGCCAGTGCATGTTACTGTAGAACTTCTTTGTAAACTATTGTAGATTGTGTTGTGTTGAGAAAATGACTGTCTTCCCCCAAGACATTAACATCTAGGGGAGGAAAGGAGCACCCATGCGTTAGTGTCTGGGTCTAGGCACTAGTGTTAGTATTGTATTTGAAGTCCAAGTCATATTTTGGATGCTTTTGTGACTGTATACCTATGTTGTTTTTGTATTGTGCTAGTCTGAACTAGAGATCTAAGTTGATGTAGAGGTGATTTGTTTATCTAATGTATGTCCCCCTTGTTTGGGGTGCATGCGACGTCTGTAAGAGAATGCGACCCAAAGGAGAGGACCTGATGTTGATATGAAACAAATACATGCAGGGGGTATGGAATGTGCATGGTAGTAACCAAGGCACATGCAAACAAAATAGGATAGTAGCAAGTGTTAGTAGTAAAAGTAGCTAGCGTGTAATAGAAAACAATGTAACAATCAAGTGTGTAAATAAGATGGACCGTGAAAAGTGGATTTTAAACATGGGACATCACTCACAATGTCACAAGACAATCAGGGCCAAAGTGGCCAAAAACATACAATGATCACACAAGGCATAGGGCATAGCCTATAAACAATAACATATAATAGCAAACAATAGCAAGTAAAATGTGACAGATAGCCATGGTTGTGTATATCCTGCAAGGCAAATGCTACACATGAAGCACCTGTTAGCATGTTAAAAAGATAAAAATATGTCAAAGCGTGCATATAGCAGTGAAAAGTAAAATGATAATAGTGAGGAGTGAATAATGTAGCAATAGAACCTTTGTAATATGTGATAGTACTAAAAGTAGATGCCCCCAGGACCCTCAGTGGGACTGGTGAAAGGTACAGTACCAAACATTATTGCAACATGTAAAAACCTGTAATAGATCTACTTTCACATCTAGAGATTAAGTGAATGCACATGTGTATATGATAAAGATAATGACATACTAAGTATCCAACTAACATAGTAAGTAAAGTGTAACATGTAAGTAGAAAAAGCTAGCAAGAGTAAATGCAACCAAATATGCAAATTTTGTGTATGGGTGTGACAGCGTGGTATGCAAAATGTGAAGATGATAGGAGCAGTGTGCCCCCCATCAAATGTGTATGAGATGAGGTTCATTTATAGGAACCCTCAACAATCAAGAATGAACCATAGAATAAGAGTGTGTCATTGGGTAATATGTTGTGTGAGAATAGATACTAAAAATATATATCGTGAAGCACATACCGTGAAATGTGTAGTGGATGTGAGGTTCGTTTCAGAATTAGACCCTCAACAGTCGAGTATGAACCGTGGGACTATAGTGTGTCATAGGGTAATGATGATACGATGTGTGTATCAAAGGGTATAAGAGTACGTATGAAGATTAGTTATGATGCACAAAGTACAAAGTGTAGTGGTAAACACTAGGGATGACCGATAGTGATGGGAGGGGGGGGGGGAATAAAGTGTGATGCCCCAAGTATGTAAGTGATAGAAGGTTATTCGATGATAGTCAAGGGTGGGGAGCCTCCACCTGATATCCGTGGAGACAAAGGCATGTGACAATGCTCTAAGATCGATGGTGTACGAGGGTAAATATGTGCACGCGAAGGAGACCTATGTGGTGAAGGAGTTGGTGAACATATATGTAAAGGGGTTTCCCGAGTAGGGGACTTAGGCTGACGATGTGGACTAAGAGACCGATGAGGACTACAAGGTCATGGTGTAGGTCACGTAATAGGAGAGTTAGGTGCTGAAGTAGCTTTAGATTTGAGGGGCATAGGAAGCCTAGATGTCATGAGTGGTGTATCAACAAAAGTAGGCCAAGGAAACAATGTGCATAGTGGAACACCTTTGATAATAACAACTTATTTATTGTGGATGAACTTGAGACACAAAATGATTCATGAAAGGGATGGTTTGGGCAGTGCAGAGCCAAGAGAGACCTAAGAGCATGTCACAACCTTTGATTGAAGATGCAACCACGAATGACACAAACATAATAAGGGGCCAAACTATAATGGGAAGCTTGACATAGCCAAAATAACGAGGGATTGGAAATGTGACATTAGACAATGGACATTTGATAGCTAGGAGGAGTGTAACGGAGAATATGTTGGTAGGGGCCGATGGATGGATCATAGTATTATTGATAGTATATGAACCGATATAAGCATTAATATGTAAGGAATCATAAGATAATATAACATGATAATCATTATCCGAGAATGTAATGACTGGTAGCGGTGCATTGACAATAGTAACAAGGAAATCAAGAGGCATCGATGAAGGAGAAGACACAGTACGATATGTATGGTTTGTAGAAGAATTAGTAGCTTACTTGTCATGCTTGGGTAAAGGGTCATTAACTTTTTTTTAGCTTTTTATTATCATTGACCGACTTATAAGTAGATTGCTTAGGGAGCTGTATTGCATTGTTTTCAATGAGATCTTGAATAATATGCTTGAGTTTAAAACATCGATCAATAAAATGCCCAACACATTAGTGATAGTCACATCGCGTGTTTTCATCATAATTGTGGCCACGAGGGCAAGAGGGATTGAGATTGAGCGGTGGTGATAGAGTAGTGAGATTACATTCGATAAGTTGTGGCAATAGAAACCGAGGTGCGTAGGGTAATTTGGTAAAATTACTCTCTAGAGGTTGTATTTGAATTTTTTCAGGTGTGGAAACAACATTAATAGTGGATTTTTCTTCAGCATGCTTAGGAGATGGCTTGAAAATAGATGTGGATTGAAATCAATTAGAGGATGAGGATGAAGCATTGTCATATTATTTCAATTTTCCCATAGATAAAAGTTATCCTTCTCACATTTTGAGTGTCTGACATAACTGATCAAAAGATAGAGAGGTCTCAAAAATAACACTCTCTTGTAGTGGAGGTAAGAGACTTTGAATAAAAAGATCTTGCAATTCATAATCAGCTAGTACATTAGTCATCTTAGCTAAGTTGTTTTTATAACGCAACACATAATCAACCAGACGCTCATTAGATCCTTTTTTGATTTGAGAAATTTGTGCAGAATATATCTTGGTGCTTATTTTGATGGGAAAGTGAGCAAGGAAGGCATCGACTAAGCGTGTAAAAGAAGTGTAGACACAAAATCACACACTTTGGGTAATTATCTAGTCATAATTACATACTATTATTCATATGATTCCGAAGTAAGAAAAGTACTAATCAACCCATGTCTTTGGCCACCTTTCTTTGCTTTCTATTGCCACTTTTGGTCTTGCACCCTTGCTTGCTCAGTCTACCTTTTTATACCTCGACATTTATCATCTTGGACACTAGCGTCAGGCGCCCCTGACCTCAATATACTTTGTTCACATCTTTTGGGTCCTTTCTAGTCATTTGTCTTGACAATGAATACTTGAAAAAAATATTTCACACATAATATTTACACAAAAACAAGATGATGCTTGTGTATTTTATTAATATCAAAATCAAACATTACAAACAAATGAGAGAGTTGAAATATTTATAGATATTGGACAACTTGTATCTCATCCACAATATATGGAAACAAATCACCTAATTTGACCAAATATGTGAGAATAACATATTGCCCCTAATTACCCTTACTGCCCCTCATAGAAATTATCCAGGAACAAAATATGCAAGATAGAACATGATCCCACAAACATAGGGATGAAAACACTATCACTTAGTCAACTAACAACTGAGGATAACTAATACCTATTGACATAAGTTTAAAGTATTTAAATTAAATACTTTAACTTATTACATTTATTCAAATATCAATTAATGATGAATTAAGCTAAGTTTTATTCCTAACATTCCCCGCTTAATTCAACATGGTCTCAAGTGAACAAGAGAGAAATTCTCCAAAACCCTCAAATTTACCTCAAGCAGTTGACTTTGTGAAGACATCTGCACGTTGCATGTCTGTTGGGAAATATTGGAGTTGGATGTTGTTATTATGAACATGTTCGCAAATGAAATGTACCTACACCTCAATGTGTTTGGTGCGCTCATGAAAAGTTGGATTCTGAACAAGTTTTACTACTCCTTTGTTATCAACATGTAGGATAGTTGGATCTTTCTGTGGTATTTCCAATCCTTCAAGTATACGTCGAAGCCATATCGCTTCACAGACAGCTCCACCTGCTGCATGATATTATGATTCTGTGGAGGATCTTGAAACACAAGTTTGTTTCTTATTCCCCCATGATATTGGTCCAAATCCCAAAAAGAATACAAATCCTGAAGTGGATTTCCTATCATCTATGTTTCTTGCATGATTTTAATTTGAATATCCTGTCAAGAAGAAGTTATTCTTCTTCTTGTATTATAGGCCATAGTCAAAAGTTCCTCCAATGTACCTCAATATCCGCTTTGCTACTTTCCAGTGAGAAACCCTTGGTTCTTGCATGTAGCATGAAAGATAGATGACTGCATAGTTGATATCCGGCCTAGTGTAAGTCAAGTAGACGAGACTCCTGATCAACTGCCGATAGAGAGTTACATTTACTTGTGGTGATGGATCTATTCGAGATAGTTGAAGTCTTGTCTCCATAGGTGTGAAAATGGCTTACAATCCATCATATTGAATTTCTCTAGTGTTGTCTTGGTGTATTTCAATTGTGACACAAAGATATCATTTTCTCTTTGTCAAACTTCAAGTCCAAGACAATAATGTAAAAGCCCGAGATCGGTCATGTCGAATGATCATATTAGATCTTTCTTTATTGACTCAATCATCCACATTGATCCTCCAGTGATGAATAGATCATCGACATATACTACAACGATCATTATCTCCCCCTTTGTTTTTTGAGATAGAGATTAGGATCGTATGGAATCCTATTGAATCCATGTTGAATGAGATGCTCATCGATTTTAATACACCATGCCCTGGGAGACTGCTTTAAACCATATATTGATTTTATGAGTTTACATACCTTTTCCTCTTTACCTAGTATGACAAAACCTTGTAGTTGAGTCATGTAAACTTCTTCCTGTAAATCACCATTAAGAAAGGCACTTTTCACATCCATTTGGTGTATTTTCCAATGAAATTGTGCAGCTAGAGAAAATATTAACCTGAAAGTTTTTATCTTAGTTGTGGGAGCAAAAGTCTCCTCATAATCAATGCCTTCTTTTTGAGCATATCCCTTAGCAACTAGTCTAGCCTTATGTTTATGAATTTTTTCGTCTATTTTGTACTTCTTTTTGAAGATTCATCTGCATCCACTCGACTTTTTCCCTGGTGGAATATCTATAAGTTGCCACGTATTATTTTTCATAAGTGACTTATATTTTGCATCTATAACATCTTTCCAAGGTTTAGACTGTAGGGCTTCTGAAACTGTGGATGGCTCAGTAGTTTCGACAAATTTACTCATTAAGGCCAAATTGACCTCATTTCAAGCCATACTGCGAGTCCTCATTCCAATGGTAGATGTGTCAGGGACACTATCCAATTTTACATCTCTAATCATACTTGTATACCATTTAGGTATACTTTGTGTGGTTCTTGTGGGAGGTTGAATTTCACCATCTTCCCCATCATCACTGTCATCATCAAAGTGATTACCATCCTCTATTTTCACTGTAGGGATGATTTTTTCATCATGTGAGTGTATGGAAGGAGCATCTGCTTCTTTCTTCTCAAAGAACTCAACATCCCAACTAGTGTATATCCTTCTTGTTCTTGGATCCATAAGACTATAGCCAAATGCTTCATCATTGTATTCCAAGAAGATAATTTTTTTTTGATTTCATATCAAGCTTAGTTCTTTGTTTCTTAGGATTGTGCATACTTGTTTTACATCCAAAAACTCTAAGGTTTTAAATAGATGGATTATTCCCCGACCATGCTTCCTGAGGTGTTACTCCATTGAGAGTTGCAGTGGGAACTCTATTTAGTAAATAGATTGTCGTTTTAGCTGCTTCGGCCCAATTTTTTTTTATAAACCTTCATCATCAATCATACATCACACCATATATATGATAGTATGATTTCACCTTTCAACAACACCATTTAGTTGCGGTGTGTGAGGAGGAGCCATTTGAAGAAGAATGCCAAGTTTTTCTAAAAAATCGTTGAACTCATTGTTGGTGTATTCTCCCCCTAGATCTGAGCAGAGTGTTTTTATTTTCCTACCAGACTCTATTTCAATAAGGGATTTCAACTTCTTGAAAGTTTTAAAATATTGGTCTTTTGTAGAAAGACAATATATCCATATTTTTCTTGAGAATTCATCAACAAAGAACATGAAATATTGAAACCCAGAGTGGCTAGGTTTCATTGGTCCGCATAGATTGGTATGCACCAAGTCAAGTTTTGCCTTAGCCCGAAATGTACTATGTTTGAATGGTGCTCTATGTTGTTTTCCTGCCAAACAATGTTGACATTTATCTGTACCCTTTTTTATAAGTGGTAAACCCCTAACCATGTTGTATCGATGAAGTGTGTCAAGATAGCCAAAACTGACATGTCCAAGTCTTCGATGCCATAGTTGAGTTGATGATGTATTCTTGGCTACAAGTGCTTGATCATTTCATTGAACAAAATCCAACTGAAACATTTTTCTCACATTCTAAGCTTTTGCAAAAAAAATTGAGCTTCGTGACTTATCTCGAATTAGGGACATCTTTTTACCACCTTTACAATCAAAGTCAATTTTGAGATTGTGATCTAATAATTGACTCACAGATAACAGATTTTTTGTTAAACCAGGGACATAAAGAACATCTGTAATTTTATAATTATGTTGCCCAAGTGGTAGTGAAATGGAACCAATTCCTTTAACACTGTAAGATGTATCATCACCCAAACAGACATGATTTTTGGTGGGTGTTTTACTCATTGTGAAGAACCAATATTTCTTTCCTGTCATGTGTCAAGTTCCACCCGAGTTGACATACCAAATTTGATTTGTAGAATTGGATACTTCATTTGACTGTGCAGAATATAAGAAGTCATCATTATCAAATTGATCTTCCTGTTCAGCTACATTTCCTTGTTGAGTTGGTTTTTTTTCCAATTTTGATTATTTTCTCCCTATTTATTCTATTGTTGGCCTGATTTTGTTTGTTGGTAATCAATCTTTTTGCCACTTGACGATCCTTGTTGGAATGTGTTGTACCAACAATTCTTTAACTCGTGTCCTTTTCGACCACAAATAAGACATTTTAGTTGGTCCTTTTGGCCTTGTTGAGTATTAACTTGCTTCTGAGGTTGTTTATTAGACTTAGCCTATTTTTTGCCTTTTTGATTAGAAGTAAGTGCTTGCTCTTCAGTTTCAATAGTTGAGTGAATAACTTCCTTTTGTTGTAGCATATTCACTAACTTTTCAAAAGTTGTTGTTTGACTAGTTATGTTTAACGTGGTCACAAAAATTCTATATGAAGGAGGAAGATATCTCAATACTATAGGCATGAGTGATGTGTCAGTTACTTCTTCTTCCAAAGCTTGAAGTGATGCACATAAAGTTGCCACTCTTCTCAAAAATATTTCAACTTTCTCATTTGGTTGCATTTTCGAGTTTAATAGTTGACTCTAGAGATGAAGTATTGTGTTCTTATTTTTTGACTCATATATTCTTTTAAACTTGTCCCAATATTTTTTGTTGTCTCACAAATACGAGGTTTTACCTCATCTGAAACACTAAACAAGATTATAAACTTTGCTTTTTGATTTACACGATCAACTGTAGCTTGTTGTGTAACATTTGTTGCATATATTGTTAATGTACCAAAAACAACGGACCATAGATTTTCAAAATAAAGTTGTGCACAAAAGGAAAATTTGTTCTCCATGTTGGAAAAATGTGTTTATCAGAACGCCAAAGTTGAGAATCTAGCATGTAATGAATCTTTTGCAATGCCGTAATTACGGCCATTGTGAAAACTAAACAATGAAAGAAGAAGAATTGAACAATTTCCCCCCTTAAAGCATAGACACCCCCCAAAAAATATTATTTTATTTATTTTGGGCTCATTTTCGGTCGTGTATAATGAATTTTTGGCACTATTGGCCCTGTTACAAATTTGGCTTTGTGGCCGATTTGCAAAAATAAAATGGCTCTTTTGGCCGATTTGAAACAAAATGGACTCTTTGGCCTCTTTTTAAATACAAAAAATCTATTTTTTGCAATTTTTACTATACAAATCTTATTAAAAACTGGACCAATACGTAGATCTTGCAAAAACACACACTTTAAAAAAAATGACACCTCAATCCGAGAGGTACCAGTTAAAAGTTATGACTTTTTAAAATTGTGATTTCAATATCTTTCCCGGGCCCTTTCCAAAAATGGAAAAAAAATCTTTCCTTCTAATTTTTTTCACAAAATCCAAAAATGTTTTTTAAAAAGTGGATTTTTAAAATGAAACACAGATTACAGCTTACATGGCTCAACTGGTCTGTTTTAGGGCACAACTGCAGTTCAATCGCTTCGCCTAAGCGTTATAATAAACCTTGGCCGCCTTTTTTCTTATTTATTTCTTCCTTGATTTAGTTTCACACAGGTATATTGCTGGGACACAAATTCTTTTATTTCCCCTGAGCTTTCGATGTTAAATCTTTTGCAGACATGTATTTCTTTTATTTCCCCTGAAGCTTTCAATGCTCTTGATCTGTAAATGTAATTTCCAGGTTGATTGGAGGCTTCGAGAAGTCGTTTTGGACAAAGATCTTCTCACAGGGACATAGAATTATCTTGCCAGATATATGAAAAGACAAAGCACAAAGAAGAGGAAGGAGAAGTTATGTGGGGAGCTTGAAAAGATCGGGTTTCCACAATACAAAATAATTGTATATATATTTTAAAATGCTTCCAATTTTTTTAAAAAATTGCAGGTACAGGTAAATTTTTTTTTTTTTTTTAAATACCAAAGAATGAAACAATGTCACCTTCTGCAATAGAGTTGCATCCAGGTCTACAAGGGCATGTGATTGCACTTCAGGTGTTCTTCAAAATTGCAAATAAATTTGAATGAACCGATTGGGTGTGGATTATGGTAGGGGTTGTGAAATGGAAATGGGGGCATCTATGGCTCCTCCAACCAATCTGTCATTTCTCTAGGTCTCCCTAAGAAAATGAATTCCTACACTTTTCCCTGGATTAGACATGTACCCAAGCTCTGATACCAAATCTTGACAATTAATACTTGAAGGGAAAAATATTTCACACATAAAGCTTTACACATTAAACAAGACGATACTTGTGTATTTTATTAATATCCAAAATCAAGCATTACAAACAAATGAGAGAGTTGCAAGGTTTATAGGATATTGAGCTATACATAACTTCTATCTCATCCACAATATATGGAAATAAATCAACTAATCTTAGCAAATATGTAGGAATAACATATAGCCCCCTATTTGCCCATATGCTCCCCTCATGAAAATCATCCAAGAACAGAAATATGTAAGATAGAACATGATCCCACAAACATAGGGATGAGAACACTATCACTTAGTTAACTAACTACTAAGGATAACTAACACCTATTGACATAAGTTTAAAGTATTTAAATCAAATACTTTAACTTATTACATTTATTCAAATATCAACTAATGATGAATTAAGCTAAGTTTTATTCCTAACAGTTTGATCATCTTATCTTTTTGGTAGTCGACCTTTTAGGGGTTAATTATGAAATTCAAGCAAAGGAATCATATAAATATAAAGTTATATGATCACAATAAAGGACTAAGCACTAAACACTAGCTATCATCACCTACGGTTGCATCCATCAAACATCTAAGAGCTCCATTACATCTATCTAGCACCATCCATGGGACATAAGGTTTGGTTACCCTACATACACACTTCATCAGAGGGAAGTTCATTCTATTCCATGCACACGTCTATTACATTTCTTTACATCTAGCTTACTTGCTTGCTATCAAGTGCGACACGCACAAGAGCCACTTAGGGCACAATCCATACACACACACATATAACTACATTGGGTCTAAGATGTAGTGCATCGCTCAATTGTAAGATCACCATTGTGACAACTGAGGATAGTCCGACCCCTCATTCTACATCTTTCTTTGTTAGGATTTGATGTCTATTTGAGGGTTTTACAGATCAATACTTTAGCGCAGGTTTCCAATGACTTCGGCGATCATTGTGTGACCTCATAATGACCAAAGGAAAACAATAATGAATACTTCACGAGCACTCAGAAGAAGTTTTATGAGCATTTCGGTAGACACAGGTACCCAGAAATAGGCCTTGGGTGCCCACAGGTACTCCTGTCCCTCTCCAAACATCCCAGTCTAGGCAGATCATTAGCTCTTGCACTTTTCTAAGGCTATGTGCAACGTTCCTCCTTCTTTGTTCATCTAGTCAGAACTTCCACATAGTCTGGGAATAATTGCAAAATAGCTAAGTCATCTTACCTCTTTTTTTCACCTAGGGTTTCATACTTTCTTACTTAGCTTGCTTGGGTGAATTGCTATACTTAATTGTTTATTTATTTACTACTGCAATAACAATCAGATTAGGCATATATATTTCATATTTAGCTTAATCATTTTGGTGAACCCGACCTTCGAATCCTCCTCTCTTTAGGGTTTTACTTCTTATGCTTGTCACCCGTAATGGTTGTTTTGGGTCTTTTGACCATCTCGAGCTTCCTCCATCTTCTTGTAGGATTTCCAAATCAATGGTTGACGTCTCTACATCAATGGTTGTAATTGAAAAATCCCTTTGCTAACTCTCGTCGTGTTCCCCTTGATGAAATTGAAACATATGGTAGTGAAAAATCATACGATGAGAATACCAATGTTGATAAGGAGCAATTAGAAAAAATCATCAATTTTCGACAAGCTTTACATGATAATCCTACCCATCTTCCGCATATTTTACATGCCTTGATTGTTGTTAAAAACACTCGTGATGCTCTTGTTACTCACTCCTCTGCTCCCATGGATTCCACTCAACCTCCTCATGTTCCATCTTCCATTCCTATTACTACCGTTCCCATCATTCAACCTCGCATTCCTAATGTGCAACCTAACTCTTCTTCAAATACTCTTGATTTAACTTCTTTATATTAGGATCTACAGACACAAATTCGCCAGCTCCAACTCGCTACCTCTCGAGTGTCTCCATCTCTTGATTCCACTTCACTTCTTCACACTCCTTTTACACCTGCCATTTCTGCCTATCTGTTACCACCTAGTTTCATTTCCCCTAAATTACCCATCTTTAAAGGCCATAACGACCCACAAGAGCATCTCTGAGCCTTTTATGTCGCATGTATCGACTATGCAGATGATCATACTATATTAACAAATCTCTTTCCTCGTAGTCTCTACAATTATGCGATGCGTTGGTTCTATGACCTACCTATCCATTTTGTAACATCTTTCATGCATCTGGCCGATGCTTTTCTTACTCATTTTTCTACCAATATCAGCTCTAAGATCTCATATGCCCAACTCACACAACTTAAACAAGGATTTAATGAACATCTAGCGGACTATGTCTTATGATACAAAAATAACCTAGCTAAGATGTCTAATGTGCTTGCCGACTCTAAGCTTCGAGACTTATTCATTCAAAGTTTATTGTCATCCCTTCATGAGAGTGTCCTATTTAAAACATCTCCATTATTTGATCAACTGTGTCACACTCTCAAACTACATAAAACCAACCTCTTATCTATAGGTGAACTCAAGTACTAGGAACAAACTTCATCTTCTATGCGCATTCAAACTAAATCAACTTTTAAACCAACCTCGAAACCTACTGAAGATAAGGTCACTGTCAACGTTGTCTCTAACACCAAAGAAATCCAATGGCAACCGCCTAAGCGTACATATACAAAGTTGACTATTGCTCCGCATATTATATTACAACAATTTCTTGAGACAAATCTTATCACACTTCCTCCTCTGCTCATCTTGGATCCATCTCATCCTAAAGGTAGAATTTATAATGTGTTAGCGATAAAATTTGTTGGGGACAAATTTGTGGGTTCCTTGCCAATGCTCTGGGAATCTAAATCCCTCTACTTAACCCGTGCAACTGTTGTGTATGCATGCACGAGTAAAGGTAGATTTTCTTGGTGGCCTTATGGTCGGGGATCCAATAGGGGCACTCCACTGAACCTCCGGTAAAGCTAGCAATTCTTTTCTAGAGAGGACTTTTTCAAGAGAGTGGGAAAGGGAGTGAGAAAAGAGACAGAGGGAACTAATGCTATAGGTAGAAAATCAAATTCCATGCAGGGTCACTAGTTAGAATTTTCACACACATGTACTAAATTAAGAAGAAACAACTCTGCAAATAGCAACAAGACCAAATATAATTGATGAACACAAAGTATCATAAAATCCCTTAGTCAAAGAAAGCATAGAAACTCCTTCTACTTGTATTGATTGCTTGAGACAGAAAGTTATACATAACATGGAAATGGAGGAAATTTGAGAATGAGGGGAATCGAAGAATTTGGCTATCTCCTTTGTTCTCTCAACGTCACTCTTGAGTTTACAAAATCAATCACCAACCCTTTGAAATGGGAATGGATTTACAATTTATAAAATGAGAGGTGACTCATCATCTACCCCCCAATGCCTTTTCATATGTCCTCACAGAACTTAAAACTTTTCAACTTCCTAGGAAACTTTTAAGTCCCTTTTTATAACATAAAGGTGACTTATTACATTAGAAACATTAATACATGAAAAAGTGCAACCCCAACACAAAATTAGAACATTGAGAAGAGAGAGAAAGTTTGGGGTATGAAGGGGAGAGAGAAAGAGAGAGAGAAGAAGAAGAGGAGATGTCATTGCCCCTGATGAATTCCAACGATCCTCATTAATGGAAATCCCCAATGAAATGAAACTTTGAATCTTCAAACTCGTGTGAAACTCCTTCAAATTAGCTCACAAATGCTTTGGAATGAGTGTTTAAAAACACTACTAAATGGTTCTGCCGATGACCGCAACTTCCACCCTGCACAAGATACTCCTGCAACTTAAGCCATGAAGTGAGTGTTGGGAGACACTGTTGAATTCCTGAGATGAGTCTCGAATTCCCTATGAGCAATGCTCATGGATGATCTCGAATGATGGTATTAACTTGAATAATCATCCCTCTATGTCCCATTGTGACAAAACTGCCCCTTGAGTATGACCTGTTACCATTGACAACGAGTACCCACATGGGAGCAACTTACTATTTATAGTAAGAGGTGATTCTTAGCTTCTTCTTGACCATCTTGATGGTAGCTTGAAGTTATTTCATTCTTATCCTGTGCACACTCACTTTTCGCCTCGACCAGCTATCTATAGCAGGGGCTTGTGGAACCAGTTACTATTTTTAGTAAGTAACCCATATGCGAGACGAGATGACCTTGGCTGATGACTTTTCCTGCAATACTCCCTCTTGAAAGGACCTAGGCAGTCATGAAGATAAATCTACAGCCTCATCTTAGATGGTGATAGCTCACCATATCATATTTGTCAATAACAGAATATGCTAGTATACCATATATGGGGGTTTTCCATCATAACTATTTATGCTCAATACATTACAATACAATGACTTGAATTATTCAATAAGAAAGATGTACATATATGAGGGAAGTGCAACTACTACCTAAATTAGTGGTGAAGAACTCTCACTAACTGATACTGGTAGTTAAGTTAACTCCATAAAACTAGTAAGCTAACTCCACATAACTGAGAAGGTAACTCAACATAACTAGTAAGCTAACTCCACATAACTAGTACACCTAAGAAAACTAACCCATCAAGTGTAGGGCTAACACAAAGTTTATAAGTAGATGAGATCCTAATAAGCTAGAATACACAATGCACCGTGACACAACAATTCTACACGGAACACTCTACTCGTTTATATTCTTTTGCTTAGAAGTGAGAAAATCAAGGTGGGTCTTGAGCAACAAAGTTGATGAGGAACACAAGAATGCTACTTACATAATTCTGGGATCCTTTAACCTGCAAGGTTCTTCCTCTACTTAGTAGCATGTAAAGTAGGGAGATTTACAAATACTGCTGCAAGCTTTTAGTCAAAATCTTGGCTCCAAACACTGTGGATAGTGCGGAAAGGAAGTGTGGTGGCAATCTCCCTCATGGAATTCCTCTTTGCATGACATGTATGATATGCAACTGAAGATAGAACCTTGACACTATTTTGCATGTCTACCAGAATATTTCCAAGTAAGTTGACTTCTCCATGGAGTAATGTCGAAAGTTTAAACCAATTACTTAGGCTTTATAATTTAATTGATCTGCTACAATTACTTTTTCGGAAGAAATAAGAGAAAGAAGAAGAAAGAGGAAAGTTGTAGTCTTGTCCTTTTTCATATTCTGCATGCAGTTGATTCTTTTGCCTTTGATTCTCACCAAACTGGATTTGGAAGCAGCTGGATCTGGAAGTAAGTGATTGGATCTGGAATCGGATGGATCTGGAAGCAAGTGACTGTGATTTGCTTGCGGGTGTTGTTGCTGACATGTCTTCCCTCTTATCCTTGAAACTTTTGAAGCTTTTCTCTAGTACATGTATTAGTGCAATGTTTGCTGTAAAATAACTCATCATTTTTTTTTAATTGCATATGAGCAATTAAAAATTATGGAAAGCACTTCGGGTGAATGCAAATTCAATGAAGGATTCAACTGGAAGATTGGGAGAACATGCACAAGGTCATGGAAGGAATTCTCCATGTACTGACTTCTTCACAGGTTGCATTCGAAACAAGAGGATGAATTTGTGCCGGAAGCTTTTACAATTATGGATCTGGATCTAGATATGAATCTAGAAATTATGCATGATTCTGCTGATCCTTGTTTTTCATCATGCTTCGCTATGGCCGGAGCAATCTTTATCTGAGTAACTCTTTTTCTTTTTATTCGGCTAAAATTCTTTACAACTGGTAACCGGTGCAGATCTGGAGATTTCTTCAGATTCGGAGGATATGTTTAATGTATTAGACATTGATTTAAGCTCCCTTTCTCTTATAAAAGTGCCTGTAATGAATTCCTGCAATTAATTCAGACAAAGATGGCAATCGGAACATGAACAATGGATTTTAATCATAAAAATCTGCATATATCAAGCTTGCTGCCCCAAAATTTGATGTTTTGTTTGCATGAAAAGGAAGCATGAATTTTACAAACTTCACCTGAGCATATATACCACTTATGCAGACAATTATTCAGACACAAATCAAGCTCCTTCAAATCTAGGTGCCAAATTTGGAAGCTTTCAGCCTTAATTACACCTTCTTCTAAGCAAAATTCATCTTCAAATGGGGCACACTTTTTGTCTGGGCTGCACTCATCTGCTTTTGAATTAATTAATTCAACCTTATGGCAGCCCCTACTTATATAATCCTCATATTTCTATAATTAATTAATGCCTCTCCTATTCTTGGCAATTAATTAACTATTTAATAAGCTTTACTCTTCAAATGGGGCACTTACTTTGTGCATGCTCATGGCTGCCATTAAATAAATTAAATTTATTTAATTTTAGCCTTCTATTTCCAGTTAACTTAAGCCTCACAGTATGCTTTGACCTTAGCCACTGAAAATAGGAATTAATTAAATCAATTAATACTTAAAAAGTATTATTCCTCTCCCAAATGGGGCGCGCTTTTTGACATGAAGGGGCTGCATTAAATAAGTAATATTTATTTAATTTTAGAACTTCTAATTCTGATTTCCTTTGTCCACTTTCCCTTTGTTGACTTTTCCACAAGCCTGGGCACCAAAATTGGAGAAGAAATTAATTAATTTAATGTATTTAAAGCTTCCCTTCTTTCCCTAAAGGGGTCGCACTTTTTGGCATGAGCAATTTCTACTTTTAAAAGTCAATTGACAATGGGATTATTTACCCTACAAGGTAGCTCTGAAAATCCCATGATCCACTTAAGCTATTTGAATTTCATAATGGGATTATTTACCGTGTAAATGTATGTTGTAATAAAATCCCATCAATTCCTTAAGTGATTTTTCTTTTATTTCACAATGAGAATAATTTACCATTGCAAGGCAGGTAAAAAATTCCCGCCTGCCTGTCTACCTCCAATCTATAACTCATTGATGACCATTAAGTGGCATTGCTTTCATGGGAAAAGATTGTACCCTGCTAGGCTTAGGTACAAAATTTCACACCTACATTGCTACTTGCAAAAATCCTATGATTCACTTTAAACCCTCTTTTTCCAAAAATGCGGGCCTGCCCATAATATGTAATGCTCAATACATTACAATGCAATGACTTGAATCTTTTCAATGAGAGAACCAGATGCACATCTAGGATGGAGGGAAATTCAACTTCTGGCACTAATGTGCATATGGTGATCTCTAGATACTCCCAGGCTAACTGAATCAGGCTAAATCGGTAAAGGAATTGACTCCAGAGAGAATAGTCACAGCTAAAACATAAATGGGAAGCTAACACAACATAACTAGTAAGCTAACCCCGTTTCTAGTACACCTCAGCAAGCTAAAGCCCATGATTCATTCTAGGGTTAAAACCCTACTAGTATATGGGAATATTGATCATGATACGATAACATACAGGGTTAAATAATGGAGCTACACTAATTACCTACATTTTCAGGGCTTCAAAATAGCCTCTTCAAATCGTGGCTTACCCGAAGCAACAAACCCCTATGTAGGAAGGCATGCTATTTTTAGTAAGTGCACCGTAGATGTCAGATTGTAACAAAACAAGTTTTGAAAATCTAGGTCTTATTCCAGGATTCCACGCTCCACATTTTGAGTAATTCCTTCATTTGAACAAGTGGGAAAATGAAATTTTCATTGGTAGGGGTAGAATACTGGAAAAAAACAACCCTCCATATCCTTAAAAATAGGGACTTCATGGCATGAAAACTAGTTTATGAAACTAGATTTTTCAAGTGATCATTCCCTCCAATTTTTATGTGATTTCACCCATTGGAACCCTGAGAAGTGAAGATGTAACTCGCTGCCTTTTTCACAGATGTTCTTCATGTGACAGGGAAAAACTTTGATCAAAACTTAATCCTCCATATCCCTAAAAAATATGGACTTCATGGTGCAAAAACTAGTTCACGTGAAACTAGATTTTTCAACGATCATTCCCTCCAATTTTTGCACGATTTCGCCCACTAGAACCCTGAGAAGTGGAGAGGTAGCTCGCTGATTTTTTCCACTACTATGTCATGGAAGCCATTAATGAAGCTTTAAATTTTTAGGTCTGGTTTTTGTCTTCATTTCATGATGAAATAAACTCCATTGCGATAGGTTTTTCCTTCTTGTCTCACTGGTGAAATTTCTCTTCGATTCTGGTTGTTACCAGTTTGATGGGAAATTGAGCTTTGTTCTTGTGGAGCCAGAAGTGAAATTTATTTGTTGTGAGAATTCCTTGCTGTGAATGGGAGATTTAAAGGTGAGTTTTTAATGGCATTTAAGAGTGAAGAACTCAACAACATACGGTTCTTTGTTTCGTGCATTAGCTTGCAAGATATTTTTGAATCTTCGTCTCACGACAATGGAGGTTTCTGAAGAATTCCTTTGCTCTTCTCTTTCATTCTTCATTCCTTTGGATATTTCAATCAATATTTATTTGAAACCTATGAATATTCATGGAGTGGAAGGAATTTTTTTGCTATGGAGGAGCTAGTTTGGAGCAACAATGGTGGACTGAGGTGTTCTCTGCAACTTTTCTTATGAACAGTGAGAAACAAGAAATGACAAACAATTAGATTTTTTTTCAAATGTTTGGGTTTGAGTTGGGCACATTTTCATGTCCTTGAAATTCCTCACCTCAAAGGGACATGAGGGGCATCAAAATCCATGGTGAGCAAGGTGACGACACATGGCGGAGATCTGACGATAGGGAATGAAGGCTAAAAAATCAGCTTTAAAGCACTGAGGGGCTGGAAGCTGGTCATATGGGTGACCAAAAGTATCCCTTAGGGGTTGGGTACATTTTTTCCATGTTTGATGTCCCTGACCTAAAAGGGACATGAGGACATCAAATTCCATGATGCTCTTGGTGATGACACGTGGCAACGATCAGACGGTTAAGGCTTTGAGCTCTCGTAAGCACTTAGGGGCTGAATTGGTGATCCTAGAGGTCTTATGAGTATCCAGAGGTCATATGGGGGCTAGGAAAACATTTTTCCATGGTTTATATCCCTTACCTTGAGGGATGTGAGGGACACAAAATCCCACCAGGCTCCTGGAGCTGACACGTGTCCTCCCAAAATTTGACTAACTCCTGAACTCGCTCCAAGAGGACAACTTGAAACAGTGATAACTTGAGCTTCCAATGGAATTTTTTGATGAAATGTTATATGATATTTACTAGAAATGACATTTGGAATCAAATGGTGGGGGTTTTAGGTCTTGATTCATCCATTTGATCCCTAAAAAATTTAGATTTTTGATCTAGTACTCCACTTGTGTATGAGAAAAATAACTTCAAACCCATTGCGCCAAAGTGTTGTGAAAAAAATAATTTCACCATATTGTAGGGCTTGGAATTCCATTTCTGGAGATGTTTTTTTTCTCCTAACTCCATCTGGAGCTCCTGAAATCACCTTCGGAAGCTCAGTGGTTGTTTTGGCTTGTGCACTGCCTAGGCCTGTGAACCCTAATTTTGGTGAAACTACTCCAAACTTTTCCAAGTCCTTCCCGAATCTTCCTGAATCACTTCCATGATGTCCCAAGGCCTTTGAATCACCTTTGTGTCTAGTTTGTATTTTTTGTTCCACTCCATGGGGTTGCTCCAGTCCTAGGAAGGCCAGTGATAGCCCTTCCCACAACTTCTGAAGCTTGCAATTTTTAATGAACTCCTAAAATCACCTAGGGGGGTTGATTTGAATTTCCTAAATCACCTTGGGGAATGAATTAAAACCAATTGGGAGGTTATTGGACTAACTAGGTATACCCGAGGTGCCTCAGAATGATAAAACATGAAAAATTTGGTACAGGGGTATAGTTGTCATGCTTGGAAATTGTCAATTTCCTTGTTGCACATTTGCATGACAACAACTGGCTCTAGCTTGGGGACATGACATGGACTGAGTGCAGTGAAGACATGACATGAAGAATCCAAAATATCAACTTTAGATAATATGACTAATGCCTTATCGATTGGGTCTTGCGGAGTCATGTACAACTTACAAGAGAGAAAGAGAGCGAAGAAGGAAACACACACACACACAAAAATGACAAAAAGGAAACACAACACACAAAAGGAAGGGAAACACACACAACAGAAAGGGAAACACACCTAGCAATCACCTATGGTACAAGGTGGGGGACAACCCGCTTTCACTGAAGTACTTTTCATTCCTCAAAATTTACCAATGAGTGGGCAACACTGAGTGATGTTGTTCTGTGAAGCCATTGACTGGTTCCAGAAAGTAGCCTCCTCTCCTTAACTATTTATGAAAGTTGGGTGCTTTCATGACCATCTATGTTTTTTGTAGGAGTGAGTCCATGTGAGCTTCTTGATGCTTAGGTCTTCACTTGGAAATTCCACTACCTTCATCCTCTTTGAAATCGGTTTCATAGTGCCAGTTGCATTCCACATTTATCCACATAGTTGATTCTTCATTGAGCATCCTATCGCTGCCCTAGGGTTGCTTTTCATTCAAATTACTTGAACATTTCGGATTCTTTTCTTTCCCAGGTCTATGCTCATTGACCTCTTTTCCATGAGAAACCTCAAACTTATCCATTTTTCTCTACTCCATTGTGAGGTGCTTGAGTACTGACGGAGGATTGGAAGTGACCTCATACTTGTCTTGTATGGCCATGACATGAGTTAAGAGATCAAGAATCAGCTTGGGGTCTTCCACAACTTCCACTGCATCCAATAGTTCTTGCACAAAGATCTCCTTTGTTACTTCCTGCAGCTCATCTTTGTATGCCTTCAAAGAATCTTTATTTTTCAGCTCAAGGAAACTATCCAGAGGGATTACTTCATTATCTTGGGAATCACTGCATTCTATCAATCCTTCATCAAGAGGAGCTTCAACTTCAAAGGCCTCAAAACTCCTTGCTTCAATTTCTTCATCATGGAAAGAGTCTTCCTCTTCAAATGGGAAAGAAAATATCTCCATTTCATCATTGCATCCATCAATCATTGGCTCGGGAGGGGCATCATATTTCTCATCTTCTTTGTTTCAACATGGCCAACCTTCACACTGATTAAGGCTTTCAAATCAGATTCACACTTGTCTTGTAGATTCATGGCTTGCATCAGGAGTTTGAGACTGAGCTCAGGATCTTCTGTTTCTTCTGTGGCTCTAAGCAGTTCTTGTACAGGCAGTTCTTTCAAACCTTTCGTGGGTTCATCACAAGCTGGTCTTGTCCCTCCATGAATGGCATGGATGAGATCATCTTCATCTCCAAATGGGAATGAAAATACCTTGATTTCATCATGGATAAGCACACAAGCTGATTTTTCCATTTGAGATTCACCAAGAACCTTTTCCTCTTCTTCATGGTTTGCATCATCTAGTAATTCAGGGCTGCCCTCTTGTAACTCAAATCTCCTCAATGCTTCTTCAAGGTCCATACCTCTCCAGGAAGGCATGTCTAGCCCTATCAAGATGGGAATATCCTCTTCCTCCTCAGTTGTCACAAAGTGATTCATCCTCTAGTATCTTGGTACAAGATGTTGGTTCCTGGACTTCCAGACTTTCACACTGTGTACCTCATCTTCTTCTCTGGAAGCAATTTTTCCATGTCTCCCTTAACTGGAATGGTTGTAGAAGACCAATTCATCTGAATCTTACCCCCCAACTGCTGACAGAAACCCCTACTTAGCAACATTCCAAATGAATCTGGAATGTCTGCTACCAAAATCATCACTGAAACTTTCTTGTCTAGAAATATGGCGAGAGCCACCTATGCATCTTTGACCTTCCCTACAAGTGGGACCTCTTTTGACTCTAGGGAGTAACAAGAGCCACCAGGTGGAGTCATGGTGAGTTTGAGAGCCTTGGTGACCTTTATAGGCATTACATTGTCGGAGGCACCAAAATCTATTATGCAGTTGTTCAATACATAATCTCCAACAAGAAGGGAGACATAGAAAGGTTCAACCTTATCAGTCTTTGATGCACTCAAAGAAAGCATGTTCTATGAGGGAGGTGTAGGTGGGTTTGGTAGTATTCCTTTAGAACTAGGAGCTACATCATTGGGTGTTAAACTACCACTCCTGATGTATTGAACAAACCTCTCAAATTGTTCAGGGTGAGTCTGTAAGATATTCAGTTTCAGTAATCTGCACCTTGGCTTTGTTCACATATTCTATGAAGTCAAAGGGAGAAGATGCGGGACAAGGGGATGAAGGGACTGATTTTGGAGTTAGGATAGGTTTGGAAACAAGGAGTTGATTTTTGGGGAAATAGGGGATCTTGAAAGGTACACTAGGAGCTTTCAAAGTACTAGATTTTACAGGAGAAGATTTAGATTTAGAATTAGAAGAGGCATCAGAAGACTTACTTGGAATTGCTGGAGACTTCTTATTTGCTACAGGATCAAGCTTCAACAATGTGGACTCCATGGAGGGTGGGAGCAGAGATCCTTGACTGATTATTTTGTTTTGTAGAGTCGCCATAGGAGGATCTTCAGTCTTATTTTTCTTTGCAACAGTGGAGGAAGAACCCCCTTTCTCAGACTGAGAACGAGTGAATACTGCACATGAGAAGCTAGGTGCATCTTCTTCGTCATCTTCATCACCTCTAGAATATTCACAGAATCTGATTTGTGTATCATTCTCAAACTCATCACTTTCTAGGAAATCACCACCTTCACTTTCTTGTTCAAGCTCCTCTTCATTTTCCTTACTCCTACAATTTGCATTGACAGGTGGGGCCTCCAAGGAAAGCCTTCGGGGTGCTCCTACAATTTGGTTTCTGTTGGTTCTTTGTAAAGAAACTCGTTCAAATATTTCCTCTTCAATGATGCCATCTCATTTTCCATTTTTTGCAGCAAAGGATCAGTTCTTTCATCTCCAGGATGTTGAGCTTTACCCTTTGATGGATTATTGATCTTTCCAGATAGGATGAGATTTTCATCAAGTTCAATGGCCAATCCTTTGTGCTTCTGCAATATCCCTTGGTTGAACTCTTCGTAGGAAAAATCCTACCTCTGGTGATTGAGCATTGATGAAGAATCTCTTGACATTGTTTTCAGACTGTGAATCATCTTTTGGTATCCTGTGAAGCATCTGTTCGAAATGAGCCATGAAGTCTCTCATAGTTTCACTTTCTCCTTTCTTCATTTGAGCCAACTGCACCAAGAGGTCCTTACATTCTTCATTTGATTTAAATCTTTCCTCCAAGGAAGTTTTGATGTCATTCCAACAGGTGATGGATTAGGCAGGTAGGAGGTAGAACCATTCTACTACTTTTTCTTGGAGGGAATCCACAAGCAATCTTATAGTAACATATTCATGTTGGAAACCAAGAATCCTGCATGATGTGGTGAAAGTGGTGATGTGTTCTTCAGGATGTTGTGTGTCATCACCTTTGAACTTTGGAAAGTTATTATGGGAAACAATTGGTAGATCGTGAAGAGGTGGTTCAAGAGAGAGCGAGTGTGTATTTCTTCCCCATGGAACAATGGGTTGAGGTCTTTCTGCTTTTTTTTTCATTGTTTCTTCTTCTACTTCAGCTCTTGCTTCTACAAATTCTTCTTCCTCTAGGAACTCAATGTTCAATGGAGGTTGAAAAATGGGGGAATTTGAAGGGGAGTATCCACGAGAGTTTGGATAGGATTTCTAGGTGAGCTACTTGAAGACCCGATGGGGATGAGGCTTGAGAGAAAAAGTATGGATTATCTCTAATTCATTCTTGCTGATTTTGCAAAGCCTTGAAATTGGTATCAACAACACCTCTTGACTTGCTCAACCTGGTGTATCTTCCTTCAGCCAACTTTTGGAAACTTTTACAGTGGGAACATGAAAGGACACTGTGGAATATGAAGGGTCACATGCAGGAATTGACAGTGTATCTTTCAACAATGGATTTCCATGAACTTCTTTTTTATGTTTTTTTCAATATTTGATTTTTTTTTGTATTTTGGGACCTTGCAGTTGTATTTTGGATGAAGATGCTGCCAAGTCTGCCCCATAGTGGGTGCCAAAAACTATTGACGAGAAAATTTATCGGGGAAAAACTTTGTGGATTTCTTGCCAACGACTCTGTGGAATCTAAGTCCCTCTACTTAACGGTGTAGCTATCATATATGCATGCATGAACTGTGGTTTTTTTTTTAATATTTGAATTTTTTTTGGATTTTGGGACCTAGTGGCCTTTTGGTCAGGGATCCAATACGGTACTCCACTAACCCTACGAAAAATTTGTTCTAGCAATTTCTTTCTAGAGAAGAATTTTTCTTAAAAGTGCAAAAGTGAGTGACGAGTAAAGGTGATTTTCTAGGAGAACTTGTTGGGGATCCAGAGGGGCACTCCACTGACCCTATGGAAAAGCTACAAATTTATTTCTAGAGGAATTTTCACATGAGAGTAGGAAAGGGGATGAGAAAAGAGAACAACTAATGTTGGGTAGAAAATCAAGACCTAATTAGAAATTTCACATGACACATTAAAGTATCAGAAGAAAAACCTCCAAATGGCAACAAGATGAGTTAAGATTGAGAACTCAAAGTTTCTAAAATCTCCTCATCAAAAAAGGCATGAAACTCCTTCTTGTATTGATGCTTAAACAAAAGTTGTACATAGTGTGGGAAATGGAAGAAATTTGAGAATGAGGGGAATGGAAGAAAATGACTATCTCCTTTGTTCTCTCAAAGTACAATGCACTCTTGAGTTTACAAAATCAATCACCAACCCTTTGAAATGGGAATGGCTTTACAATTTATAGAATGAGATATGACTCTTCATCTACCCCCCAATGCCTTTTCATATGTCCTCGCACAACTTAAAACTTTTCAACTTCCTAGGAAACTTTTAAGTCCCTTTTTATAACATAAAGGTGACTTATTACATTAGGAACATTAATACATATGAAAAAGTGCAACCCCAACGCAAAATTAGAACATTGAGAAGAGAGAGAAAGTTTGGGGGAAGAGGAGAGAGAGAAAGAGTGAGAGAAGAAGAAGAGGAGATGTCATTCCCGATGAAGTCCATTGATCCTCGTTGATGGAAAGCTCAATGTGATGAAACTCTAAATCTTCAAACTTGTGTGAAACTCCTTCCAATTGGCTCACAGATGCTTTGGAATGAGTGTTTAAAAACACTGCTGAATGGTTCTTTTGATGACTGTAACTTCCACCCTGCACAAGATACTCCTACAACTCGAGCCACGAAGTGAGTTTCAGGAGACACTTTTGAATTCCATAAGATGAGTCTTGAATTCCCTATAAGAAATTCCCATGGATGATCCATAATGATGGTGTTGACCTGAATGATCATCCCTCTATGTCCCATTGTGCCAAACTTTCCCTTTGAGAATGACCTGCTATTTTTAGTAAGTACAGATGGGGCAACTTACTATTTTTAGTAAGTGTCATAGTTAGCTTTTCCCAACCTCAACCGGCTATGGTAGCTTGAATTATTTCTTCTTATTGTGTTCCTCTCACTTTTTAGACCAACTGGCTATTTATAGTAGGGGCTTGTGGAACCACTTACTATTTTTAGTAAGTGTCAATTGCGAGCCGAGATGACCTTTTTGATGACTTTTCCTGTGATACTCCCTTTGTGTTCACTGCCTTCTTCATAGCCTCTTCAAATGGTGGCTTACCCAAAGTAATAGAACCCTATGTAGGAAGGCATGCTATTTTTAGTAAGTGCACCATGGATGTCAGATTGCGACAAAACAGGTTTTGAAAATCTAGGTCTTATTCCGGGATTCCATGCTCTACATTTTGAGTAATTCCTTCATCTGAACAAGTGGGAAAATGATATTTTCATCGGCGGGGGAAGAATACTGAAAAAACACATAGCTCTCCATATCCCTAAAAAATAGGGACTTCATGGAATGAAAACTAGTTTACGTGAAACTAGATTTTTCAATGATCATTCCCTCCAATTTTCGTGTGATTTCACCCACTGGACCCTGAGAAGTGAAGAGGTAGCTTGCTTCCTTTTTTGCAGGTGTTCTTCATATGACAAGGAAAAAGTTTGATGAAAAATCAGTCCTACATATCCCTAAAAAATAGGGACTTCATGACGTGGAAACTAGTTCACACAAAACTAGATTTTTCAACGATCATTCCCTCCAATTTTTGCGCGATTTCACCCACTAGAACCTTGAGAAGTGGAGAGGTAGCTCGCTGATTTTTTCCACTACTGTGTCATGGAGGCCATTAATGGAGCTTGAAATTTTTAGGTCTAGTTTTTTTCTCCATTTGTGATGAAATCAACTCCATTGTGATAGGTTTTTGCTTCTTGTCTCACTGGTGAAATTTCTCTTCAATCTAGTTGTCAGTTTGACGGGAAATTGAGCTTTGTTCTTCATGGAGCCACAAGTGATCACTGTGAGAATTCCTTGATGTGAATGGGAGGTTTGAAGGTGATTTTTTAATGGCCTTTGAGAGTGAAGAACTCATCAACAAATGGTTCTTCAATTTCGTGCACTGGCTTGCAAGATATGTTTAAATCTTCGTCTCACGACAATGGAGGTTTCTAAGAATTCCTTCGCTCTTATCTTTCATTCTTTGTTCCTCTAGCTCTTTCAATCAATACATTATTTAAAACCTTTACATATTCATGGAGTGGAAGGTTTTTTTGCTATGGCGGAGTTGGTTCAGAGCAACAATGGTGGACTGAGGTGTTCTCTGCAACTTTTCTTTTGGCAATGAAAAGCATAAAAAGAAGCGAAAAATAGTTAGAAAAATTTTCAAATTTTTTAGTTTGATTTGGGCACATTTTCATGTCTCTGATGTCCCTCACCTCAAATGGATTTGAGGGACATCAAATTCCATGGTGAGCAAGGTGATGACATGTGGCGGAGATCTGACGACAGGGAATGAAGGCTAAAAAATTAGCTTTAAAGCACTAAGGGGCTGGAAGCTGGTCATATGGGTGACTAGAAGTCTCCTTAGGGGTTGGGCACATTTTTACATGTTTTATGTCCCTGACCTATGAGGGACATAAAATTCCATGGTGCCCTAGGTGATGACACATGGCAGCAATCAGACGGTTGAGGCTTTGAGCTCCCGCAAGCACCTGGGGGCTGAACTGGTGATCCTGGAGGTCGCATGAGGATCCAGAGGTATTATGGGGGATAGGAAAAAATTTCCATGGTTGATTTCCCTAACCTTGAGGGATGTGAGGGACAAAAAATCCCACCAGGCTCCTAGAGCTGACACGTGTCCTCCCAAAATTTGACTAACTCCCAAACTCGCTCCAAGAGGGAAACTTGAAACAATGATAACTTGAGCTCCCGATGGATTTTTTGATGAAATTTTATATGATATTGACTGGAAATATCCTTAAAAATCCAATGGTGGTGGTAATATGTCTTGATTCTTCCATTTGATCCATAAAAAGTGGATTTTTGATTGAGTTCTCTACCCGTGCATGAGAAAAACTGACTTTAAAACTATTTCACCAAAGTGTTGAGAAAAAAATAATTTCACCATCTTGTAGGGCTTGGAATTCCATTTCCCTATATGTTTTTTTTTCTCCTAACTCCATCTCGAGCTCCCATAATCACCTTCGGAAGCTCAGAGGTTGTTTTGGCCTGTGCACTGCCTAGGCCTGTGAACCCTAATTTTAGTGAAATTGCCCCAAACTCTCCAAATCTTTCCTGAATCTTCCTGAATCACTTCCATGATGTCCTAAGGCCTTTGAATCACCTCTATGTCTAGTTTATCTTTTATGTTCCACTCCATGGGGTTGCTCCATTTCTAGGAAGGCCAGTGATAACTAGGCCTTCCCACAACTACCTGAAGCTTGCAATTTTTAATGAACTCCTAAAATCACCTAGGGGGTTGATTTGAATTTCCTAAATCACTAGGGGAATGAATTAGAACCAATTGGGAGGTTACTAGACTGACTGGGGTAGACCCGAGGTGCCTCAGAATGATAAAATGTGAAAAATTTGGTACAGGGGTATAGTTATCATGCTTAGAAATTGTCAAAGGTGTTTCAAACTTCACACTATCATACAAAATCTTATCGATGAGAACAAACTCGAGATTCCATAACCTACGACCTCTACACTAGTCAATGAAAATCATAAGCTCAAAATATTCGACAATCCTCTTCCAAAGCATTACAAGAAAATGACTGACTCCTTGGTAAATCATACATATCGTGCAGTGCCTCCTTCTACATTGAGGTATTTTAATTTCCTAGTTTCTCATATTGACATTTCTCCACCAATTATTTCTTTCTCTGATCACGATCATCATGCTACATTCTCTTCTGATCACTTGCACATTAGCGCATCTATCGGATCCATCTTTATAAATAAGACTAAAGTTGATCCATATTGACCTATAAACACATGTTCCATTGCATTATTTGTTGTTATTAGCTATCCACTATTACAAATTTCATATCCAATTCCCAACTCATATGGTGTTGTTCAGCTCCCAGTCACTGTCGGTCCTCTCATCATGTTTGTGCCTTTTCTTGTGGCACCATCACTTGACAGGTGTGACATGTTCTTAGGTCTTGCCTAGCTCCGTAAAAATTAAGATATCATTTCCATGAATCACTTATGCTTGAAATCCATTCACAACAACCAAGTCATCTTTATTAATGGTGTTCTTCCATCTAATCTATGGCCACATCCTCCTCTTGAGGCTAATATTACATCAACTAGAGCATCTAGGTCTCCGTAATATCTCGAAAATAAATCACAAACTACTCCTAGCTCATTTTTTCACACATAGCCTACATGGTATCATCGATCTACTAGTCCATGACATCAGTCTAGATCCACCACTAGGACAACTCCTTCATCTCGGCATAATTCACCACCTCGTTTCACTCCACATATGTGTCCATCACCTCCGCACCCTGCTTCACATAGGTGTCCATCTTCTCTATGTTTTGCTTCACATAGGTCTCCATCACCTCCACACTTTGTTACACATTGGTTCCCACCATATACACATCGGTCATATGTATAGGATTTATTCACCTACATAGTGTCTATCTCATATACCACCACTCTTAGAGCATGATCACAACATTTATCTCCACAACCATTAGGTGGAGGACCCTTATCTTTCACTTTTATCAGATAGCTCATTCATCATCACACACTTTGGGGGGACATCGCACTTATCTTCCCCTCCTTCTAACATCGACACATGTCTTATTCACGACTCACTTCACATAAACAACATACATTAGTATCATCATTTCCCGATGACACACTCTTGTGCTTTGGTTCACACTTGAATGTTGAGGGCATCATGTACACATGAAAATCAGACACAAAACATAACACACAACACGCTAAGCATCACATTATACACTTTTCATCTTACATATTCATCTCCTTCTATGCAACACATACTCTACACATTCATGAAATCTCTTAATGATATATACTTCTACATGATGCGGTCATTACACTATGATGAACTTTAGTTCCATGATCCATACTCAATTTTTGAGGGTCTACATCTCCAAATGGACCTCACCACACTCACACATTTACTCACACACTCATTTAGTTACACGCTTACACCCTATGCTTGCACTTTGAAAAACACATCTTTGTAGTACACAAATTTCATACCATTTCCCAAGAATGTACTCTCATTTATGGTTCATTCTTGAATGCTGAGGGGGCGTATACAAATGAAACTCATTGCATACATACACATCTACTCGGAGGGCATGATGCTCTTATCATTCACACTGCATTCCATTTTGTCTCATCCACAACATACTGCATATCTAGGTTGTATTTACTCTTACTTACTTATGCTTTTACATATACATCTTAGTACACATGCTAGATAGATATATTGTATGTCCTTATCTTTATCATACACACATTCATGTTCACTTGCTTTCTAGTTTTGATCACAGATTCTACTGACTCATACATGCAACATGGATGTTTGGCGTAGTACCTATTACTAGTCCCACAAAGGCTACTGGGGGCATCCACTTTCTTACACTACAGGTGTTATTGTTTCATTTTGTATCATACCATATTACTTTATCAGATTATACATGCCTTGACATACTTTTAATCTCTTTAACATGCTAATGGGTGCTTCATGTGCAACATTTTTATTGCAGGTTTATTCACCGCCATGGTTTTCTGTTACATTGCTTGTCATTTTTTTCTCTTTGTATGTTATTTCTTGTGGGATTTTCCCTTTGTCTTGTGTGCACACTGTCTGCTTTTGGCTTCATCAACCTTAAATGTCTTGTGACATCGTAAGTGGTGTCCCATTTTTATAGCCTACTTTTCATAGCTTACATTGTCTTCTTGAGTGTTTACATTATCTTCTTGTGTCTTAGCTTACACATTATCTATTTAGCTACATTATGTTTTCTACATGTGTGTTTGTATTTACTTGTACTAACACTTGTCTCCTAGCCACTTAATTTGTGTGTGCCTTAGTTTCTACCAAGCACATTCCCTCCCCCCTGCATGGCATAATTTTAGCATATTGGTCAGTCCTCCTTTGGGCCGCATACTCCTTTAGCGATGTTGCATGCACCCCAAATGAGGGGGGCATCATTTGGGTGAATCAGTCACGCCATACAACATCATGCAGTCACAATTCAACACAACACAGTACCAGTACAACACAATCATCAGTATCATACATGGCTCATAATCATACTTGGGTCCTTAGCACAACACAAACACTAGCACTCAGACTAGGACAGTAGTGCCTGGGTGACCCTGACCCTTCCTAGACGCTTGTGACTAGGGGGTAGTTATACAACATTTGGTAGTTTAACACAGTCTACAAAAATCCACACAACTTTTACAGGGCACAAAATCTTTAGCACTCCACATGCATGCACTACACAACACTTTTTACTTTCACGTTGGATCGAATTGTTCAAATTTTACACACCATTTGTAGCGGTGTTCTACATTGCAGAAAACACTTAAAGGTTAGAGGATAACAACAAACTTTTATCCCTACACTTCTTCCATATCATTGACGTGAGATTGCCCCAAAAACTCGCTGCCGACACAACTAGCCTGAGATCACCCAAAAAACTCATTCTTCAACAACATCTACAAGATCCTTTCTAGACTCTTTCCTCATCATGGATCAGGTGCATGTGTTCCTTTTTCACATTTTTCATTTTACATAGTTCTTTACATGCTTTTTACACATATACAAGTGTATTTTACTACTTGTTTGTTCTTCTCTTTTGCATGTTTGTCTGTATGGGAAGTGGTAGTCAACATCACACACAACAACCATCAACATCAACAACAAGCACATCACGACATCTACATATGCATTTTCTCCCTAGGTTCATTTTCATCGTCACTTTTTACACTTTCTCTTCCTTAGCATCCACTCTCCATATTTTTATCCCTCCACACTTTTCTTTGTTCCTCGGCACACTTTTGGCATCAATCTACATGGTTATCAGGTACACATATCTATCTACTTTATGTTATCAAGCTTTCACTCAACAACATAAAGTGGGGGAAAATATAGACACAAAATCACACACTTTGGGTAATTATCTAGTCTTGATTGCATACTACTATTAATATGATTCATAATTAAGAATATTAATAATTAACCCATGTCTTTGACCACCTTTCTTTGCTTTATGTTGCCACTTTTGGTCTTACACCCTTGCTTGCTCAGTTTTCCTTTTTATACCTTGATATTTATCATCCTAGACACCAACACCCAACCAGGACGCCAGTGCCAGGTGCCCTCGTCCCCTCTGGGTACCCTTGACCCCACTATAGTTTGTTCACATCTTTGGGTCCTTTATAGCCGGGTGAGCATCTTATCTTTTTGGTAGTCGGCCTTTTTAGGGTTAATTACAAAATTCAAGCAAAGGAATCATATAAATATAAAGTTATGTGATCGTAATAAAGGACCAAGCACTGAGCAATAGCTATCACCACCTAAGGTTGCATCCATGAAGCATCTAAGAGATTCATTGTATCCATCTAACACCATCTAAGGTACACAAGGGCTGGTTACTATGCATACACACTTCATAGGAGGGAAGTTCATTCTATTCCATGCACACATCTATTACATTTCTTTACATCTAGCTTACTTGCTTGTTATCAAGTGTGACACGCACAAGAGCCACATAGGGCACAATTCTGCACATGCACACACATAGAACTATATTGGGTCTGAGATGTAGTGCAACAATTAGTCATAAGATCACCATTATGATAGGTGAGGACAGTTCGACCCCTCATTCTACATATTTCTTTATTAGGATTTGATGTCTATTTGAGGGTCTTGCAGGTCAATACTTCATTGCAGATTTCCAGTGACTTCAATGATCATTGTGTGACCTCATAGCGACCAAAGGAAAAAAAATAACGAATACCTCGTGAGCACTCAAAGGAGGTTTTATGAGCATTTCAACAGATACAAGTGCCCAAAAATAGACCTTGGGCATCCATGGGTGCCCCTGTACCTCTCCAGGAACCCCAGTTGAGATAGATCATCATCACACACTTTTCTGAGGCTCTGTGCGACCCTCCTCTCTCTTTGTTCATCCGGTCAAAACTTTGGCACAGTCTAGGAAATGTTACGAGTTAGCTAAGTCATCTTACCTCTTTTTTGCACTTCGGGTTTCATAATTTTTTGCCTAGCTTACTTGGGTGAATTCATGTACTTAATTTTTTATTTATTTACTATTACAATAGCAATCAGATTAGGCATATATATTTCATATTTAGCTTGATCAAGAATTTATCCAATGAACACGTAGATAATAGAACCAACACATGGCATAATCTTGTAAAATTTTAGGAAATAACTTAGCTAGCAATGTATGATCATCTACATAGTCAATAAATGCCACATGGAAAGATTGAAGATGCTCTTGAGGGTTACCATGGCCATTGAAGGTGGGGATCTTAGGTGTAATGAAGTAGGGAGGAAGGGGATAAAAAAATATGGAGGGTGTAAAATGGGTGTGAAGGAGTAATGAGGAATCAAGAGATGGAGAGGAATGTGAAGTAACTTGATGTAGTTGACGGATTTGAATTTGCAGATCCTGGTATAAAGAAGCTAGGTCATGAGTTCCTGAAGAGGAACTAGGTTGTGTGTTGGAAGTATTGGGAGTAATGAGGGGAGGGGTAGTGGTAGGAATGGAAGTAGGAATGTTAATGGGTTATGTGGAGGCCATGATAGTCGAGGAGGAACTTACAAGAGGGTGAGAGGCAACATCTCCAACATGCTTAGCAACAAGTAAAGCATTTCATGTGGGATGTGTGTAGGTTGATTACGTAAGGCAAAGTGAAAATTAGTAAGCTCATCTAGTTTCTCCCAATTAACATTGGTTTCCTCATCATATGATTATTCACTATTAGAAGTTTCAATGTTTTCAAGAGGATCATTGTTAGAATCTAGCAAAGGGTTATAAGATTCAACCATTGATTGAGAGGCCCTACGGATAGCAGGAGGAAGCTTAATGTACTCAAGGGAACCAAAATGACCACTATCAGTGATGGGCATAAAAGGAAAACCCTAGAGGGAAGGTTGGATTCGAGTGATGGATTCACTAAATGATTTAATTTAATTTGAATTAAATCTATATTACAAAGTAACTTTTGTAACAAATAATAAATAAATGATAAAATATAGTAATGACATGAGCAAACAAACATATACAATGTAAAACCCTAAGTAAGAAGGAGAGATAGGGAGAATTAGTTTATTTATGAGAAAACTGGAAGTTATATGGGTAGGTAAAAGTGTTGAACATGTTGGAAACAATGTTGTTAATGCTCACTGTAAATTCTGGAATTCTGGAATGGCATAGGATACTAGCGACTAGATCTAGGCGCTAGTGGTTGTGCAAATGTAGAGGAACTGATTTCTTCTATGTCACAAGGGCTTTATTGTTGATTCTTTTATGTCACTTGATATTCATTCTTTAATCATTGAGGGTACTTGTAACCTGCATAACAAAATGACTACCTGCACATGTCCACAAACCACATCAAATATAAAAAAATGTGGAGTTAGACTGACCTTAACGGTCACCCGAAGAGTGAACTTACTGTCAAACACTACACTACATCTCAGACCCCATGTAGTTCTTGTGTGTCTGTGTAGAAACGATGCCCTAGGATTCCCTTGTGCAAGTTACACAGTGATCACAAGCTAGATCTAGAATGTAGTAATGTATAGTATGTGGGGGTGGAATAAAATAGACTTCGCCTCCTATGTAGTGTATGTAAAAGTGATGCAACCCTTGTCCCTTGTATGGATGCTTGATGGATGCCTTTGAATTGCTTTAGTGCCTTTGGAATGCAAGCTTAAGTGATGATAGTAATTATTAGTGTTTGGTCCTTATCTTTGAGAAGTAACTAAGTATATATTTGATTCCCTTGTTTGAATTTTGTAATTGACAACTGGAAGGCTGACCAATAAGTGAAAAAGATTCCTAAAAGATAAAAGAGACCAAAAAAGATCCAGTAAATGTAGGAAATGGTCAGGAGTGCCCAATATGGAGATGAGCACCTATGCGCTAATATCCTAGTTGGGCGCCAATGTCTGAGGCCATAAAGGATAAATCAATCAAGTTAGGGTGTATAAGACCAAAGAGAAAACAATAAACAAAAATTAGGTCAAACATAGTTGACAACCACTACTTTTCTTACTTAGGAATCATATATACATTAGTATGCTTTTGGACCTAGAAATGTACCCAAGTGCATGATTTTGTGTTAATAGTTTACAAGTTAATTAACCTAAGATCCTACAAATCACATGTTATATATTCTTCACCAAAATAAATGTCTACTTTGTCGTTGTCCAAATACAACATGAAGCATTTCTTGTCATTGTCCAAATACAACTACTTTTTCTTTCAAATAATTGTTCTTGATAAATTAAATTGGTGGAAATCAATTTTCTTAATTATGTATGAATATTTTTAATTAGCAACATTTATGAGCAATTGAAATATAATATATTTTGAACTTAAATTGGAGAAAAAGTACACAAATAATGTTTTCTTACAATTTAACTTTCCATTCATGTCAAGTTACTTTTTGTTCTCGTATGCATTAAGAGAGCTTATCATTTATTCGAAAGGGATATTTAATGCATGTAATGTTTAATTAAGAAGCACCTAACATGTCATCAATATAAACCTAAAATTAGTGCAAACATTATTACATAATACACTTCTAGCAATCTTACATGTATGAGATTTATTTACAACAAAATTAGTATTTAGTGGCGCGCGGTCTTGTCTTATCTCCGTTATATGGCTTCTTTGTTGATATATGATGTCTTGTTACACTCCATATCACTGTGTTTTTCTAGGTCACACAGATATTTGGTTGTGTTTATGGATATTGTTTGTTTTAAGATCGGGGACAATAACATCAATTTGTACAATATTGGCCAAATGGGCACAATATTGTCCCATAACACAATGTTAGTTGTTTTAACAATTAAGTTCCTTTGTTACCATTGTTAACACATGTTGCTCAAGTTGTGGGTTGGTTTTTCGTGCCATTAGGTACTAATATAAAAGTAAAAGGATCCTAGATATACAAGATTAATATGAGATCTAAATGAGAGAGCACTATCAAGTATCCATCGACAAACACTTTTTAAAAGGGCACTATAAGGGTAATACTTTATCCAATATCAGTTGACAAACATTTAAGAGGGTTTTACATCTAAAGATATCTAATTAGTATGTTATTGGTATTAAAACATAAGGGAAAACATAGGGAGAGGCACTCTAGACTTGTATTCACTATTGCATGGGCACTGAGAGGACTACATGGAGTTTAAGCCCCTCATTTGGGAAATGTAGTGCAATGCTTGGTCAAAATCAACGGGGGGTTGGCCACTAAGGGTGGTGCAACTCAACCACACATTGTTTTTTGTTATCTAATGGTTACTTGAGTTTTAGTGTAGATGTAGGCACTTAAATTTGGTAATGTATAACTTGATAATGTCAATATTGGTTGATCCCTAAATCATGACTTGTGCGTATATTTTAAGATCAATTGCCCATCCTTATGACTTGATCTCCTCGTTTGCACTACTCATTCGATCAAAATATTCTGTCACCCCTAAGTGTCATGCTTGGAAGTTTCCAACACCTCACTCTTTACACGTATGTGACTGCCAAACAAGGACCAAATCGTCCAAAGGTTTGGTCTAGATAGTTTTGTCCAAAGCCACCCAAAAATAAGTTTTACAATTTGATATCTTTTTATAGGTCGATATTTTCCTCATGGGTTGACCTTATTAAAAAATTATACATACAAACCCCTATATAAGCAAGTCAAATGCACTCACTTATTCCACTGACACTTACAAGCACTCAAGAAAATATCTTCCAAAAATCACACAAAACTATCCTAAATTACCTTAAAGCAACACCATGCATTGGGAATAACCCCTACACAAGTTTGAAGCACTCCAAACCTGATTCTAGAGTCAAGCTTCCCATCCCAAAGACCATCCAATCCAAGTCAAGCATAAAACACGCTAAGTCATTCCCTATATTTTCAAGTGATATAATTACCGAAGCTAGTTGCTTCCATATAGATATCACATGTTAGGTGGAGAACTATGTGTGTTTTAAGGCTTCTTCAAAGTAGTGATAACATAGGAAGTGTACGGATTGCACTTCAACCTAACCATTAACCTTTTTACAAGGTCTCCTATATGTGGTTAGGGTTTGAATTTATTTCAGATTATACAAAGGGTTTTACATATATGTGACACCTAGGTTTTCCTAAGAATACATATTTTAGATGCTTGCATAGGCACGTGAAGTTCAAAACACTATTAGATTATATGAAACCATAAAACAAGTATGAAACTACCAAACAGATCCATACACTTTCGATGGTTCGACACCTACTCATATTGCACTCTTAAAACAAGAAATGAAACATCTTCACGCTACTTATAGACTTTTTGCCCTTATGCACTACCAAATTGACTTATTGAGAATATAATCAACTAAGTACAACATCCTTGTTGTGTCTATAGGCACTAAAATTTAGTAGCTTGTCCTTGTATAATGTAATGTTTGACCATGTCCCTTGCTACAACAAATGCTCACATTCATATTCCAATTTTTTCATCGCTCTAGCTCTTCTACAAATTGTTTATATTTACACGTAGTTATGTCATCAATTATGATAGTATTATTTAATCAAAGCAATATTAAACTTTTGTTCTTCAAGATGTGACTTTCAATTTATCTCTTCATCTTTATGGTTCGAAAATGTATGGAAGGTCAAGATGCGAGGTTTGATCTTGCTGACCTATATAGTCCCACCCCTTCACATTAAGTGACTATGATTTCAATTTCAAATCATTCTTTGCGTCGTTTTATCTTCCTATGGTTTCCCTTGTTAGAATATTTTACCTATAAAAGCTATTAGAGCAAGTTAACACCACTTTATAACTCACCTGACACTCTTACAAGCTACTATTGCAAAAATCATTCCAAAAGCAATCAAGGGGTTCCTAAATCCTCCCAAATTAGTTGCACATAATCTAGAGCAATCCCTACTACAAGTCTAAATCACTAAGCTAGGTCAAAGAGTCTAACTTCATCTATTTCTAAGCATGTGATGATTATAGAGCCATGTCTTAATAAGAGGAAATTCACTCCAAACATTGCACAAGGGTTTCAATCAACAAAGGGTTAGGTTACATAGTTTAAGCACACCATATATCACTACTACCACATTGGTTATATTTTATACTACACAGTTAACCAACTATCTCAGTATCAAGAGACATGAGGGCACTCCTAGGGGGTGTAGACATTAAAATTTGGAAATTTACCCTTTAGACATTGCTTATTACAATTGTGCTCCTTGGCTAAGAAGAACACCCACATCATATTCCCACTCAATACATTTTTCCATATCTTTCCTAACTTTCTATTTTTCATACACCTATGTGTTGAATTTTTTTGAATATTAATACATAATACGAATGTTCAAACTTTGGTTTCTAACTTGAAACTTTCAGATTTTACTTAACTCCTCTATGTCCAAAACTATACAATTCAGTCAGGTTGTATAATTCAATCATGGCCGACTTGTACAATTTTACATTAACACATTTTCTAACTCTATTTTTTGATGTACTATTATTTGTTGGTCCTTTTCATCTTCTTGGATTAGCCTTATCGTCATAATTTACCTTTGAAACCTTATTTAAGCAAGTTAACATCACCTCATTTACTAACCTGGTAATCGCATGGGCTTCTATTGAAACACTCACAAAAGGCACTCAAGACTCCCTAAATCTTCATAAAGTTGATGCACATCCACTAGAGAAACCAATATTATAGTTTTAAATCACTCGATTAAGTCAATGAGTCTAGTTTCCCTCAAAACAAAGCACACCAAGTTTCCACTTCCAAGTCTTAACAAGAGCACAATTCTATCCAGCATGATCGAAGAGGTTCAAGTTGTCAATTAATTACATTTATATAGATGTTACATGTTAGATGAAGAAATACGTGTGGTTTGAGGCCTCTTTAGTGTAGTGCTGACGTAGGCAGTGTACGAGGTACACCACAACCCAAACACTAACCTTCTTGTAGGGCCTTTCACCCATAGTTAGGGTTTTGGAGTGATTCAATTGATTACACATGATATAGAGACTGTATAACCAAGGTTTCACATAAAAGTACATTTCTAGGCCACTAAAGGACGCAAAATATTACATAGCCTCATTTTGAAGGCATCCAAGACCGTACATAAGGGACAAAAGTGGATTATACATCCCGACCATAACGTACGATCCTGTAGCTAGGAATTTTCAGTCCACAATATCAATAGTGAATCTTCTTTAGGCTATGTACTCCTAGATTCTCTAGTTTTTCCACCCAGATATCTCTTATATACTCCCGTACAACTAAGTTTATCTTAATTTTGTGTATTTGAGCTTGTATTCATTCATTGTAAGAACCAATACATTATTACGATGTTATACAATTAATGTTGGAAGTTAATTTATCGTAATAGCTCATAGTTTCCTAACTTTACATTCATTTTTGTTTGTTGTGTATTCCATAAAAAATATTATAAAACTTAAAAAAGGTGTAAATTTTTAGTGAATCTGACGTTTGAATTGAATATTTGTTTCTCAAAGCCTAACTGCCATATGGTTCAATTTTGTATGTTCTTCTCATTTAATCTATGCTGGGTTGATGAATTACAACCTAAGTGTTCAAGGCACATAAGGATTGGGCGTGCAAATATAGGGCATGCAGGTGCATGCAGAATTATAGGGAAATAGGACGCACCCAGGAAAGCGTACAATCAAGACTTAGCTGTTTTCTAGTGCAAGGCTAAGAATATATATGGAGTCCAGAGCACATTTTGTAGAAGACTTGAAGATCACGCAAAGGCTATTTTAGGCAAGTGGGATATCAAACACCATGCATAGTTTTGGAGCTATTAATAGGATTAGATGACAATAATATTATTAGATAAATCTATTATTAGCGAGCTTGCATGCTTTTGTATTTATCATGTAAGGGCACATAGCTATTCTTAGCATGCAGCCTATTTTGAGGATGCATAGGCGGGGAAGGGAAAGTCCCCACTACTTATAAATATGTATTGATTTGTACAATTTAGGTATCATCTATGTTTTGTTAGAGTTATGTTGCTGATTTATGGGCGCACATGACTTATGGTGACAATATTATGTATGTATGAAGTAGATGTGTTTTACAACAATTAATATGATGGATCTTTGTGGTTGGATATTGATTGTTGACACATCGGTTATTAGTTCATGCATGGTAAAGTTAATCTTGATTTTTGTATGAGTTAATCTTGCATATGGTTAAGGTCTAGATCTAGTTTATGTTATGCAATATAATTGATTATCTGGTATGGATCTAGAGCATTTGTATGATCATGTTAACTTCTTGAGCAAGCTACCATAAAAGAGGGACCTGGTACCCTTGGGTGCTTTGGGTGAGTGCTCAAGTTTTGTTTGGGTGATGTGCCAACGCGTTTGGGATGTTGTGGGTAAAAACTAGACTAAAATCTAGGCATTATTTGTTTCATTTTATCACTTCTCATCATGATTAATCCTTGTCTCTTCTATAATATCTGCCTTCAGCCTAGAGGCTCTCAATCTTCCACTACCATGAGATATTATTTTCCTTATGTCAACATACATCGTGGCTTAATAGTCCCTACTATTGGCTCTTATTCTACCATTGATATCTTTGCTAAATTTGTTTCAATTTTTATCATTGATCATGTATAAGGTGGAGTGTCTGATGCTAACTCTAACAATCATTCCCATGCCCTTCCTGAAGATGAAGCACAACATATGGAACATTTCTTACAAGAGAATCCAACTCATATCGATACCCTTCGATATGCTTCTCAGGAGAAACTTAAGCATACCTCTCAGTTTAATAAAGAGACATAATTTTCCTCCTTTTACTATGCCTACATCTATGGGGGCACCAAGTGCCCCAATCCATAATGTTTCTATGCCTATTCCTTCATCAAATTATATATAGTACAACTTACGTTTCTTCTTCTAACACACAAGACCTAAAATCCCTTGTTCATACTCTACAAAATCAAATCTTATAATTGCAATAAGGTAAATCTACTACTTCTCACACTATGGATTCCACTCAATTGTTTCATAATTTTCTTGCCCCAAGAGTGACTTCTTATCCACATCCCTTGGTTTTGTAGCTCCTAATCTTCTTATTTATGATGGAAAGAGTGATCCGATATAACACCTTCGATCATTCCTCGTGGCTTGTTTTGACTATGCTTCTCATAACATCTTACTCACCAAGCTTTTCCCTAGGATTCTTAAGGACTTTTCCCTATAATGGTTCTATGATCTACTAACACATTTTGTTTGATATTTCACCACTTTGGCATAAAATTTTCTTTCATTGTTCTCTATAAACATTGGCAACAAAGTTTTATATGCTCAAATGTATAAAGTCCTCCAAGGGTCTAATGAACACATCAATGACCATGTTTTGTATTATAAGACTATGCTCACTAAAATAAATAATACATTAGCTGATAGTGAAATTCAATATTTTTTCACAAAAAGCTTGCTTACTCCTTTGCAAGACTTTGTTATCTTTGACAAGCTCCCCTTGTTTGAACATCTATGTCATACCCTTAATGAACGTGAGGCCAATTTACTACATATGAATAAGCTTAAGTATGGTGCTAGTTCCTCTTCTACATTCGAGGTATTCCTCCTAAGGATCCTGTTACCATGTTATTGTAGACACAAAATCATGCACATATTACTATTTTACTATGTCATCAATATGTTGTTATATGCATGAATCTTAAGTAATAAAATTATTAAATGGTTACACTATCTCTTGTCCATCTATGTATTTGATTGATTTTTATTATAACTCTCCTCTACACCTCTCATTTATGTATCCACTTCTAGTTAGGTCATAGGGATCTTGGTTTGTCTTTCGTTTCACATCAATCGTTATTTATCCTAGGACACTAGCGCCTACTTTGAACACTAGCACCCAAGCGCTTGTGTCCATTATGGCCGTTTCTGTCTTGTTTATTCTTTGTAGACATTTTAGACATTTTTGGCCGACCTTGTTACTTTTAGTATCTTTATCCAGTGTTCCTAGTCAGCCTTTTGTGTCACTAGTGTTAAAATTCAAACACGAGACTCATATACATACACAACATACACACTATTATTTTGGTTGGGATTTCAAGAGGGCTATCACATCTACATAATATCACTATTATTAGAGGAAATACATTTTTGGGTTGCATACACTACATAGGAAGGGGAAGTGTTGAATTCCATACCACACATTTGCATCAAAGCTAGTTATTGCCCTCTATCTTGGTGTCATTGGTGTAAGGTAAAACCTAAGGACACTATTTCACACTCAAGCACATAGAACTACATGGAGTTTGAAATGTAGTGCAATACTTGGTATTAATTTCACTCATCAGGTGACCATCTAGGTCAGACTGACTTCACATATTGCATATTTTATTCATATTTAATGTGTTTATGAGATTGTGTAGATAGCTAGGGTTTGTTTTACAAGTTACAAGTATTATCAAAACCCTAAGAATGAAGTCAGAGTGATAAAAAAAATTAGAGTGAAGACCCTCAGACCCAGAAAGAGATTAGATCTTAATTACTTACATAGACACTGGTGCCTAGAACAAACACTAGCACCCGAGCACTCCTGTCCTCATGTAGGCGCTTCTATCCAACATAGTATAGAGTTTCAGAACTCTCTTCCAGCCACTGTGACATCATTTCTAGTCAAATCAGGAAGATACACAATCCCAACTACCTCTAGGTTACACAAAAATCAGCTAAGTCATCTATCTCTCTCATTTGCTTAGAGTTTTACACTTTTGAATACTTAACACTTGTATATTACTTTATATTACCACCTACATATAATTATTTACAGTAGTTACTCTAAAATATAGATTTAATTACATTTATATTAAATCATTTGGTAAACCCATTACTTACTCAAACTCCTTTCCCTAGGACCCAAATCCCTCATAGTTAAAAAAAGATACCCATCCTCTAATCACCCTACAACCCATATGAGCATGCAACTAAAATTTTTCAATGTCTCTGAAGAATATGAATTTTGTAACCTCATGGAAAATCTTCAATATGATCCAAAAATCCTTGAACAACTCCTTACCTTCCAAGATTCTCTTCCTTAGTAGCCAAAGCCCCGATTTTTGCATAGTTTCCCTTGACCAAAACATTGAGAAATATTCTCCCCCATCTACCGCAACCACTTATAATGTTCCATCCTCTTCTCCATATACAATGATAAATGCTAGCATTAATATAGATTCTTTGCATGATGAGGTTCTTGCTTGTGAAAACATAGATAATCATGAATCTGATTATGATAATGTGAATGATGATGTTTCTTCTATTACTCGTGTTGAATGTGAATCTATACCTCATACTATTCCTAATTTTGAAAATTTTCCCAATTATTTCCATGTTACATCCAATGCTAGCACTACCAAAAATTCTTTGTATGTTGATGATAGTCTTCATGAAATTCTTGCTTGTGAAAATATGGATGATAATGACTCTGATTTATGCTAATGATAATGCACATGTTAATGATGACGTTGCTTCCATTAAAATTGTTGACTGTGAATGTACACCTCCTTTTTCTTTTAATTCTCATTCCCAATGATGAGCATGTTGATACCAATACCAATCCTAATTCACCTCTTACTATATCTCATGACCCTACACCCAGTACCTCCATAGAACTTCCACATCCATCTCATCCCCTTCTGCAACCTCCCATGATCACTCATAATGGCAAGATTCAACCCCTCGACGTACCTCTCACTACCCAAACCATTCCTTCACATGACATCATGTCCCTCATTTATGTAGTAGGTGATTTTCAAAACAAGGTCCACACTCTTACATTAGAAAGTAAAGCTTATTATGCTTTTGATGACTATAATACCCTTTTTGGCAACCCCATTCCAAAGAAGACTCACAATTCCATTTTCCTTAAGGGTTTCATTATGCCTGATTTCTCATGTTTCGATGGCATGGACAACCCCTATTTGCATTTAAAATATTTTCGATTAGAAATGGATTCCTATTCCAATGATAACTTGTTACTAAAAGCCTTTCGTCATAGCCTTGTTGATATCACTCTCTAATGGTACACTCATTTACCTGATGGATCTATTACTACTTATTATGATATGGAGGATGCTTTTCTTAGAAATTTTATTTCTAATAATGGGCCTAAAGTTACATATGAACGCTTTCCTTATTTGCATCAAGGAAAGAAAGAACCAATCTCATATTACATTTTATGCTTTAATTCATGCATGCATATTTATTGATTCAACATGTTGATCTAGAAATATAATTTATCTTTTGTTGTGGCCTAATTCCTCCATTAAAATCAAATCTATTATATGATACATGTGATTCCTTTACTCTACTTTGCTATAAGGAGATTGATTTAGAAAAAGACTTGATTGCAGATCATGTTATAACACGTAATTCTACTTCTTCTACTCCTCCCTTGCTTACTAAGTCTTCTCCTCTGACCCCCCTTCACGATCACTATCTCCTCCTCTACGTAAGCGTCTTCCTTCTCCACCACCACATCGCCATTCACCTAATCCTTCCCTGCCTCCCACCCATGAACCATTGTAATTTACACATGATGTCTTGCACACGTTACTTGATAAATGACTGATTCATTTACCTTCCAACCGTCATCATCCATCTCACCGGTTGCACCATCATTGTGATCGCCCTTTTTGCAAATTTTACCTACATCAATGGCCACCATGACAATGAATGTTATGCTCTCCATGATAGACTACAATAATTAGAAGACAAGGGTGTCATTGCCTTCCACACTCACTCTCGAAAACATTCTCTCTCTCTTATTCTACATAAGCGAGCCTCTGTAGTTGTTATCTCCTCCCATTCGACACCACCTAAGGTCATTATTTGTCCACATCCTAAGGTCATTATTCATCCACCTCCTGCAATTGCCCCACATCTTACCCCATTATATCAACCTCCCACCATTGCTACTACTTCTTATTGGCTTCCTAAGTAACCCTCTTCCAAACTTCCCACTGTCACACCTCCTATTGTTGACACCATCTCCTTTGATATTAAATTTGGCACCTATGCCCATGCCACTGCTATTCTACATGCTCTTAATGAGCAACCTAGGCCTCTTCATCTATGTTAGATGATCCTCATCTCCATCTCATTACTCGATGATGCACTCGTGTTCTCAAGGTTCATACATGATTGTTGAGGGAATTGTTACTTAAATGAACCCCACTCTCACACTAGGGGAAATTATTCTTTCCCCCCTTCATCCACATCAAACTCAATTATATATCCGTCATTCCACATTTCATTACTATACAATTATAATGACATCATTATTTTTATTCTCCTACATTACCTACACATATTACCATTTCTATTTATTTGCCACATTGCATTACATATATACATCTCTATTTACCATATGTTATAATATTCACTGTTATTCAAATCCAATTCCCATTCGATCCATCATTTAGCAATTATTTCCACATTGTAATGAATTTCAACAATCAACAATACAAATCCAAGAAACCATTCCAACAATGCATATAAAATCTAATAAACTAAATAATCGTTACCGAGTATAAATCAAAATCATCGCATAGTATACAAATGAACACCAACAACAAATACAATATCAACCCGCATACATATATATATATATATATATATATATATATATACATACACATCATAGCTACAAAATACACTTGTTGGGGGGAAAGCCCCCATGCCGCAATACATCCTCTATAATACATCCTGTATTATCCTCGATATCACTATCTATAATTGTGGGAGCTCTAGAACTTGAAGCTTCACCGCTAACTCTAAACCGTCGATCTCGGCCTCGATATCTCTCAAGTTGGCTCCGCAATATGAAAGTATTTGTCGTCTACTTTACATATCGGCCCTGAAGCTCCACATATTGTGCAAATACATCTTGAGCTAGGCCTCCCGAGTCCCCCTCCCATAGCTCTCTCATTTGATATGTGTCTGCACGAGCCTCATCGCACTCACTTAACAAAATTGTACATGTGGCTTCCACAATCATCACCGGCACAAACAAATGGGCATGCTCGCCCAAAATCACGTCAACCCACTCTAGAATCCCTCCTCCCACGAGTACACTTGGGAGCACGTTCTGAGTCAACGGGTGTATGGAGGTATCTCTAATCAACATCCAATAAGCATCACATGTGATCACATGACAAACACTTCATATTAACACTCACATTTTTTTGTATTCACTAATCAAATTAACAAATTCAACAACATATAATATAGAAAACCCGTGCTCTGCTATCGTCACTACTACATTGTCTACCTTGGGGGCAAGTGCCTGGCCCTCAACTCCTCCAACTGTCACCTCACCCACTGCATCTATAACCATTGGAAATATTAACACCCATTGGTGTGTCACCCACCACTGACCATATGCTTGCGTGCACCCCGCGTCATCCACCTGTATAGGCCTTATGGCCAGATTTGACTCATCTAGACCAGGGGGCACTAGCTGTGCTCCTCAAGGGTTTGTCCTTGACCCAAGTCACCTTACTGCCCTAGTAGATCGATGCCATATATATGGCTTTAGGGGCACGTCCTGAGCCATATCAAAATGTCGAGACACCCACTCACCCCGAAACAACTTTGCTACTCCTTGAAACTAGTCTTCTAACCACATAGTGTGCCGAATGCACCGCAACTCAACAACATCCTCCACCCATCCTCTATAGTCTCTATACAGTCTCCATATAATAACCCTAGCGCACATCAAATCTATTATCAACCTATACATGGTCGTCTCTATCCTCCTATTGTGGGTACTAACCCACCTCACCGTAAATATCTCTGCTCGAGCCCAATTGGCTCATGGCCAACTAAGTGGCCTCACTATAACTATATGCTCATACACCCATACATGCAATAACATGGTAGCTCCTAATCCACCTCCATGGTCTTCCTGTGTGAACTGATATAGGTCCCTATACAAATGGGCCAACACACATCATGCCCATGCATATCTAGTACCATGTTCCTCTATACTTCGGAAAATATCATGCATCCTGTATAGAATCCCAACTCCACCACCCTTCACGGCCACCGAAAATGTTAGCACGACTGCAATAAATTTCCGCAATAGTGGAACTCCAATTATCACAGTCACATCCAAACTAATATGTCTCATCCTGTGCTCGAGACCTTATAAAATATCATTGTGCCACCTCCATTTGATCACATGCATCTAATATGGCCATAATCTATACGCTCTCTCCCACTATAGGCAACTGCAATATCCTATATACATCCTCCAATGTCACCACCATCTTTCCTATCAACAACTATAAGGTACAAGTATCGATGCACCATCTCTCACACAAAGCAGTCAATAAAGGCATATTATGGGGTATCTCCCCCAATCTAGTAATGTGTCACAGGATGGCATAGTCCAATATCTCCCATTCATTATCTGTCAATCCCAAACCAATCAATGTTCTCATGTGATGGCCCACATGAAACTCCTTGGAGTGTATATCCCTCTACACAACACAAACAATCAATAAATCAAAAATATTAGCACGCTACAATCATTCAAAATTAGCTATAATAACATCAAAACAACCTAAAATACCTAACCAATGTAAAAATCCTACCCCTGGACACTAGCACCCAAGATCTGGACACTAGCATCTAGAAACAAGTCACTAGTGCCAAGAACTGGGCACTAGTGTCCCAAAGGACAAAAATGCCATGTCTACTTCCATCCTGGTCAGAAATGTCAAAATTTGCATAATCTCAAATTTTGCTCAAATTGATAAAAACAAATATTTTTGACAATTATCACTCAGTTCCTATTCAACTTGAGAAGGAGAATCTACAAGAAAATCCCATCTATGGGATTGAGCTTCAAAACAATGGGAAAACCACAAGGATCAAACTGTGCCCAATTAGATACTTGGCTAGTCTAGAGCCAAATATAGAGTTGCCACCGGTCATGTTTGCTCCAGAACATGAGGTTGAGCTTCAGCGTGCCAAAGGTCAAAACCAATGCCTCCAGGATCCAAGCGCAAAACAAATTCATGAGGTATATATTCTATTTGTTGATACTTTGAGGAAATAGGTGAGAAACCAACTATAAATCAATTTCTCACTCATTGTATAGACCATTTCTAGCACCAAATCAGTTACATGGTCACAATTTCTGAGGAAAGGTAACTACTTCTCCCTACCTATTATGGGTTTTACTAGAGCGTCCTTTGCTTCTGGTTAGTATAGGTTAGAGTAGGTTTTATTTTAGTAAAACAAGTGTTTGTGCTCATTATGTATGTTTTCTCTTAAAACATGTATGATTTTCATTTTTGTACATAGTGTTCTGTTTCTATTCTGATGTGCTCTTCCTGACACCTTTTTTCTTTCCTTTCGCTCTTTCCATATGCCTATTTTGTTGCTTCCTAGAATGGCATTCAGTTTTTCAGCAGAGGCAGTTTAAACAGTCCATGCATAGCCTTCCACTCACAGATTCAAGTCAGAAAATTTTTCCCATTAGAGTTTTAGTAGTTCATTTTAGAGTTCAAATAGTCCCTCAAGTGATTTCATGGATGTTCTTTAAGTTACAGATCAAGTATTCAAGTTTCCAAGCTTGACTCCATGCCCAATGAATGCTTCTAAGGCTACTGGTCTCTTCATCTAGTAGTAAAATGGCCCTCGAAAGTCACCAAAAATTTGTCCCAAATAACTCCCCTAGTTATTTAAACAACTTGTATTTTTAGTCTGACTCTAATGTTTTACATTTCAGGTTATGCACACTAAAGTTTGTTCCATTAGAAAAATTTGATTGATTGTAGTTCTTCCACGCGCCCTTGTGCACATTGCTTCTTGCTTTTATTACCCTTTTATCTTCATTATTTTGTCTCCTTCCATTTCCCCTCTATGCCTTCCTCCTTCAAACATGATTTCATTCCTATTCATTCACGCACTCCTTACGAGGATCTCTGCAAACTTACCTTCTAAATGGATAAGTCCCTAACATTCCTCTTTTGTACTTACATATAGTTATCTTCTTCACACGCCACTTTTCTTTCTATGGCCGCATGCCCTTCCTTAATTGAATGATCACGCCCTTCCCCATATTTTTCCCCTATAAGTATTCCTTCCATACACATACCTTTATTCTCATCTTCCCTCTATTTCCCTTTCACACCTCTTGTTTCCTCGTGCGTGCCTTTGTGCCTTCCTCTGTGTCATTCTATGCCACATCATCATCTTTCAGACTAGAGTGTGCAATACGTAACCAATCAAAGTGCACCAACAAGGTGCAAAATCCTAACAACCAAATGACATGTGACACGTGGTAGAAACAACAAAACAAATGAATTTGGTCAAATCCTTCAGTCAATCAGTGTGTGCCATGTGTTTTGCATGTCCAAATGGCTCTGAAAATCTTATGACATCTAAAAATTTTATTGTAGGGCTCATATTCTCATGCTCTCAATCTCATTTGAAATATGCTAACGTGGAATACATGTTGGACTTTTCAAAATTAGGATTTTGCATGATTTGGTAGACATAAAATAGGGAAATGTCATTCTAGTCATCAATGCACACATCTAATTGATCCAACCACCTAGATTTCTTCATATCTTTCCTTCTTCCTTTTTCTACACACCAAACAGACATGGGGAAGTACATTTGATAGCAAAGTAGGTGGATTTATAGGCATTTTTCACTTGTTGGTGGTTGAAGATTTGAATACGAATTTCTCTCTCTCTCTCTCCTTCTCTTCTCTCCTTCTATAAATAGTAGAGTTCTACTTTGTAAAAAGGATCTTCTTTGTTGTAATGACACCATACCAAAATGGTGGCCAACTTCCCATGGGTTTCATAACTTAGCATGGTATCTGCATTTCATTCTCACCTACTAATGTGAATGTAAATGATTTGACATCCCTTAAGTAATAGAATCATGTTTTATGGAACTCTTTTCTTCCCTTTCTTGTTTTCATTACATATCTCCTCTTTTTTTGCATTTTCTAGCATGTTGTGCATATTTCTTGCTTTCAGTGCCCATGTTCATGTGTTGATCATGCTGGAAGGAAGATCCTGGGTGTTGATTTGCAGTGTTACATTTTATACAATCTTTTCTCACTCCCTCTCTATTTTATTCTCCCTCTTTGAGAGGGATCGACCCTTTCCCTAGCACTATCGCCACCCTTCTTAGCCTAGGAATTCCCCTTTCTACACATCCTTCTATCCCTAGTACCTTGGATTTTTTATTCTAGGATTTTCTTTCTATATTAGGAGTAGTGCTAGCGTTTACAGTAGATTCAGGAACCATCCTTCTCTGGAGATCCGTCTCAAGCATGCTAGGTCCCAAAACTTTGAGATGGTTCCATTGTTATCTTCAATAACTCAGGTCTCCTAGATTGAGAAATGGGTGCACGTTTGAATGACCAATAGGTCTACCAGAGAATATCCCAACTGCATATGGAATATTGGGTTAATAAATACCCTTGAGGGTAAACCAATATATATATTCGAAGTAGTCATGCAGTTGGAGACCCAGCCAATTTTTATCTAGACAAAGAGGGCCAATCAACCAGGGTTCATCAACATACCATAAAGACTCCACTTATCCAAAACATAGGTCGTCCCTAAAAAATACTACACTTGTAAACATAGGTCATCCCTATACACTACAAAAATAAAAAATTTACCTAAATGAATGGTCACACCCTTCAACCATGCTTAAAGCAAAGTTGTGCAATCATGCACTCCAAGTAATAAAAAAAACAAAATGTCTTTAGTTAAGAAGACAACTTGTAAACATACTACGAATAGAAGATGACCTGTTTATCTTTTTAATTCTGAGATCATGAAACTAAATTTTGTTTTTTTTATTGTGCAATGCATACTATCAAACCATAATCAATTTTTTTTGAATCCAACCAAATAAAACCAGAAAATAAATAGTTTACATTCAATACTTTGTAATAAAACAACCAAGTATTGAGTGAGAGAATCCATGCCTAATCAAATTCCATGGTTGTGATTTCAAACCAGATAGAGCAGCAACCAAAAGCATTTTTTTATTTTATCAAATTAGAAAAAATGGAGATCCAGCCATTTATGAAAACTTAGAACCCATTAAACTCCCAAAAATTTCCCAAATTTTATAAACTACTAAAATCACCATTGTCCAGGGTTTGGATACATTCATATTTTCTCAACACCATGATCTCAGCATGCCCTACGTGCCCTAAGTGGGCTTCAACCCTCAGTTAATTTACATGCAGATGCTCTCTCTCTAGATCTATCAATATTTGTAATATAAAATATGAATTTAGGTTCGCATGTGGTTATCTAGTCCTTAGGAAGCTTCACAATTCTCAAAAACTACATGTCATTAATGTAATCCTAATTAACCTACAGTGCCACATAATGGCCTTAAAGTTGTCCCACCACTTTCTAGTAAATCTCAATTTCATATTTAGCAAGAGTTAATCCATGCATTTGTTCGCTCTACTACCATGCTATGGGTTGACGTTGAATCAACCATATCCCTAATAAACTACCTTCAAATCTCTAACATCTCATCCCTCCGTTTACACTTCCATGAAAGATTATGCTGCATGGGTTCCAGGATCCCTTATTTAATTATAAATTGTAATTTTCCAAAGTATAGGGTGCAACTTTATCCTTATCATTTGATTAGAATCCTCTACATATGTTCTAGGCCCCTTTTTAATATTCTTTAAATAATCAAATATTTTCCATTCGGCCTAAGTCAAATGTATTGATCAACCATTATAGTTGATAAAATTGAAAATATGACAAGTGACTCATGTAAATTCGAATGCCCAAAGCCATGGTCTAAGACCTTTATTTAAAGTAGTGAAACCTAATTCATCTTGAATTAACATTCAATAGTATGTCTTCAGAGATCAATAATCCACTTTAATAATTTTTAATGTCCCAATAGATAATTAAGTATCCATGAGTATGAACATGTCCTTGTTAATAAACCAGATCCATGAACCACCTGATCCTACTTGAGTCCCCCTTCTATACCAAGAGAATGGGACTAGAGGATACACTTCCATATGTGTCCCAAAGATTGTGCTAAACTGAAATCCCCACAGTCTGGGAAGTTGTACTAATTCTAGATGTTATACCAACGTTTTGCATGCCCAATGTTATACTGTTGATAGACTAGAGCCAAAAAATAGTACCTCCAACTAGTCACACCCTAAATAACATTGATGATGAGCTTACAACCGCCATAGATGAATAGCGGCGCCTCTCAAATCCAAGTGCATTACAACTTCATGAGCTTGATGGAAATTGAGCTTGTTGATACTTTGAGGAGAAGGGTGAGAACACCAACTACAAATTAGTTTCTCACTCTTGTTTACAGACCATGTCTCAGTGCCAAATCAATTACATGATTTCAATTTATAAGGAAAGGAAGTTACTTCTCCCTTCTTATTGCAAGTTTTAGTTGAGTGCCATTCTTTCCTTCTGGTTAGTATAGGTTAGAGTAGGTTTGTCTTTCAGAAAAACAAGTGCTCTGCGCACACTCTGCATGTTTTCTCTTGAGAACATGTATGATTTTCAAGTTTTGTACATAGTTTTATGTTTCTATTCTCGGTGCTGCTCTTCTTTGATGCCTTTGTTCTTTCCTATCCGCACCTTTCACATGCCCTATTATTGTTTCTTCCTTGGGATGGCATTTTAGTTTTTCAGAAAAGGTAGTTTAAATAGTCCATGCATATCCTTCCACTCTCATGAATTCAAGTTAGAACATTTTTCACATGAGAGTTTTAGTATTTTAGTTCATAGTTTAGAGGGTGTCCCTCAAGTGATTTCGAGGGATGTTCTTCAGAGTTGCAGATCAAATCTTCAATTTTCCAGCGATTCACTCCATGCCCAATGGATTATTCTAAGGCCATTGGTATTTTCATCTAGTCAAAAAATATGGCCCCCGAAAGTCACCAAAATGTTGTCCCAAATAACTCCTCCTATTTATTTGGATACAACTTGTATTTTCAGTCTGACTCTAATGTTTTACATTTCAAGTTTACATGCACACTGAAGATTGTTTCCATTGGAAAAAATTGATATGGTTGTAGTTCTTCCATGTGCACCTCGTACTTCTCTGCTTATTATTCCCTCTTCTCTATACATTATACTATCTCCTTCCATTTCCCCTCTATGCACCTTCCTCCTACGTACCTTACATTCATTCATATTCATATTGCACACTACTTACGCACATGCCTCTACTAGACATTGCCTTCCAAGTAGTTAAGTCCCCTGCATATTCCTCATGTGTTCTTGCATACACTTAGCTCCTTCGCGTGCCACTTTTCTTTCTACCACCATGCACGCCCTTCCTTAATTAAAAGAACATGCTCCATTCCCCATACTTTTCCCCTGCATAAGTATTGCATCTCATTCTTCCCACACATGCATACCTACATATGTGCACACCTTCCCTCTATTTCACTTTCATGCCTTTTGTTTCCGCCTGCATGACCCTTGTGCCTTTCCTTTGTCACGTAATTTTATGCCACATCATCATCTGTGTAACACGCAACCTATCAAAGTGCAACAGTAGGGTGCCAAATCCTAACAACCAACCGGTTCATGACACATGTGGTAGAAACAACAAAAAAATGAATAGGTGGTCAAATCCTTCAGTTAATCAGTGCACGCCACATGTTTTGCATGTGCCCAAATGGCTCTGAAAATATTATGATAGCCATTAACTTCTGTTGCATTTCTCAAGATTCCCACATGCTCGATCTCATTTGAAATTTGTTGACATGGGATCCACATTGGACTTTTCAAAATCAGATTCAGGTGGGATTTGGTAGACAAAAAATAAGGAAACATCATTCTGGTCATCAATGCACACATCTAATTAACCCTAACCACAAGATTTCTTTAGATCTTTCCTTCTTCCTTATTCTACATGCCAAACAGACACGGGGATGTGCATTTGATAGCCTTATTGGTGGTTTTGCAGGCATTCATCATTTCCTATTGTGGTTAAAGATTTTAATATGAGTTTCCCTCCTTTTCTCCTTCTCTTCTTTCCTTCTTCTTCTATAAATAACAAAGTTCTGCTTTATAAAAAAGACCCCTCTTTGTTGTAACGAAACCATGCCAAAATGGTGGCCGAATTCCCATTGGTTTCAGACCTTGACATAGTCTCTGTAATGTCTTCTCGCCTCCTACAGTGAATGTAAATGATTTTACGTCCCTTCAACAATAACATTGTGTTTTGTGGAACTCTTGTCTTCCCTTTCTCATTTTCATTTCATATCACCTCTCTATTTGTGTTTTTTGGCATGTCATGCGTATTCCCACTTGCATTCCTTGTGTTCATGTGTTTTGTGCGTTAGAAGGCCGAGCCCACGTGTTTATCTGTGGCATGTGCCATTTTCCCTCTTCTCCCACACCCTCTCTATTTCCTTCGCCACTCGTGGAGAGATATCGACCCTTTTCATGGTGCTATCGCCCTCCTTAGCTTATGATTTCCCCCTTATACACATCCCTCTATCCCTAGTCCCTTGACATGTTTAGTTTAGGATTTGCTTTCAGCATTAGGAGTAACATTAGCGTTAGAGGTAGGTAGAGGAACTATCGCACGCAAGGTCCCACAACTTGGCAATGTTTCCATTGTTATCTCAAACAACTCGAATCTCCCAAATTTGAGATATAGGTGCATGTTTAAATGACCAACAATTACCATTACATTTTCTTTGATCTTAGTCAAACACGTTTACAATTATTCTAATCAACAGACAATAATTTCTTCTATTTTCAAATCCATTTCCCCCCAGATGGTGTAATTTGGGGGCAAAGCAAATCCTCTCCATGAGTAATCTTATAAATACATCATACTTAAATCAACTACTATCACTAAAATCAATCAATTAATACAATAAACACAAATATTACCACTTATAGATGACCTAACTTGGGAGCCACATTACATCACCATCGCTTCCAGATGACCTAACTTGGAAGCCATCTAATACTATTCAATTTGGACACCCAATACTATAGGAGTGGGGGTAATGAGATGTCATTGCCTTTCTTGTATTGTTCCTATGTGGGTTATTTAATCAGGAACAACATGTTACAATCGGAACAAAACATGTAACAAGTTCACTCCTTAACTTTCTGTAGCAGTTGGACATTTTAGGGAAGCATAATGGAAGGAAAGAAAAACAAACCTCTCTCCTCAACACTCTTCCTCTAGCGGCAAGATACCCAAATCCTCCAATTATCAACAAATCAGTTTGGGAATTGATCACTCCCTACCTCTTCTATCACCTTGGACACACAATCCAAAATATCCAATATCATCACAAATATTTCTCCAAGTTACTCCTGACGAAGGTTTTCTATCTCCTCTTACGCCATGAGGGTCAAAACATTGATCCATGGTTCACCATGCCACAAGTTTCTTTATTTTACACACACTTTGTAATATGGCTTCTCTAGACTCTATACATGTATGTTCCTTACTTCCTATACACTACTTGTATTTCATTCAAATAGCAAAAAGGGGGACAAATCTAGTCACAAAATTATACACATATTATTATTTTACTATGTTGTCAGTATGTTTTTATATGCATGAATCTTAAGTAAGAAATTTATTCATTGGTGACACTATCTCTTGTCTATCTATGTCTTTGATTGATTTTTATTATAAATTTCCTCTACACCTCTCATTTTTTGTATCCACTTATGGTTAGGTCACATGGATCCTTATTTGTCTATCTTTTCACATCAGTCGTTATTTATCCTAGGACACTAGTGCCTTCTTTGGACATTAGCGCCCAGGCGCTTGTGTCCTGTTTATTCTTTTTACACATTTTTGGAACTTGTGGTCAGCCTTCTTACTTTTCTTATCCTTATCATGTGTTCCTAGTCAACCTTTTGTGTCACTGATATTGAAATTCAAACAAGAGACTCATACATATACACAACATACACACTATTATTATGGATAACAATTCAAGAGGGATATCACATCTACATACTATCACTATTATCAAAGGGATTGCATTTTTGGGCTGCATATACTGCATAGGAAGGGGAAGTGTTGAATTCCATACCACACATTTACATCAAAGATAGTTATATCCTATTATCTTGGCGTCATTGGCACAAGGGAAAACCTAAGGAAACTATTTCACATAAAAGCACACAGAACTACATGGATTATGAAATGTAGTGTAGTGCTTGATACTAAATTCACTCATTGGGTGACCATCGAGGTTAGTTTGAATTCACATATTGCATACTTTATTCATATTTAATTTTTTGTGAGCTTATACAGATAGCTATGGTTTGTTTTTCAAGTTACAGGTGTTATCGAAACCCTAACATCGAAGTTGGAGTGATGTAGATATTGGAGCAAAGACTCTCAGACCTAGGAAGAGATCAAATCTTGATTATTTACACATACACTAACACTTAGAATGGACACTAGTGCCCGACGCTCTTGTCCTCATGTAGGCGCTTTTGTCTAACACAGTACATAGTATCATAACTCTTTGCCAGCCACTGTGACATCATTTCTAGTTAGGTACAACAAATACATAGTCCCAATTACCTCCAGGTTACACATAAATTAGCTAAGTAATTTATTTCTCTCATTTAATTAGAGTTTTACACTTTTGAATAATTAGCACTTGTATATTACTATATATTACCACATGTATATCATTATTTACAATAGTTACTCTAAAATATAGATTTAATTACATTTATATTAAATCAGTTATCTCATCATGCTTCTAAATTTCCTCCTTATATGTCTCTTACTGGGAATTATATTACACATGTTATATCTCACAAATCTAGTTCTCTTAAGTCTCTTGATAGGCCATCCATTACACATGCTATATCTCATATCTCTATCCCTCATAGATTTTTTACCAACTCTCCCCACACATATTACATCTAGTGGCTCTCACCCTCTCAAGATTCCTCGTAAATCTTATAGTGAACATCTCATCTCTTGTCACATCTTGAAAATGGTCATTTATAAATTTGATACATTTGGGAAACTGAGTGGCGATGATCGCCATAGAGATAGTTTGTTATTGATTAATCAATCCTGTTTGATTAACATTTTGATATGTTTTGGATAAAAAACATTTATTATGAGTAATTAAACAATTTTTAGATGTTTATTAAATGTCAAAATGTAATTATGGATTACTATTGATAATAACATGTTGTATCAGATTTATAGATAGATGATTTATTATTTTGGATGTGTAATGCTTTTGGTATTTTTGCCTGTGCATGTGTAGGAATTCTTGGGAAATGAGAAAGGGCATCATTACATGGAGAAGAAAAGATGCAGTTACGGGTATTGTGAGAGAGAGAGAGAGTTACTTGTGTATGTTAGTGCTCGAAACTAGGACAAGCCATAAGTCGGTAAATAGAACATATTCAGTTATTTTAGAATGCTTAACCTTGTGACGTTATGTCTTTTAGGGGTTATGATAGCGTCATTCTTTTTGTTTTACAAAATAATAAAATTAAAAACATTGATAATTTTAACGATGTCTCATTACAATTTTCGGATAGGGATTAAGCTTGCAGGATTGGCTTCTATACTAATGGTCACAATATCGTTTGTTACGATAATTGAAACTTCGTAATTATCAAATTACGAGATTTGTATAATTTGAGATTTAATCAAATTAAATAAAAGATTTTTTTTTTAAATCATTAAAATAATTATAGAAAATATTAAATTTAGAAAGAAAACTATATATATATATATATATTAAAAAAAGGAACCCAAATTTTAGAACTAAACGAGTGGCTTTTTCAATAAAAAAGAAAATTGTTAAATTAAGGAAAATAAAATAAAATAAAACCATAATCAAAGCCTTGCATAACATAGTAAAATGATGTGTGTGTGTGTGTGTGTGTGTGTGTGTGTGTGTGAACTAATCAAATAAAGGCATGTTGGTGATTTAATATAATTTGTATTAAATCTTATTTCAAAGTAACTAATGTAACAAAGGATATTCAGGTAATAAACTATAGTAATGTCCAAACAATAAGCATTCAACAATGTAAAAACCTAAGAAAATGAGAGAGGGATGATGACTTAGCTGATTCTGTGCAACCTGGGAGTGATCTAGATTGTGTATTTGCTAGAAAAGACTGGGAATAGTGTCACCAAGGATCGATGAGGGTTAAAAACCCTAGGAATTTACATGACAGAAGCTCCTATAAGAGGATAAGAGTGCCCCAAGCACTAGTGACTGATCTAGGCACATGTGTCTGCTCAGATGCTTGGAGTTTGGTCTTTTCTAGGTTGAAGGGTCTTCGCTCCAATATTCACTTTGTCGCTTTGAATTTTTTGTTAGGGTATCAATCACACTTGTAACCTAAAAAATAGATTAATACCTACACATGTCCATAAACTACATCAAATCTAATAAAAAATATGCAGAATATGGATTCAGACCGACCTTAGTGGTAACCCAAATAGTGAAATTACGATCGAGTGCTGCACCACATCATAGAATCCATGTAGTTCTTTGTGTGTGCATTTGTGTTTTGTGCCCTAGGTTGACCTTGTTCAAGTTGTATTATGATAACATGCTAGATAAATATAGTCAACTATGTATGAATATGTGTGATGGAATAGAAAAAAATCGCCACCTATGATGTGTATGTAGATCAATGCAACCCTTGTCCCTTGTATGAATGTGTTTGATGTATACTTTGTAGTGCTTTTGTGCCTTTGTGCAAGCTTAGGTGATGATAAATAATGCTTATAGTGCTTGGCCCTTGATTTAGAAGAAGTAACTAAGTATATATATGCTTCCCTTGTTTGAATTTCATGTAATTGACAATTGAAAGGCCAACCCAAAGTGTTAAAAGGTGACCAAAAAGAGTAAGAAGAAGAAATAGAAGGATAGGAGCACCCAGGAGGGACATGAGTGCCTAGGCACTTTTATATTAACTAGGTGCTAGTGTTTGAGGCCATAAAAAGTTAAATCAGTCAAGTGCCAGAAAATCTATAAGATGTGTAAGGCCAATAAAGTGTAAGAGATAAAGAAGCCAAAATTCAAAAAGGAGTTGTCAACACTAGTTTTATTGCTTAGGAATCATGTATATATTAGTAAACTTTAGGACTTAGAAATGTAACCAAGTGAATGGATTTTGTGTCTACATTTGCCTCCAATTTATGTTGTTGAGTGAATATTGGATAGCATAAAGTAGATAGAAGATGCATACCTTGTGATTTGAAGAGAAGTGTATCCGATAGCGTGTGAAGTGGACAAGTAGCCATGTGAAGCGTGAAGTGACCATGATGTGAAGCATAAAAACTAGGAAAGGGAGGTAGACCCTAGGGGTGAATTTTATGTGTAGTAACATGTTGTTTGAGCTTGTACTTATTGATGTGAGATTCTTCTTGTTGCTTGTAAGGATACCTGTAAAAGAAGAGAAAAAGAGTAGTCAAATTCCCATATATGAAAAATTAGATTAATTATGTATAAGTAATAAAATTTATGTAAAGTAGTAGCTAAGGACAGAGTACACCTGATGTATGAGAGAGTATAGGATAGAAATTTGTATTGTTTTCTTTGGAGATGTTATTGGATTGTTGGGAGTGATCAATTCCCAACCAAGAAAGTGTCGAGCCACAAATTTGAGCATCCTGTCGATAAGGATGAGGTTTTTGGGTGATCTCATGCTAATTTGGAGGTTTTTGGGTGATCTCATGATGAGGATGAGTTTTTTTGGGTGATCTCAGGCTAAGAGAAGAGTATTGGGGGGAGAGGTATATTTTTATTTGCTTCCATGATGATTCTCAAATGATAAGTGTCACTGTAGATTGACACGTCCCGATTTGTAACCGAATTATAATCCAATTGTAATGAATTGTAGCCAAGTGAAGGAAATTTTGTAACTAAAGCCAAGTTGATACTGTAGATCTGTATTGTAATGTGATGGAAACTGTGCTGAACTAAGAAACTATCTGATTTTTTCCCCAAGAAACAAGCCATTGGGACACAATCTCCCAATGTTCTCATCTAATATTGGGTGCTAGTATATGCTCTATGTTTGTGATCCAAGTTTGATTCTAGACTACTCTATGACTATGTGATCCTTTCCATTTTATGTTATGTTGTTTTATTATGGAGCTCTATGCTGCTAGAAGGGTGATTTGTTCACCCAATAGTTCCCCCCCCTCATTTGGGGTGCATGTGAAGAATGTAGGAGGATGCAACCCAAATGAGAGGACCTAAAAATAATATGCATATTATGGATTTGATATCTATAGGGGGTAGGGTATGTGCATGGTAGAAACCAAGGAGCATGCAAACAATATAGGATAGAAACAAATGTTATTGTAAAAGAGCTAGTATGTAATAGAATTCAATGTAGCAAACAACTATGAAGACAAGAGGTACGCATGAAATAGTGGGTTGCAAACATGGGACATCACTCACAATGTCACAAGACAATCAGGGCCAAAGAAGCCATAAAAAAACAATGATCAAGCATGACATATGACATAACACACAAATAATAACAAACAATAGAAATAAGAAGTAATAGATAACCATGGTTATATAGAATCCTGCAATACAAATACTACACATGAAGATCACCTGTTAGCATGTTAGAAAGATAAATAGTATTTCAAAGCATGTATAGATCAATAAAAAGTAAGTGATGGTCACCAAAAAGTAGTAAATATTGTAACAATAGGACCTTTGATGTGTGGATTATTAGAGTAGCAAAGGGTAGATTCCCCCAAGAGCCTCGGTGGGACTGAGTAAAGAGTAGTGTCAAGCATCATGCATTGTGTAAGAATTAGTAAAATTCATACATTCACCTCAAGATACTATGTGAATGTGCATGTGTGTATAGAAAAAGATAATGACATACTAAGAATCCAACTAACATAAGAAACAAAGTGCAACATGTAAATAATATAAGCTAACAAGAGTAAATGCAACCAAGATGTGTAAATACTATGTGAATGTGATGATGTGTTGTGATATGCAAGATGTGCAAATGAGAGGGAGCCATGTTTCCCCCAAGCGGGTGTGCATGATGATGAGGTTCATTTATGAATGCTACCTCAATAGTCAAGTATGAACCATAGAACAAGAGTGCATCATCAGGTAATTATGGTACAATGTATGTGATACCAAAGATGTGATAGTTCTTAGAAAAGGTTTACATGAAGCATAGAGCATGAAGTGTAGTAAATAAGTTATAAGTAGATAATAGAGATAACTGATAATGATAGAGGGGGGAAGAAAGTGTGATGCCCTCCAAGTGTACGAGTGATAGAAAGCTATCCAATGATAGTGAAGAGTGAGGTCCCCTTATCTGATATTCAAGGAGGAAAAGGCATGTGACCATGGTCTAGGACCAGTGGTGTAGGAGAGTAAATATGTGTATGTGAGGGAGACCGATGTGGTAAAGGAGGTGGAGAACACCTATAGAAATGGGCTACCATGTAGGGGACTTAGGCTGACGGGGTGGGCTAATGGATTGGTGAGGACAATGGGCTTGTGATGTAGGTCATGTGAAAATGAGAGGGCTAGGTGCATAGATATATTTAGACTTGAGAGGTGCAAGAGGAATATATTGTCGTGATTGGTGATGAAAAATAGGCAAGAGTGGGCCAAGGTAATGATGTGCATGGTGGAATACATTCAATGGTGAATTTTTTTTTCGTTATGAATGAATTTAAGACATAAGTGGAGCATGGAAGGGATAACATGGGTAAACTCAAAGATAAGGGAGACCTAAGACCATGTAACAACACTTGATTTCAGATGTAATGAGGAATGGTGTAGGTATGGTAAGGGACCCAATATTAATAGGAGGGACAACATGTCTATAAGAATTAGGAACTAGAAATTTGATATGAGAGATTGGAAAGTTGATAGCTAGTAAGAGTGCCACAAAGCAATATTGGAAATGGCTGAAGGATAGACCATAGTGTTGTTGAATATATGAGTACCAATAGAAGCATCAATATGTATTATCATAGGAAAATGTAGCATGGTAATCGTGATATTGAAAATGTAATAGTTTGGGGTGGCATGTCAACAGTTGTAATGAGAAAATCAAGTGGACCCGAGGAAGGAGGAGGCACAACATGATATGCATGATTTGCATAAGGAATCAGTAGTTGTTTTATCATGTTTTGGTAATGGGTCATTGAATATTTTAAGCTTTTAATTATCATTGACCGGTTTAGAAGTAGATGCCACTGGAAGCTTAATTACATTGTTGTTAATAAGATCTTGAATGAGATGTTTGAGTTTAAAACAATGATAAGTAGAATGACCATTGTATTGGTGATAATCACAATGTGTGTTTTCATGGTAATTACGTCCATGTGGTTGAGAAGGATTTGTATTAATAGGTGGATGGAGAGCAATCATATTGCTCTCAATGAGTTGCAGTAATATGAACCGAGGTACATAAGGTAGCTTAGTAAAAGTGCACCTTGTGGATCGCAAGTGAAGGATGGTTGGTGTAGAAATAATGTTGACATAATTTTAGAGTCGGTAGGATTAGTGGATGGTCTTGAATGATGATTTGGACTTGAAACTTGTTGGAAGATGAAGTGTAAGAAGTATCATAATACTTCAATTTTCTAGTAGATAGTAATTTTCTTTCACGCAATTTGAGTGTGTGACACAATTGATCAAAATAAGGAGAAGTATTGAAAATGACACTCTCTTAGAGTGGAGGAAAAAAAATTTGAATGAATAGGTCTTGCAATTCTGAATCAACTAGAACATTGGTCATTTTTGCAAGGTTGTTCTTATACCGCAAGACATAGTCCACAAGATGTTCATTAGATCCTTGTTTGATTTTAGCTAGTTTTGCATAGGATATGTTAGTGCTGATGTTCATAGAAAAATGAGCAAGAAATGCATTAGCTAACAATGTGAAAGATGTTACTGAATGAACAAGTAGATCATAGAACCATCACATAAAATAATCATGTAAGATTAGAGGAAGCAATGTGGCTAATAGTCAAGACATGCAACGAAAATAAGCAATGTGAAAGTAATTCTCCTAAGGGTCATCCATGGCCATTGAAGATAGGAATATTAGGTGTGATGAAGTTAGGAGGTAGCGGATAAGAGGAGATGGTGGGTGCAAAAGGGATATGAAGGAGGAGCGAGGAATCTAGAGATGGAGAGGAATATGAAGTGGTTTGTTATAATTGGAGAACTTGGGATTGTAAATCATGATATAAAGAAGCTAGGTCATGAGTTCCTGAAAGAGACATATCCGTTGTATGGAAGTATTGGGAGGGAGAGGTAATGGTGTTCATAGTAATAGAAATAGGAATAGTGGAAATGGGGACAAGTAGATGAAGGAGGAACCCACGAGAGGGAGTGTAGTACCATCTTGAGAATTTTTAGTAGTGAGTATATCATTTAGTACATGTAGAATATGCATAGGGTGATTGCGAAGAACATAATAAAAATTAGTGAGCTTTTCAAGTTGATCTTGATCAACATTAGTGTCTTCATCATATGATAGTTCACTAATAAGAGCTTCAATGTTTTCAAGAGGAATGTGTTTGAGTTAACAAGATCCATCAAATTAGAGAGCTTACGGGAAGATGGAGGAAGATCAATGTGCAGCAAGAGGACCAAAATTTTCACTACAGGTGAAGAAGCATAAAAAATTTGAAGTGTAGGGTTCACAGTTGGGTTCACCAAATGATTTAATCTAATTTGAATTAAATATTTATTTCAGAGTACCTACTATAATAAGTGATATTTACGCTGATAAAACCCAGTAATGTCCAAGCAATAAGAATTCAATAATGTAAAAACCCTGATCAAATGAGAGAGGGATGATGGCTTAGTTGATTTCATGTAGCCTGGAAGTAGTTTGGACTATGTAGCTTCTGGAACATATTGGAAACAATGTCAAAAAACATTGATAAGGGTTTGGAACCCTAGGGATGTATAATAAATAAGTGCCCGTGAGAGGACAAGAGCCCCATGCGCTAGTGACTGATCTGGGCAACTGTGTCTGCTTAGATGTTTAGAGTTCTGGTCTTTTCTGGGTCGGAAGGTATTTGCTCCAATATTGCTATTTGTCACTCCAACTTTTCTATTAGGGTTCTGATAGCACATGTAACCTGTAAAATAGATGACGACCTACACATGTCCAAAAACTACATAAAATCTAAAAAAAGATGAAAAATGTGGAGTCAGACTGACCTTGGTGGTCACCCAAAGAGTGAACTTACGACTGAGCGCCACACTACATCTCAGACTCCATGTATTTCTTTGTGTGTGTGTGTGTGTGTGTGTGTGTGTGTGTGTGTGTGTGTGTGTGTGTGTGTGTGTGTGTGTGTGTGTGTGTGTGTGTGTGTGTGTGTGTTATGTGCCCTAGGTTTCCCTTTTACAAGTTACACGATGATAACACGCTAGATATAGAATGTGTGTGATGGAATAAAATAAACTCCCCTCATATGTTGTGTATGCAGATCAATGCAACCCTTGTCCCTTGTATGAATGTGCTAGATGTATGATTTGTAGTGCTTTTGTGCCTTTGTGCAAGCTTAGGTGATGATAGATAATGCTTATAGTGCTTGGCCCTTGATTTAAAAGAAGTAACTAAGTATATATATGATTCCCTTGTTCGAATTTTGTAGTTGAAAACTGAAAGGAAACCCCAAAGTGTTAAAAGGTGACCAAGAAACAAAAAAATGACCCAAAATATTAAGAAAAAGAGAGGTAGAAGGAACACCTGTGAGTCAATAGGGATATGAGCACTAGGCTCCTTCTTTCCTAAATGTTCACTAGTGTCTCGAGGCCATCAAAAGATAAATTAGTCAATTCCATGTACAGAACTGTAAGATGTGTAAGAATATAGTAAAGTGCAAGAGATAAAGTAAAAAAAATGCCAAAAGGAGATGTCAACCACTAGTCTTCTTGAATAGGAATCATGTATACATCATTTTTCTTTAGGACCTAGGAAAATAAGATTTACCTGGAATCAAGAAGGGATACTTCATGAAGGAATTGTACGAAGAAAATTGAGAGATATTTGGGGATACACATCCATAGAGGGGAGGTAAATGTGTAAAAAAATAGATAAGGAAAACATATGGGAAGGAGGAGATTAAGGAGGGAGTATTAGGAAACTGAGGGGGTAGCGTGAGAGAATAAGAGGAGTTGAATGCAGAGTTGAGGGGGACGTGGAAGGACAACAAAAGAAGAGAGAAAATACATAAAAAAGAAGCAATGTGCACAATAGGGAAGTGGAAGAAGATATTTTTTTAAAAAATAAAGAGGAGTACGTGTAGGGGGAGAAGGACCTGGGTGATTTAGGAAAGAAGGATAGGAAAATATAGCAAAGGAAGACATCTAGGGGACAAGGAAATCAACAACAAAGATAAAATAAAAAGGTAAGAAGTCCAAGGTAAGGGACATCAGCTAGAAGAAGAGGATGTTAGGGAAAAAGACATCAGAAGTGAGGAGAGTTTAGGTTGCCAAGAGGGAAGTGTAGACACCAAATTTGGGTCACACTCCCCTTGGTCCCATTTAATTAATTAACATAACATATTCACCTAACCATGACCCATTACCTATCATTCCTATTAATTTAATTACTTACAATTGAATTAATGTTCATCCTCACATTATTAATTAATTTAAATACTTTAATTATGTTAATTTACACCTCACCTAACCACATCACCTAGACACCTCACCATGGAATTATTCTTAGTCTATTAATTGACTAAGATTGAGTCCCTACTTATGTTAAACAACTCAGACTCTTTCAAAACCTAAAATTAAAGTCTTATTCCTTCTCCATCAACACTCCCGCTTATCTAAGTGCTAACCCTCACTTGAGACCCAGATTGACAATCAGAGCACACCAAAAATAGCAAAGATTTTCCTATTTTTGGCAAACCTAGGATTTCCCACGTTAACCGACGTCGGTTATCCCTCAACTGACGCTGGTCACCTTGACCGCCATCGGTCACCTTATATACCCTTTGACAAACTTTTACTGAGGCTATTCATTTTGAGTTCTGGGAGATCTATTGCATTCAAGCACAAACCAGAGACTTCTCAACATCCAAACGACATAATACATTGAACAACATACCCAAAAAAGCACCTGGAACTCGTCTAAAGGCATTAGAATATTCATGGGAGCACTCTGGGAGTATTTCCGAACTGACCACAAAGTTCTTCATGGATCAACCACTGCCTTCCTTCACCTACCAGACCTGCAAATACAAGTGAGTGTACTTGATTTTCATCATTATGTACTTTCTTAAATTATAGGTTCATTATATTTTCTTATTAGATCTTATTCTTTCCTGCATTCCTCCATCCCCACCTTCTTACCAATCTACATATCCAACCACCCACAACCTTCTAGCTCGCCATACTTGACCTCTATGCATTCCTGAGTATACCTGAAATTATTATGAACCCAACCATCCTCCTTCATCCTATGTGAAATCACAGAGAAGTCCAAATCTACCTTTTATTTAATTACCACCAAATTTCCCCTACCGACACCAATTATCTTAACCATCTTCAGTTTCCCCTCTTCACCGGCATCGGTCACCCGACCAACGTTGGTCTCTTTGTTATATTATTCACTTAACCAGAAAATCCTCAAACCTCCTCAAAAGCTCCCCAAAACCTCATCCAAACCTGATATCCCACCTATAACCACACAACAGACCTTCCCAAATCTTTGTGCAGACACAAAGAGAGTCTGGACACCATTTTTGACATTCTGCCATTTCCCACAGCAACCGATATAGGTCATCCTAAACCGTCATCAGTCATACTTGAACCGACATCGGTTAATTTGACCGGCATTAGCCTTTGTGCCTAGTAAAACTACCTTAGACCACTTCCTAATCACCTAAAAGTCAGCCCAAACTTCACCAAATTTTACCCAGACCTTGTCTGTGACCCTCAGACGACCTGCACAACCTGCAACCTGACCTAGAACCTTCACCAGTTTAGTTATCAAGCATTTAATTGGATTGACACAGATAGTAGTCTAAGATACCTAAATTAGAACACTAACTTCAAATTCTTTTATTTGCATGTTCAATTATTTCATATTGAGTTTTATATCAGTGGATTGATAACCGTTGAGGAAGTATCACACTTCCTGGATCTAGCTCACACTAGGTAGTCCACTAAATTTTGCTATTAACTATATCTCGTAGTCTTATTTAGTATTACAGGTAGTTCCTCCTAGCCAAAAATAAGTGCACACAATCAACATTGGATCGGAAATTAGAAATGCGTGCACTCAACCTTCGACCAACGTGATAACATGTATTCCTCCACGACCATTTTACCTTCATCTGTTTCATTATCTACAACAATTCGGGGAAATTTTTTGGCATGCTCGGTGGGACCCATTAGGGTTTTTTTGTATTGTTCATTCCTAGGTAAAAAAATTGTGTTTATTTCCCTTTGAAAGTATTCACATTAAGTTTTCTTCTCTGGAATCTTCTCCGTGTTTCTATTGTCTAAAAGAAATTTTGTTTTTGGTACTGTAAAAAGAACACTTATTCCTTTCTACTGTATTGTATTTAGTGAAAGAGCATTCCTCTTCACGTTCTCTATTTTCTACATCAAACTTAATTGTGGATTTGGGCTTAAAACATTTGCATTTCATTTTGGTATGTCGCATTGTAGCTCACATTAAATTTAAGGGCAACCTATATTCTGGAAGTCATGCCTAGTTGATGGTTGAGTAATTCAATCGTAGTTCACTTTGCACATTCTCTATACCAAACCACTTAAATAATTTACACATTTTATTAAACAACATACTACCCGGAAGAAGTTGTCAAAGATCACATGATCAGAGGATTGATAATGGGCACCAAGGTGGTTTCTCTGTCTAGTCATTATCTCAGAGAAAGGACTACCCCCACAAAAACTTTACCTGAAACCATCCTTAGTTCTTGGATTTTCTGTTGGAACATAATGATTAAGAGGTCTGGCCAACCCTTAATGTATATGGGTCCATCACTAATATATAGGTTAATATTTAATAATATGAAATATTTATATTTCTATTATTAAATATGCTAACCTATGTATATACTTTAGGTTAAATATTTAATATCATGAAATGATTATATATCTAATATTAAATATTATAAACCTAGGTGTATGTGTCAACCATTTTAGGTTCAAAAGGTGGGTTGGGAGACATACCTGATCAACTTATATAAAAATGACTTTAGGTCCTCATTTGATACATTCGGGAAATATATCAAAGGTGTGCAAATCAAGTGATTTGGTTTTACCCTTGGCAAATAAGGTTTCAAAGGAGGAGGTGATCTTAATGGATGTAAAATAAGTTCTCTGAAGTAAAAGGTTATTTTCAAAGTGGTTTTTACCCTATTGGGGTTTTCCACTATAAATACTGTGTCATCTGTTTTATTTATTTCCTGTAAGTATTTCTTTATTTACTTATGTTATGATGTAATCTTTATTTAAATATTCATTGTAAAATTATGTAATATGTAAGTTGATTAAATCTGTATTTATTAGAATCCTCAAATTCTAACATTTTCATAGGGTACCTTTTATCAAGCCAAAAATTCTGTTCTATTCATAAGTCAGTCCTAAATAGCATAAGATGGAACATAAAATTCATCAATAGGATTTCGTGTTTGCTAGTTTTATTTTGATTTGTGTTTTGAGTTGTGAGGTCATAGTCTCCAGTCTTTTCTTCCTTTCACAATACATAATCATAGTTAGTGTATTCTAAATTTTTCTAAGTGTGTTAGGGTCCATCATTGCCATACTCAGGTTTCTGGGTTGGTATTTTATCTGATCTAAGTCACTAAAGTCACATTTCTCCATCTTTTCAAATTTCACAGTGACCGATGTCGGTACAACGACCATCATCAGTTTACTCATTTGACCGTCATCGGTTGACCTGGCCGCTATCGGTTTCCTGCTTTATTTGGTCATTTTACAAAAAATGACACTCATCACATTTCTGTTCTTTTTGGGGTTTCTCAGATACATCTTCATACCTCTGAGTCTTTGAAATCAATTTAAACTAGATTTTGCTTCATTTTCAATTTACCATAAAAAGCTTTTTACTTTCCACAGTTATTCACTGTCATTGGTTACCCTATGTAACCAACATTGGTTCCCCAACTGCCATCAATTCCTGTGCTTTAATTTTTTAGTTAAAACAACGACTAGTTTTCAATTCCTGAAACTATTTTCTCCATTCCTTCTATTCTTCTGTGTCATCTACAGAGATTATATTACCAGGTCTATGATAACCCACATGGTTTTGACTCGTAGCCAAGCCAACACCCTCGTATTCCATGTTAGCCTTTAGCCACTTCCACCTAGCCCATCGCTACCTTCTATTCTATAACCCACGGATCCCAGTCAACCTATCACCATCAACACCGGTGACGAGGAGTTTGCAAAACTCCTTAATCAGAACCCTAATGCTTTATAATATTACTTTTCCCATTCATCCACTCATGACTCATCTGGCCAACTTATCTATGACATGCCCATATCCATCCCACTTATACTTGCACCCACTTCTGCCTTTGCCACTACCAGCATTGCCTTGGCTACCTCCACCTTACCACTTGATGTTTCTCATCTTGACCCTACCTCATCGATATCTACTGTACCTACAACATCTATCACACCCAGGGTGTCCGTCTCCCCTATGACATCCACTGTGCCTACATCCACCACTCTCAGTACTGGCGTGCCCATGACTTCTACTGCCTATATACCTATCACATCCCAGTCACCTTTGGTGTCGGCAACCAACACTCCCTTCCAAAACCTCATCCTCTCTATCCCCAGTCTCTTCCACCAATCACCACTAGGGTCTTTATTTCCACCCCACCTATGTATACGTATTACCAAAAACCACCTATTTCCTCTACTGCCTACTCTGGCTACTTCCCTTCCACCTCCATTCCCTCTCATATACCTCTATCACAATTTTTGTACGCAACACTGCCACACACTGGGATACTATCTACCTTATACCAATCTTATTTACCCCCTCATACTTCAGGGGGTGCCCCGTCATCACAACCCACCAATGACCTAATCAAAATGATGATGGACAAGATGCAAACATTGGAAGCATTTGTCTCATGTTTGCATAACTCTCTAACATATGACGATATTTTCAATGAGCCTATTCACCCATCCATTCCTATTCACTTGTACCCTACACATTGGGAAATGCCAAAATTTAACTAGTTCAATAGCAAAGAAGATCTACAACAACACTTGTGGTCTTTTAAACATGTCTGCTACTTGATCGCTCACGATGATGTGTTGCTCCTTCAAACATTTCCAATGTCGTTGACGGGACCCACTTTGGATTGGTATAGTTCTTTACCTAGACATTCTATCCTCTCATTTAACCAGGTTTCTCAGGCTTTTCTTGACCACTTTTCTATCAATATTGTCAAGAAAGTCACCATGACTAACTTATATGCCACACACCAGTATGAAGATGAATCTATCATAGATTTTTTTGCTCGATGGGACAACCTGATTAACCAACTTACATTCCAATTACCTCAGATATAGTTAATAGAATTGTTTACCAGGGCTTGAGCCAGACATATATCACCAACTCTCTAGGTCTAGACCTTCGACACCTTTGATGAGGCATTTACCATGGCCCAGAAGCTGGAAATCCGTACCCTTGAAGAAAAGAATCTACAAATGTGTAACAAAAATGTTGCGTTCAAATCAAATGATACTTCTTATTCTTCCAAACCCCAAAATACCTTTTCTAAAACCAAGGGGTCTACCAACGCGGTCGTTTTAAAATCTGTCCCGTCTCATGCATCCAACCAAACAAAACCTTTTTCTAACCTTTCCCCCATCCAAACATTTTAGTTTAGAAGAGAACAATGAAAGTATGCCCCCATATAAGAGCCTTACTCTGCCATTTTAGAAAAAATATTAAAAGCTGGAGCCATTACCCTTCCACCCGTCAAACCACATACTGGTTTTGACCCTTCCTCACTAGTTCCTGCATGGTACAATGAAAATGATTACTGTAATTACCATCACATTTGAGGTCACAGTGATGGTAACTATATCACTTTCAAAAACAATGTCCAAGAAATGTTAGATAAAAGAAATCTCGTCTTGGACAATCCAAATGCACCGGCTAACCAAAACCTTCATATCTTCAAGAAGCCATTCTTGAATCACACCCCCTCGTCAAACCAAACCAGTGATTCGTCGGCCAATGATGGTAATATCCATGAGGTTCATGATTTTTTTGACATCTTACCAGCTCCTTCCACATAGTTTCCTCCTACTTCATCTATTGAAGAAATTCTTGCACGAGCTCCTTCATCCATGGAGGAACCTATGCCATCTACTCCTTTACCCATAGAGGAGTCTCCCTCATCTCCCCTGCACCCACAGAGGATTCCACCATATCTATCGATGCAGTTTCCCCACGCACCTCTCAATCTGACAAACAACCCACAGTATTAACTCTCCTACCCATGGGAGAGTCATGCTTACCTTCCTCTTCACCAAAAGAAGAACCTACCTCATCCACCATGCCTTCTCCCCAACATGGGGATGACCCATTGACAATGTCCCTTTTAGTCAAAGATAACTCTCCACCGACTTTTAAGGATCAACTTGATTTTATCTCATCTCTTTTACCCATAGAGTCAGAAGCTAATCACTTCCCTATTTCACAGACACCAGATTTATTTACGGGAGTCACCACAAAATCAACATTGGTTCCTTCTACTGCCATGCCATTCTCACATTTGGAAGACCACTTAGACTATGTTGATCATTCCATGCTTTGGGGGCACCTTCGAATGCCTATTTCAACTCAAATGTAGATGTCATCCACTGATACTTCTACCATTTACCCAAAAGTGTTTGGAGCAACAAAATATGTCATACCTAAAGTAGTCGTGACAACATCTTCCACATCACCTTTCACCTACATCTACACCTCTACCATTACCTCCACAACCACTTGCACCTAAACCACTTACACCTTCACCTGTATCAAAAGCTACCCATACCTTGGGAGTCATGCCGACATCAAGCCTAGTCCATCCCCCTATCAAATTGGATTTAGCCACATCCTCACATGACAACACAAAGACTATTCCCCCACCTAAGAGGAAGACCCAACCTTCTAGGCCACACACACTGGTTTCACCTACTACCCCTCTTTCACCTTCACCACTTCCATCTATCCTAGGACCCCACCCATCAACCTTGGCCAAGTAACCTCCTACCCAAGGTAAATAAAAAACACAACAACCCACCTCCTCCTCATGAGCCCCTGTTACACCTAACTTACCTACACAACGTATGACTTCGCTGTCACCTGCATCCTTTTTACCACCTATACCCACACCACTTCTAGTAGCCTCATCACTACCCATGATATTTCCTTCTCTTCAACCAATAACTTCCACCTTGCCTCTTCCAACAATCTTTACCACACCTCCCTTATCACCTTGGCTAACCCATCCCCTTCCACCATCTGCCTTCCCTTCTACATCATGTACTCCTTCTTCACCTTTACCCAGGAAGGTGAAACCAAAATCCAAGATCCCACTACCCTCCAAAGAGGTAGTCAAACCTATAACACCTTCAACCGCTAGCTCATCTGCTACACCTTTACCCAAGAAGGTGCAATCCAAAGCTAAAATAGTACTACCTACCAAACTAGTGGTCAAACCTATTCCACCTTCGATTCCACCTCCCGTGGCACCTCTCCCACAAAAATCACTCACACCTCCATCTCGACCCACACTTACTTCACATTGTGATCCATTGGCAGGGTCTTACACCAACATCTTAGTAAATATTTTAGAGACCTCTGTCATCACATTTCCACCACTTAGACCTTACAACCCACTCAAACCTAAACCATTAGGGTTTGACGATACAAAAATTTGTGCCTACCATTGTGTGCCAGGGCATGATGTAGAAAAATTTAAGGCTCTAAAGACCATTCTTCTCCAATTATGTCCTCTTGAAGAAAAATTTGATAATGATGATCTTTTAGATGAGGACCCTGTTCCACTTTCACCCATCACCACACATCCTTGCCCCTTACCTATTCAACAACCTTCACCTCCACCTCCACAACCCTTTTACCCTCCTCCAACATTCGAGATCAATATGGTCCACATAAGAGAGCTAGCCAAACCTCTGCCAAAATTTCAATACACTTGCCTTCTTTGGACAACAACAGTATATGCCATCACCATACTTTTTCCCGTCCTATTGCTACACCTATCATGACTCAGCTACTCCCTTACCCCATATTAATATGGTTAACATTTCCACTTGCACCCAGAAAGAAAAAGGAAAGGAGAAAACAACCAGCCCATCTGCACAATCCTGTGCCTAATATACCATCAACACCTACACCAAAAATCACCATCCGTGGACCCACATACCCTATTTCTGACGGGGTCACCCATCGTACAATGATTAAACAATTTCACCAATCTCCTCTCAAAATGTCATTGTACGACCTTGTCCAAACCTTTGAGTCTCATCGAAAGGACCTCATGGAGGTTCTGTAATCTATTGAGGTTTTACCTAATGACCCAACTCCTGTGGCATCCATGATCACTCCTCACCATGTGGCCTCTCTCACCACTTCATCCCCTTCCTCTGCACCCACTACCACTCATCAAGTAGTCACTCTCAGTTTCTCTGATGACGAGATTGTACCTCTCCAATCAGATGATCCTGATCTTGCTCTATTCATCTCTATCTACATTGATAATATACACATTTGAGGCATTATGATTGATGGTGGTGCCAGCATCAACATTATCTCCTCCCATGCATATAACCAAATGCACATCCCTGCCAATTGCATGCATAATAACCTAGTTATGTTGCATTCATTCAATGATGCCATAACTTCCACCCTTGGCACCATCATTCTCCACATTCATGTGGGCCCCCGTACCATTCCAAAATTATTCTATGTTTTAGAGGGGGAATTCTAGTACAACCTGTTGCTTGGCCGACCTTGGATCCATGTCATGGGTTGTGTTCCTTCAACCTTACATCGTTGTGTAAAATTTGAACATGAAGGACATAACTATACCATTCCAGCTGACCCTTCACCATTCAAAACATGTAACATGTTGTATCGACCTAATGATGTCCTTATACCAGTTAAGGCATCTACCACCACTGCCACCTCTCCTTCACCCATGACCCCATCCACCAACATTTCCGCTACCTCTCCCACACCTAACTCCTCTATTCCCACTGCTACCACAACCTCTACAACTAACCCACCCACTAACCCATCTACTTCTCAACCAACTAATGCTTCTTCTTCCCATCCATCCAATAATTCATTTATTTTGGCTACCCACATATCAACTACAAATCCCTTAGAAGGTGTTTTTCAATGCCTCACTCTAGGGGAGTATACCACCTATACAACATCGACACATTCCTTACTCCTCAAGAGTATGGAAAAATTCACCAACACCCCTGCTATGATCACCACATAGGTGAGGTATTCCCTTATGGTCCTCCCCACCTTCACACCAACTTAACGTATGGGGGACTTGATGATTCTACCTACTCACTTGAACCACCTTCCCAAACTTGACAATTTTCATCTGACCTTCAATATCTCACCAACCACCGCTTTTCCCACACCTTCCTCCATCATTGTGCTTGGAAGGGATTTGGATTTGGTTTCTATGAACAAGGCCACCATACTGTCATCCCATGCACCACTTGTAAACATAAAGATCGCAATGGTATTGACTTTGCCAAACCATCACCCAAAAAGGCCCAATTAAACTCATTGAGGATGATAAACCTTCTCCACCCCGTTCACCAACTTCACCACCTTTACCTACAGAGTCTATGGATCCAGAATCCATTCTACCTAAGTTTTTTTTTCATGAACACCATTTCCCTGAGACCTATAACTTATCAACGAGATGGCAAGGCTCCCTCTTCTCTTCCCTTCCTATATCCTGACATGATTGATGATGATACACCTTCTATTAACATCATTCAATGTCAGGATGATGAGTCTATTCTCACCTACCTTGGTGCAAAAGATTTGTATATTCACCAGTTGTTACCTTCTGAGACACAAACCATGTTAAATGAATCGACCATTGAAATCAATATTAACACTCAGGATGACCCGCACATTCTAAAGATAGGCCAATCTTTAGATGTTACTGAATAGGAAGCTTTTACTTCTTTCCTTCGGGATCATAGCAATGCTTTTTCTTGGTCCTACGCTGATATGCCCAATATTGACCCAAACATTATGGTATGTAATATCGTCACTATTCTTGAAGCCAAACCCGTGAAACAGAAGCTGCAGAAAATGCATCCTCTCATTACCCTTCTTTTCAAAGAATAAATCCAATGCCTTCTTTTGGTTTCCTTCATCCTACCCATTGATTACCCTCAATGGATCTCTAACATTGTTCCTATCACAAAATCAATAGGGGGAATCTGAATTTTCATAGATTTCCACGACCTTAACTTAGTTTGACCCAAAGATAAATTTACTCTACCTAGTATTGACCAACTAGTTGATCTCACCACCAGCCATGAGATGTTATCACTCATTAATGATTTCTTAGGTTATAACCAAATATTACTTGCCCCAGAAGATCAACACAAAACCACCATCATCACTCCTTGGGGGACCTTCTGTTATCGTGTCATGCCATTTGGCCTTAAAAATGCTGGTGCTACATATCAGCGGGCTATGAATTATATCTTTCATAACATTATGCATCACATATTGGAAGATTACGTTGATGATATTCTTGCCAAATCCAAACATCAGGTCAAACACATTACAGTCCTCAAGGTCATCTTCGACCGTCTCATCAAATATTGTGTTCGTCTTCAACCCAAGAAGCGTGTCTTCGCAGTTCTCTCTAGCAATATTCTTGGTTTTATCATTTCTTTACGTGGCATTTAAGTTAATCTGCTAAAATTAAGGCTATTCTCGAGATTCCTCCAACCACTAACCTTCATCAACTCCGTATATTGCAAGGCAAGTTACAATCTATTCTTCACTTTATTTCATAGCTTTTCGACCACTGCCACCCATTTCATCATCTCCTAAAAAAGGATGTCTCCTTCAAATGGGATGATGAATGCCACAAATCCTTTGACGCCTTAAAACAATACCTCCTCCAACCACCTGTGTTCATTCCCCCTAAGGATGACCAACCATTTTACCTTTACATTTATGCTACTAATCATTCCCTAGGTGCCATGCTTGCTCATCGTGATGAGAAAAATAGGGAGCAAGCAGTTTATTATATAAACCGTACACATTTAAATTATGAGACTAGATACACTCACGCTGAAAAAATTTTCTTAGCCTTAGTTTTTTTCACCAATAAACTTCGCAATTACCTTCTCAACCATAACACATTTGTCAATACTGACCCCTTACATTACATGTACACTAAGCCCTATCAACATCAATGTTTTGTACGTTGGCTCATGCTTCTTGTAGACCTAGACCTTAAATTCATCAATAAAAAATATGTCAAAGGAAAAACCATCACTGACCAACTCACAGACGCACCTCTCTCTAGAAATAAATCATCTAACTTTAATTTCTCGAATGAATCCATTGCTACCCTCTCCCTGGATGATATCGTTTACTAGATGACCTTATTCTTCGATGGTTCCAAGGAGTTATCCTTATTCCTCTTGATGGTGTGCCTATGCCATTATCTTTCAAAATAGATTTTGATTGTACTAACCATATCACCGAATATGAAGCACTCATATAAGGCCTTCAAACTGCCATCGCCTTAGATGTTAAATCAATTAATATCTTTGGCAATTCCCAACTGGTTGTAAACCAAGTTAATGGTATATATCAGTGTCAAAATGAGATACTTCAAAAGTATAATCATCATGTTGACATACTTTTGACTACCTTTGACTGATATGAACTTCAAACCACCCCACGTTCCACTAATAAATTTACAGACACCATGGCCTATCTTGCTTCTCAAATTCTCACTTGAGCCTCCGATTCGATTTTTTTTTGTCACAATACAAAGGTTGCAATCACCTTCTTATCTATTTCGAGACGTTAACTTTGTCAGAAATATTGAAACTGACCCACGTGACCTTTGGTATAAGTAGTTTGCTGACTACCTTTCCCTTTCCGTTTTGCCTCCAGATCTTACTCACAATGGAAAATGAGCCTTTCTTAAAAGTGTCTCTCACTATGTCATAATGGGTGGTCTTCTTTATAAACGTGGCTTTGATGGTATCCTCTTACGATGCCTTACTAGTTCTGAAATTCCATACACCATCAAGGAAGTTCACAATGGAATTGGCAGGGGTCACTTCAGTGGTTTAGCTATTGCTAAACACATTCTTCATCTGGGATACTACTGGCCAACCCTAAACTATGATTTTTGTGACTATATCAAGCATTGTGTGAAGTGTCAACAACATGCTAATCTTCATCACACCCCTAGTCACGGCTTACAGGTCGCACGTGACCTTTGGCCTTTCTCTCAATGGGGTTTGGATCTTAGTGGAAAGATCAATCCCCATTCTTCCCAATGCCATCAATGGATTATTACAGCTACCGAATACTACACTAAATGGGTAGAATCCATACCTCTCGTTTCTATGAAAGCTGAGAAAATATGTGAATTCATCAACCATCACATCATTTGTTGCTTTGGTGTTCCTCACCGCCTCATCATTGATAACAAAAAATTATTCAAAAACAAAACCTTACGGAAACTCTGTGATGCCTTCAGCATTCAAATCAACTTTTCTTCACCTTACTACACTCAAACTAATGGCCAAAATGAATCAACCACCAAAAAATTAAACAAAATTCTTATGAAATTATATGACGATATTGGAAGGATTGGCATACGCACATTCCTTTTGCCTTATAGGATTATCACACTAGTATTCATACCTCAACTACTGCCACACCTTTCTCTTTGGTCCATGGTACAGAGGTTGTTATGCCTCTCGAAGTCCAAATTCCATCTCTTCGTATCTCACTCAAAGGAATGCTTAATGATGATGATTTTCTCTAGGACCATTTGGCACAACTCGAGTTATTAGACGAACGCCATCTCAATGCTCTCGATCACCTCCAAATCTACCAAAAACATATTAAAAGTGCTTACAATAAACATGTTGGTGACCTTGTCCTGAAGGAAAATCAACATGTAACAAAAGAGAAGAAAAGTAAATGGGGAAATTTTTCTCCTAATTAGCTTATACCCTTGATGCAGCCTAGAATTTACTAGTAAAATCCCATGCGCGCTGACACATCACTCAGCCTAGACTGAGCACTCACCTGAAGTGCGCAAAGGTACCAGGCCCCTCTTTAGGGTTGATGTTGCAGGATGTTAGCATGATGAAGACTTAATGCATTCAGATCCATAATTAATACATCATTCTACAGTGCATGTTCAGATCTAGATCTAAAGAATAACATATTTAAATAATATCCATAATGAAACCAACCATGCAAGAACCAATTATACTCAGAATTAACACTCTGATTCAGCCAATACACTCCATTATATTAAACATGATAAATACAAAGAAGCTCAGTACAATAGATAATACCATCACTTATGCACGCATCATATTTGACAACATAACTTCATAGTAACTCTATTCTCACACACTCTATACTACACAGATCATTACATATTTATAAGGGTGGGGACTTTCCCTTCACCACTTGCATAATTCCAAAAATAGGTCACATGCTGAAAATAGCCATGCACCTTTACAATCACAGCCACACATGCAAGTGCGCTAACAATAGACCTCTTCTAGTTAACTGGCAGTAGAAAATCTATTCTTAGCCTGCACCCATGCAAAGCGCTTCGTAGCCACTCCTCCAAACATAGACAATGTGTGTGTGCAAGTCTTTACCTGGTTTGTGTGCTCCGTACACTATCTCCAAAAATGGCTCGTACATGTGAAAATGGATAAGTCCCAAATCTGCCCTTATATTTCGCGCGTGTGTTCTCCCCTATCCTTTCGCGCCTTTGACTGTGCCCTGTTCTCTCGCGTGAACCTTCTGTGTGCCTTCTACTAAGTATTCCACTTTCATCCGCTCAACATTACCCCACACTAAACTACATTGCCACCCCGACAATGGCTACTCCTCGAACATAAAAGAATAAATTAATGGAAAGAATGTGAATAATTTCTATACAAAGAATATTTATTTACTCTGCATCACCCTCTACTTCAACTGGAAGAATGAGCTCTGGATATTCTTCTTTTATTTCCACCTCTAATGTCTACCACTCACTCAACGTGACCTCTGCCTTTTCTGGAATGTTCACTGCAATGGACTCTAATTCATCCTATGTAATGTCTCCCTTCTCATTTTGTAATACTAACATAATGTTAGCCATTGCAGTCATTCTCCCCTCCAGCAGATCCATTTTCTGCGCTATAATATTTCCTAGTTCATCCAACCTATTCTTATGGGGCTCCTAAACCACTGCAAGGGCCTCACGCTTTTGCTTCACCACTTCCAGTATCTCCACGCACCCCAAAGTTTCATCCTTCATTGCTTTTAGGACTTCATTGTCCTCTACCATTGTCCTTATTCTGATGAATTCCTCCGGAGCTGTACAGATATTCAATGCTTGATCCACTTTCTTCAGCTCCTCCCGAAGGGTTTGAAGCAGTGCCTCGTATGATGAAATTTTTTCTAATTACTACAGCCTTTTCCCTCTCTGCTTCCTTCTCAGGGTATTTTGGTGCTGACATCCTTACTGGCCTCTCTTCAAGCACCAAATCAAGTAATGTGCACACATAGTGCATAGCTGAAGGGAAATTTTTGGGTACCTTGGGCTCTAAGTGTGGTCTTGCTTGGAGGACATGATCCCTGATCTCCTCTGCCATGCCAATAAGAACCCCATTATTTTTTCTGCTCTAGGTCCTTTTCTTGTTTCAAGCGCACGATCTCAGCATCCTTGGCCTTGATCTCTTCTCTCAGTGCCTTGATAGTGGCAGATTTATCTATGTTCCTCCATGCCACCTCTATAGATACCTTCACCAAGGCATTTCTTACCTGCTCATCAGACATAACAGTGGGTTTCACGGTTATATGTCTTACCTGAGGTTCCTTCTTCAACCTTCTTGACACACAGGATTCTTTGCATACGTCGAATTCTGGCTCATCCATGTGTGTGTGCATAGACCAAGATAGTTGCTTCCTTGTGTGCGTGGTGGCCATGTCCTCATCCATCATCTCCCATCCATATAACTCCTTGGGGCCCACTATGCTCTAGAACCAATCACAAAAAAATTTACTTGTGTCCTCAACATAACCCAAAGATGGAACAGTAAGCTCTCCACTTTTCCTTTTACTTCTTTGCCCCTTAGGAACTGGTGTGCCAAGATTTGGAGTTGGATCTTCAGTGTCTTGAGCAGTATCTTGCTCTGTCCCTCCTTCCTTTACTCCTCCCGCATTCTTCACATCTTCATCTTTCATTTATTCATCTTTTGGCTCTTCCACGTCCTCTAATGGTGTAGGAGATCCGGGCGCGCTCTCTTTAGACTCTTTCACCTCCTCATCCAGGTTCAATTTTCTCCTTCTCTTCTTAGTTGTCTCCTTCTGTGGGGAGAGTTGCAGTGATCTCTGTACTGATTGTGGAGTAGCACCTTGGGTTCTTGTTCTCCTGAATACCCTTTTGAAGCGGTGCTCTCCTTGGACTACATCCAAGTCCTCATCACCTTCTTTTTATACCTAGGGTGGAGTGGTCACGCACTCAGTTCCTACCTTATCTATAGGCTGCCTTCGTCCTCTATGTTCCAGACCACCACTATCTTCTCATTCTTCCTCCTCTTCCTCCTCCACCACTATGGTTTCTATAGGTTTTGGAGTTGGAACATTCTCCATTGTGTGCTTACCCTTTGGTGGCCCTGGGAGAGCGAATTCATTCTCTACATATTTATTACCTTCCAACTTAGGCTTAAGTTGAAGGTATACCAGCGTGGCTCCACTATCTCCAACTGCCAAACTTACAGGCTTCATGCTTATCATATATGAGATTAGCCTCTCAACATAGGCAGTCTGGCCTAGATAGACATAAGTTTTCCTCAAGGTGTGGTAGTCACAATCTACCTTGTCTGCAATGAAGTTCAAATGACGTGCATCAGAAAAATTGTGGACTGATGCCTGGAAGTAGTGCACTGTGAAGGCATATGGTAGCTTGCACCAAGGGCTCCAAGTTCCATCTTTCATTGCAAAGCATGCTATGATGAAGTGTTGGTATACCACGAACTATACTGCCTTTCCCACCACCAAGGGAAACTCCTTGGGAATGTGCCACTCTTCTTCGAATGCCGCATGGAGCCTGTCATACCACATCTCCGCCCTTTGCTTGAACGACCCACTCATTGACCTGTCACACAAGTATTGGCCAAATCTTTCCACCAGAGACTTATTTTCCTTGGGGTACTCCCAAACCTTTTCCTTTGGCCCATCGGGCACTCCGATCTCCATAAATACCAAGGATAGTAGGATTGTGCCGAAACTAATCCTCTCACAGGTGTGTGCTTCCTCAAATATGGTCTCTGCTATGTAGCCTGCAATATTGTAGACTACCCCATATGACATCTTATTTACGACATGAAGCCACATTGTGTTCACCTATGACCACCTCTCTTGATCATTCAATTTTGTCACCAGGTGTGCAGCTGCTTGTACCACTGGGTACTTCTTCAGCTTATCTATATCCATACCATGTGGACCCTTGGTATATCCTAACTCCTTCCTTGTCTCCAGGATTGCTGCTTTATCTGTTAAGTCACTATCCAGAACTTCTCCTGAGGCCTTTAATCATTTCAATGTCATAATTAGTGTTGTAGTAATCCTTACCCTCTATCCTATGAAATAGAAGAAATATTCATGTACCCTGCTCATCAGCCATTGGTACAAAGGTTCATACTTGCTGAAGTATGGGAGCTCATACAACTGGTAAACTCCAATCTGCTTCAGCAACTTCTCTCCAATGTCATCATATACTGGCATGTCCTCTGTTGTGTGCTTGTTTGTCTTCATTCACATAGCATCTAATTCCTTTTGTGTTATTTGATGTACGGTGGTTGTAATCACTGATCTTGCATTTTCTGATGTGAGAATCCCATTCTTTTCCCACTATTAAATTTTCTGGGTATTGTATCTCTGAGAAATTACTCTCGAGAGCAATTTCAATCGCTACTTCCACTTTATTCTTTCCCTTAGCTCTTGCGACAGGTGGTTTCTTTGGTGCCATCTATAACTCGTAATTTTCTAACTTCAAATACTCACCTTCTATCCTCTGCAATGTGCAAACCCAAATCCTAGCTTGAATCTGCATGCCCAAGTTCAAATTATGTGCCCTAGCTCCTTTGCAACGCTCTGCTTCACTCAAACCCTTCGCCAATGGGGATGCAAGCTTCTCCTGCGCACAAATCTGACCTCCATGTCTCGTTTCACACTCTTTGCACCTGAATAATCTCGGTTGTACTTAGATCTTTCAAATTCTTGCTTCACACGATCAAATTCTCGTGATTACAATGGTAAGAATGAACTCGTATCCCGTCCTTATATATATTTTCAAAAAATTGGTGCATTTATTGCTCCTTCACCTACCAAACAATCCTCATTAAGTGACCCTTTTCACATTTTTCTGTGTGGTACATCTTCACACCTCAGTCATAACCTTTTAGCATGCCTTCCTACCTTCTGGCTACAAGCTTCTCTTTAGCGTGCTTCCATGCACCTGAGTACCTCATCATGTGCCTTCTCCTGGTAGTCTCCATGGCCACCGCTTACCTCGCGTTATATTGTTCCTTCATTTATCTCCATCCATGGTCCTCATTTGGAAGCAATTTTATTTTCACCAACTCTTCAAATCTTTGAATAACACCTGTAGCAGTTTGTTCCTTTATGTGTACCCATTTCTCAACAACCACCCCACACAAATGGTATGTGCAGTCCTCTGCACATAAAAATTCTACAACTGGTAATTAGCTTCTGGCGCGCAAACGTGCTTATTTCACAAAACAACAACTAAATTGACAAAGCATAGGTATGAAGAAGGAAATACATTAAGGGAATACATAATTGAAAACCTAATCTAAATGACAATACTGCCTTATTACAAACACCAAGAAGACTTATTTATAGTAGGGCTTCAGCCTACTCCCATTGAAGTAACTGGGTAACCGTATTCCATCAAGCGTTTCTAACTGACAAGCTCCTATTTCAAGTATGTGAGTGATAACATATGGTCCTAACCAATGTACTTTGAGTTTTCCTAGATGGCACATAAACTTAGAATCATAAAGAAGCACCATTTGTCTGATCTCAAGCTTCTTGTCCCTAATGTGCCTATCATGCCATGCTTTCTGCTTAGATTTTTCTTGCTTCTGACTCCAGCGTGCTATTGCTCATCGCTCATCCAACTTAATTAACTTGTCGATCCATTCTTCTAAGGCTTTCTCATCAACGAGACCTCCAATGTGCAATACGCAAAGAAGGTAACATGAATTCCATAGGAAGAACTACTTCTGTGCCAAACACCAATTGAAAAGGTGTCACCTTGTTTAGCCGCTTGTATGTTGTTCTATACACCCAAAGTACTGCATAAAATTTATCATCCCAATCCTTTCTTCCAACATCACAATTTTTTGTCAACGTCTGGCTCAAAATCTTGTTAAAAGCCTCAGTAGTCCCATTTTCCTGAGGATGATATGGTGTAGTCTTATGGTGTGCAATCATGAATTCATCCAATAAAATTCTGATTGTCTCATTCAGAAAATGTGTGCCCCTATCACTGGTCAAACTCAAAGGACATCCATACCTTGTAATAATATTTTCCCATAGAAACTTGGTTGTTGTAGCCACTGTACAATCCTTTGTAGGCATTGCTTCTGCCCACCTTATCAGATAGTCTGTGCAAGTAATGATATAGCGCGATCCAGTCCTACACGTTGCTGGTGAAATAGGACCTACAAAATCTATATCCCATTTCTCAAATGGTTCCGCACTAGTAATAGGTCTTAGAGGCATTTCATCTCATTGACCTAGCTTCCTAAGGAGCTGACATTGATCACAAGCCTTGCAATATGCCTTACAATCTTTATACAGGGTCTCCCACCATAATCCAATGAGTAAAATCTTGCACATAGTGGCATCACCTGCATAGTGGCCACCTGTAATACCACCATGAGCTTCCTCCATGATATTTACGTGCTTATGTTCTAGTACACATCGGTGCAATACTTCATCCTGACCCAACTTGTACATATCACCGCTAATCAACATAAAGGGTGTCGTGCGTATAGCAAGTTGTTTCTTCTCTAAGGATTTCATTCCTTCTGGTGCCATACCTGTTCGTAGAAAGACAACAATGTCCTCTAATTCTGATGGCACGTGTTATAACCTGTATAACTGTGCATCAGCATGGTATCTTCAATTGCTTGTGCATATTCTCCTGACTATATTCTGGATAGATGGTCTGGTCCAGAATTACTTTTCCCTAGTTTTACCACAACTGTGAAATCAAATTCTTGGAATAAGAGTACCCATCTGCATATGCACGCCCTGTAAAATGGGCTTGTTTACCAAATAATTCAATGCCATGTGATCTGTATAAAATAAAATGGTGTAGCTAGTAGGTACTGTCTGAATTTATGTAGCACATAGATCATTGACAAAGCTTTGCACTCTGTAGTTGTATAATTCTGCTTTGCAGGAGTCAACTTTCTACTAGCAAAATAGATAGGATGGTCTATTATACCTTCTCCAGGCTGAGTCAACACCGTGCCAATGGCTATGCCATAGGTGTCCACATGTACATGAAATGGTAGGTCCCACTAAGGAAAGCACAAAATAGGTGCGGTAGTAAGTTTCTCCTTCAATGTTTTGAATGCGCGTTGTTGCGTTTCTCCCCAGTAGAATGTCCCTTTTCCTTTTAGTAACTCCTCCAAAGGTATGACAACCTTAGCATACCCCTTTATGAATTTTCTATAATACCCAGTGTGACCCAAGAATCCATGCACCTCACTTTGACTGGTAGGCTCTTTTAAGCCGATAATGACTACCACCTTAGCTAGATCAACCAACAAACTTTCCTTGCATAGATTATGTGTCCTAACAGTATTCCAAATGGTGTAGAAAATACACATTTCTTGATGTTCAAAGGAGATACTCAACTGTCTACATCTTTCAAACATTAAGTGCAGATTGTCACAATGATCCTTAACAAGTCCATACACCATCCAATCATCTAAATAAACCTGCAAGAAGTTGTGAATAAAATATTTAAACGCTTGAACAACTATGCACGAAAATACAGCAGGTGCATTTTTCAGACCAAAAGGCATCACAGTATAGGAAAAGCTACCCCATTCAGTAGTAAAAGTAGTCTTTTCCTGATCCTCCTAGGCAATCCTAACCTGATGATACCCAGAGAATCCATCTGGTAAATGAGTAGATTTCATGCCCTGCAACGCCTTCTAGTATCTCTTCAGTGAATGGCGTGAAAGGGATCAGTCACACATGCAACATTCAGCTCCCTGTAGTCCACACAGATCCTAATTTGACCATCCTTCTTGATACTGATCACCATTGGACTAACCCATTCTGACTCATCCAAGGGCTTGATGATTCCAGACTTCAACATTTTGTCAATCTCTTCTTTGACCTTTTCATGCAAGTTGGGGTTCATCCTGTAGGGTCTCTTTCTGATCAGGTGCACACCTTCTTTAAGCTTTATCTTCATCTCTCCTAATGATTCATGCATGCCTTTAAGTTCATGGTACCCCCAAGGGAATAAGTCCTGATAATCCTATAGTAACTCAATGATTTTTTCCACTTCAGAGTCAGACCAATGTACTCCAATTATGGCCTCCTTAGGCTCAACATCTGATCCAATATTCACTTTCTTTTTCTTCATAGGTTCATGATAGGCGGCGCGTGGTCTTATCTGCACTATCCAACACCTCACGCCTACCTGTTGAATGGTCTACATCCAGATTTTCTACTTCTTCATCATCCACTAAGTAGACCATTTTTCCTTTTTCCTTCTCAAGGAAAGCATGCATTTAAGTAGTGTGGCATCTTGTCTCTATTTCTTCAAAAAATGCTCCTGAATCTCCTTCATCCAGTAACTCTTGAATGAGTTCTTCCACCTTGGCACTATCCCCCATAGTTAAGCACTTTATAACCTTTAATGCCTCTTCTACAGAGGTTTAGTAGAGAAGAATTCAAATGTTTGGGTCATTCCTGCAATTAAACCCTAACAATTTCTAGTCTCTCTATGGATTTCCAAGTATACATACCAAGCACGCGCAACCTTGCTCCTAGAGAGAAGGTGGTAAAGCTTCCTACCCCTCCATCTAGAGTTTCTCACACTACTGAACGTGGTGCTGAACAAGTTGATTACCATGGTAAGTATAGATTTGAGTAGGTGCATTGCTCCTGAAGAACCTAGTAGCAAGAGAAATCCTAATTTCATTCCATCCTACAAGATTATCCTTGTGAACCACCCACTAGTGCACTGCTGTCCCACATAGGGTATATGCTAGCATATTCCATCTCTCTAACTAGTCTATCCATTGTTCCTCCATGGCACGTAAAAATACCATAGGATCTCCTTCTCTAGTGTAATGAGGTACTGAGTTGTTACCTATTCTCCTGATACAAAGATGTCTGATGTCCCTACAAATATAATTCTTTACTTTGTGCCCTACCAACTCATAAGTACTATGAGACCAATCATCACAAGTAACATTCGTAGTATTGCTAATAGACTGTGCATCCTCCCACTGGAGGATTCCTTCCTTAGATGGCTCAAGTACCTCTGGGTCCCAGACGACGTGTACATAAATCCTATTCAGGTCTTCCTCACTCAAGGGCTCAACATAGGGCACAAATTTTCCATCTGTTAAAGGGATAATAACTCTTTCCTCCTTGTTTTCAAAGCTGATATAACCCTTGTTGAACCAAAGATCAACATTATTTGCATAGCACCAAGGATGCCCCAGTAGAGCTAGGAAGCTATCTACCTCTGCCAGTGCTAAAACCTCAAAATCTCCAGTGAACTTGGCTCCCTGTATGGTAATGGATGCATATTTTAAAACTCTGATGGGAGTGGCCTTAGTCCGGTTAGCCATGAACAATACATTCGAAGATGGCTGCAATGAGGGTCTCCCCATTTGTACCCATGCATCTAAAGTAAGAACATTGAATTTCCGCACCTGTATCAATCAATATATTACTCAAAAGCCATCCATCCACAATAGCATTCAGAGTGAATTCCTTGTCATAATCTAGCTATGAGGGGGAAGATTTGCATGCAAGATCTACCATCCAGTCTCAATACTTGCACGTAGAGTGTTTCCCTTTAACCAATTCCCTAACAATGGAATGATATTCTCCTGGTGCAACATCTTGCACACTTCTTTCAAGTCATCCATATCAGATTGGACCATTTCTGATGCTTTCTTTTGCTCCATCTTCCGTGATTGCTCCTTTAAATACTGTATTTCACCCTGAAGATTTCTGAGTACCTCCATGGTCTCCTGATAAACCTCCTTCTGATGGACAGGATCTGGGTACTGTGCATGTAGAACCTCCTCCTTAGTGATGGTAGGCTTCTGCTGCAATGTTTCTTTGGCACACACCGCTTCAGCGTGGGTAGTGATCTTTACCTGCAATGCCTTAGATTCTGGTTCCAACTTAGGCATCCACTTATTTTCCACAACGCGCTGTATCCTAACCATCCCTACACCTTTATTTTCTTGTTTATGTTGTTTACTAAGATGCTCATACAAGTCCTGGAATTCCTCATAACTATGATTCTTTCCACATAAAGAACATGTAATATTATGAGGACATCCATGCCTATAGTGGTCAAGAGATCCGCATGTATAACATGTTCCATGAGGGAACTCACCTCATCCACCACCATGGCCTCATCCTCCAAATCCACCATGGTATCCTCAACCTCTACCACAACCTCCTTCAAAACACCCTTCATTCTGATCATAGCGCGCTTGATTATGATCCTGATCCTGATGCTCGTTCTTGCCTTTAGAGTTATCCAATACTCCTGTGTTTATCATACACCGATATCTATAGCATCATGGATCTGACCAATCAGCTGAAAATCTTTTGTGTCATGAGTCATGGACCTGTAAATTTTATAGTACAAAGAAAAGTTCTTCCTTATTGCGCGTTGTAATAATGGGTAGCGACTAACATCATGGTTTAAATGACATATCTCACAGTCCAACAACAATGAGTGTACTGATCTGTGGGGACAACTATCCTTTGTGTGACCTTCCACTTCACAATCTGTGCACCAAATCCCCGTGCGTGTCTCATGTGTTGAATTTTCTGATAGATTCTCCAACTGCTTTGCCATAGCTGCGATCTGTGCTTCTAAAAATGGGCTCACCCCAGTGTCTATACTCCTAACTTCCTCAATGTGTAAAGCTACTTCAAGTGCTTTGCGTGGGTCAGTGTATGTCTTATGTGATAGTGCCCTTCTAAAAGGTGTAATCAGACCTCCAATGAACCATTGTGCATGCTAGCTTGCATGAATATCATAAGAAAGTTTAGATAAAAACATTTTGAAATGAGCATCATACTCTCTGACACTCTCAGTAGTGCCTTGCTTAATATCCTTGAGCACACTTATACTCTTCTGCTCAAACTCAGGGATGTGAAACTCTTTAAGGAAAGCATCTTTTAAAGCTGCATAGTCTACACAAGTTTGATCAGGGTCAAACTTTCTATACCAGCTGTGTGCATGCCCTTGTAATGTAGTGGTGAATTGACTTGCCCTACACTCAGAAGCCATGATTCCTTTTTGCACACCACAGTATTTCACACATGTGCACGTGTTCAGTAGCATCTTCTATGCCCCTATACTCTGGAAGATGAAGAGACATCTCCATGTAAATATTCTGGGGTTGGTGCAGACCTTGCCCACCTGATCTAGAACCTCATGTGTTTCCTCTGCCTCCAGAACCACCAGATCCACCAGAACTAGAACCACCTATACCTCTTGATCCTAAACCTGTAGCCAGAGTCAGACCAGAAGATGTACTCCTATGTGTCCCAATAGTAGTACTGAACTACACCCCTACAGTCTGTGAAGTGTTACTACTCCCAGAAGAGAGTCCAAAATTCTACATGCCAGAATTCTATGTGGAAGATACACCTAAAAAGGTACCTCCAAACAACAATGAAGACATTTGCGCTGCCATCGATGTCTTGTTATATGACTTACTCCTGCTCTCCTACTACCTAAATTATCTTGCTGACTATTTTTCGTACTAGATACTGGAAGACCAAGTGCAAGGGCAAGGTTTTCAGGTAGACTCAGATGCACACCCATGGCCTAGGTCATCTCTGCTGGTGCACTTCTACATGTGAGGCCGAGGAGGGTTCCCTATCATGATTTCCTAAATGGGGGAGTTCCTAGTGCTCAGGTTCCATGTCTTCTGCGTGAACTTCAAATCCTTCGTGAGCCATCTCTCTCCTCAATGCCATCTGCTCTACAATGTCACGTTGCTTCTCTATCTCCCTCTTGTGTGCCTCATTGTACTTAAGCCACCTTTCTTCTCTCTACCTATCTACCATTAGGTTTTTCATCTTTCACCAAACTTGCTCCTGCCCCTGCGTGTGGTGGGGTTTAGTTAGCCATCGGTTTTCTTTCCAAGTTCAGGGTCACCATCAAGATTTTGATCGCCAATGGAATGCCTTGCAGGTAAGTTCCCCTGGGATATTGCAAAAATTGGAATTCTGCTTCCTCTGGGAAAGAATAAGTGGAAATTGAGTATTCAAGAATATAGCTGTTCAGAACACCATGAAACCAAGTATCCACAATGCACGTGTCCAAATCAGATCAACATCATAGAGGGCCTGAAATTCTTCCTACATCCAAACAAGTGCGTGATACCTCCAATTCCTTTTAGACACATAAGCAATCAACCACTCGTACAACTCTACTGGAAAAATGGTGAAGAATCTCTCATACAAACTATCATACAAATTTTGTTCCACCCATGTGTGTGCATTAAACTCAGATCTGGTGTTGAACCTCCATGCGTATTCTTCTTCTAGATCATGAATCCACTCCTCAACACTTGTTAGGGTCAATCAATATGTCTTCATCGTGAACCATCTTGAAAACAACTGAAAAAGAGGTCCCAACAATGGAACCAATGATGCAACCTAGAATTTACCTGTAAAATCCCAGGCGCGCTGACACATCACTCAGCCTAGACTGAGTGCTCACCTGAAGCATGCAAAGGTACCAAGCCCCTCTTTAGGGTTGCTGTTGTAGGATGTTAGCATGATGAAGACTTAATGCATTCAGATCCATAACTAATACATCATTCTACAGTGCATGTTTAGATCTAGATCTAAAGAATAACAAATTTAAATAATATCCATAATGAAACCAACCATGCAAGAACCAATTATACTCAGAATTAACACTCTGATTCAGCCAATACACTCCATTATATTAAACATGATAAATACAAAGAAGCTCAGTACAATAGATAATACCATCACTTATATGCCCATCATATTTGACAACATAACTTCATAGTAAATCTATTCTCATACACTCTATACTACATAGATCATTACATATTTATAAGGGTGGGGACTTGCCCTTCACCACTTGCATAATTCCAAAAATAGGTCACATGCTGAAAATAGCCATGCACCTTTACAATCACAACCACACATGCAAGTGCACTAACAATAGACCTCTTCTAGTTAACTGGCAGTAGAAAATCTATTCTTAGCCTGCACCCATGCAAAGTGCTTCGTAGCCGCTCCTCCAAAAATAGCCAATGCGTGTCGTGCAAGTCTTTACCCAGTTTGTGTGCTCGACACACTATCTCCAAAAATAGCTGTACATGTGAAAATGGCTAAGTCCCAAATCCACCCTTATATTTCACGCGTGTGTTCTCCCTTATCCTTCCGCACCTTTGACTATGCCCTGTTCTCTCATGTAAAACTTTTCTGTGCCTTCTGCTAAGTATTCCACTTTCATCCACTCAACAACCCTATATCATTACTCATACCTATGGATTAGGTACCTATCATTTTTCATCACTCGAAGGTAAACCCGATCCTAATCCCCTCAATGCGTTGCATCTTTGAACATTCTATTGTTTAATCAAGTCCTATATCACCTTTTGTCTATTTCAACACTCGTGCTTTGAGCACCATTCACCTATTTAAAGGGTCAATGATTAAACAAGAATCATGTGATTACCCGTCACTTTTTAGCCTTATCTTCAATATGAGTATCACGACTCTACTCATGGCATGATTCTCATGGATACTTTTCATATTTTTCAAGATGGAATCCCATGGTCATTCATCACTTAAAAACCCATCTTTCATAGCTAACCCATGTGTACTATAGCTTTGTCTTCATAACAAGAGCCTATCCTTCTCTATAGTCTTGTCCATGATCTAAAATTACAAAAATATAATTCAAAAAACAATATATGGGACTTTCAAATTCAAAAATACTTGAGTCAAAATTCTCGCAAACAGATGACTCCCTCAAAAGGACATCTAATCTTTCTATCTTTCTGCTATTAATAGACTGCTTCCTCGAAGGAAAACTATACAAAGCTAGCCACACTATACATAATCTATCACAAAAAGAAGACTATTCTTGCAAAAATAAAATAAAAATATTCTGAAGCTTCCTTCTTTGATCAGCTTCACGAAGACCTCAAGGATATATTCTACTCATCCCACATAGAATTCCAACATCAATTAGTCTATAAAAACAAAAGCAAAAATAAAAAGCTAGCTTTTTCGTCGTGGACTTGCCTATTTTGATCTCGGGTCTCTTTCCAAAAAGGCATGCTGTTCGTGCACTAGGTTACGCTAAACCAACCTTCTTTCACCTCACTGCCTTGAATTTCTAACCTTCCACCTATTCAAGGGACTTGCCACAAATGTAACATTTCGTAATCATGTGAGCCTCTTCACCCATAGAATAGTTAATCATGCAACGCATTTTAGGGTCTTCCACTCATAAGCAATTCTTTGGTATGATAAAATCATTAGGGTTCTTATCAATTAGGTGACGTTTTGTCTCCTCTAAACCATTCACCTCTTTTCTTATTTCTTAATCCTTCTTTACAAGACCAAAAATTTGACACCTACATGTTAGGAATTCCTTTTCCACCAAAATCACCCATATATATTAACCATAGACAACAACCATGCCTAAATGACCTAAAATCAAACATGCATAAATGACCTAAACTCAAACATGCCTAACTGACCTAGACTCAATCATGCCTAAAAATCAACCAACCCATTCTTCTATCTCATCATATTCTTCCCTAGCTTATGGGAGAGCTACATCGACCTGAGGCCCCTTTTCCCTGGGGCTATATAGGTAGCACTCCGAGGGCATGGGGCCCTTGGAGGTTAACTCAACCACTCTTTCCCCTAACCGATTTTCACCCTTTCTATTCACATTCTACCTTAGTTTCCATTTTACACAAAAAATGGAAATTACAGAATCATAAAAATATACATATTTACCATTTTATAATATCATACATCACTCATTTCACATTTCCATGATATCAAACATTGGTAAATTTACACCACAACATACATATACATCATTATTTATTTTCAATACTACCAATAACTCAGAAATTAAATTAAACCCAAAAACATGAGCAAATCATGTCTAAATCATCTACACTCCATTATACCTAAATCACCTAAACTCCATCATGCCTACATGACCTCAACTTGATCATGCCTAAACCACCTAGACTCCACCTTTCCTATACTTGACTCAATCATGCCTAAACCACCTAGAATCCACCATGCCTAAACCTGAATCCACCATGCCTAAGCCTGACTCCATCATTCCTAATCGACCTAAAATCAATTGTGCAAACACGACCTCGACTCAATCATGCCCACTTCACCTAATTTCCATCAATACAAAATAATAATGGAAATTAAAAACAAGTACATCATCCATCCAATAAATATCGTCAACTATATAAATGGGAGTGTATGTGTATCAATACATATGTACACAGATACAAATAAATACAAGTATCTCAAAATCTCTCATATACAATCTCACATCTTCGACACGTAGGCCACCATATATATATCAACAATCAAAACAATGATCATATCAAGTGACTAATTCTCACCCCACCTAATATCCTTCTAACCAGTCTCACCTGTCTCCTCCTCCCCACATGTCACCCGCCCTGCTAGCATCTCTACACCCTTTATTGGTCTCGGTTTGGTCTCCTCCTGGCCCTCACCTGAGCCTGGCCTCCATGAACTCGTAACCTCTCCCTGGCCCAGTCCATGGGCTTGACGGGCCCCTATACTCCCTGAGCTGTGAGTCATGGATCTCCTCCACTCACTAGCTACCTACTGGGCTCTGTACTAGGCATATGAGGGAACATCTATACTGGCAGTTGTCAGGTGATCCTGATAGTAGCGAGCCTCATTTTGGGCATCCATAAACCTCTTCATCGACACATTCTATGGTGGTGCCATGGGTCTCACTACAACCTGTGAACTCTACCTTGCTAATAATGGTCTTGGCCCCTATTCTGATGCCTGCACCCTACTGGTGCAATGGGAATCTGTCCTAGTGCAGGTTCCTGTAATATGGGACCATGTCCTTGGGCCTGTGGGGGTACCTGTACTTGTGCTGTAACCTAGGCCTGTAAGGCATAACCTGTTCTTGTGTATTGTCTAGATGGCCTTGTAACCCTGTCACTTGTGCCTATAGGGCAGATACCTATCCACCATCCCTATCTCCACCCTATGTGAGTGCTTGTACCTATGCAACCTGGGCCTATAGGGCCGTCACATGAACCTGTAAAGTGGCTACCTGTACCTCTGACCCTGTGAGCTGTCCTTATAAAACTATAATATGTGCTTGAAGGGTGGCCACCTTACCCTGTAAAGTATCCCTCTACACTATGACAATGACTAAATCTTGCTACCCTAACCTTGGTGGTGCTGCCCATAGCTAGGTCACCCTCCACTACCTGTATCCATAAGTGACTCTTGTGTCATTAATTTTCCTATCTCGTGCCTGCTCCTCTTGTCCTGTAGGAACACTCAGGCATGGTGGAGACAGGGGTCTCTACAAGTCATCTCTATAGTGCTGTGGAAAATGTGGGGGTACATCCTACTATAGCCCAAACTACCATCTAACCCTATCCATGAGAATCATCTCATGATCCCCGACATGCTGCCCATGTATCCATATAAATAGCTAAAGCTCCTCTAATGCCTCAGCCATGCCTATGTAGGATGGATAATCCACATATAGTCTCCACACAATATCAACTGTAGAAAGGCCCTACAATCACTTCCTGTAGTATGAAACATCATATGTGTCCCTCGCTACCCTTGGCTGTCCAGCAACTGATACCCATCATCTGAAACCAACTCTGACCAAGCCACCCCAAAACCAATCATGTCGTGGAAAACTGATTAGTCACACACACACATGATGTGCATGCATTCCCAACAATGTAATTAAAATGTATAACACATACCAAACCGCCTCAATCTCTCATAGGCCCAAAGCTCCCTATATAGCTGAACCAGGAAATTCGGTGCCCAAGAAAAGCGTATCCACTCCTCAATCATGTCCTGTAACACCCCCATCAATGCTCACAAAAACTTACCACCCTCAGAATATGGAAATGTAAAGCATCCAAATGCCACCATTATCAACACAGATAGCATAGTCTCCTACAAATAGGATGAATACATATCTCCATAAGTGAGACTTATATTGTGATACCTTAGCTTGCCCATCGCCTCACCAAACAAAGCCATTATCGGCTCCACCGATGCCTCTGATGAAATGGAATATATTGACTCCCCAACAATAGGAAGCCATAAAATCCTATATACATCCTCCAAGGTGATGGTCATCTCACCCATCGGTAAGCGAAAGGTATTGGTCATAGAATCCCATCTATTGATGAGAGCGACCATCAAACTATGATCCTGGGTTATATGCTTATAGTGTTGGATCACACTCAGTCCAACCTCGGTCATGTGCTCCCACTCCTCTATAGTCACATTGGGCTGCATCTCTACAGTAGGGGTGGTACTCTCTCCCACATCCTCAGCTGATCTATCACCTGCATCATCTTATACAACTGTGTCAAGACTTGACCACCCTAAATCACCTTTTACCCACTACACAATACTCACCTACAAAACTACTATCCCATAATATCATTACCCATTATGTTAATTCATTTCACTTGACTTACCTATCCCATATTGCCAAAATCATATATTACACTCTTTTACCTACATTAATCTTCACCTATTTTACTTTCCTACCTAACCCTTATTACCCCTATTTACTCCTAACCTCAATCATCGCTTGTTGCCTTGACTGTCGTTGGTTTTTCTTGACCTTCATTGATCCATTTTAACCCATGTCGGTCACGTAAGCCAACCAATGTTGGCCAACCCCTGACCATCATTGGTCTCTATCACGGTAACCAAAAATGAAAAACCCATCCCCCTTCCCAAAAAATTTACAAAACCTGACCTAAACACCTAATCTAACCCACCCAAACCTAAGCTAGCTTCATTTCCAACCCTATTTAACTTATGAATGACCTTCACACTCCTCATTTCCTTCATTTTTACCCACAATTTTAAAATAAAAATCCCACGCAAACTTTTAAACCAAAATCAATTTCAACAACACCATTTTCGATCAAATGATGGGTTCGTATCATTTCCTACCTCTAAGCGACACCATCTCCACGGTGGCACATTTGGTCACTGCACCGGTGGTCCACTCAATCCCTCTCCTGCCTTTGCCATGCAAAAATCAACTCCTCACCTCCAAATAAATCGAATTAATCAAATCACTCGAATCAATCTCGTGGACCTGTCACTTAAATGCCAATCACCTTCTATGTGGCTTTCCAACTCAGCTTAGCGCTTTGTATTGTTGTTTTCCAGTCGTCATTGTCTCCTCTGTCATTTTCTCAAAGTGGAAAAAGTCAAAATGAATATTTAAAACACAAATTTTTATTTTTTAGCCCCAAATCGAAATGACCAACGTCGGTTATGTCGTGCCCTAGCCAACCAACATCAGTTACACCATAAATGACATTACCTATACCTCGGCCTTATGAGTGTCTTTTCCTAGATACCCTGACCTGAATTTCCCTAGTGTCAATATGAATTTGTATATTCACTATGCGTTGCAATGTTGTTATCCGTGTTGTTTAGCCTAATGACCTTATCTTGCCTATTTCCGTGTTGTTTATTCTGACCAAACCTTTGGTGTACCAGATCATACCTAAACATTCCTGAACCTAACCTAAGTTATGTTTCCGAACCATATCCTATACCCTGGATACCTGAATCAATTCAAACTTGTTTGGATAACCTGTCAAACCTAAACGATCTAGAGTTTGAAAGATCTTCCACCTAGTACCATATCGTAATCTATACGAGTGTGTGCATTCGATTTCCATTACCCATTACCCAATATGACCATTACCTATTACCCAATTTGACCATTACCAATTACCCACAATGACCATACCTTTACCTATAACCAACCTACCCTCCTTTTCATCACTTACCCATTTATCAAACCACTCCCCGACTACGTTTAACATCTCATCAGTTTCTGGTTTGATGGGGATCACCTCCACCTATACTTGGGGAAACCCCACTCTCACCTATAGTTAGGGCAACCACTTCCTCTTTTTGTCAGCATCACTTACCAATACAAGATACGCAACAAAAAGGGGCAAATGTAGACACCAAATTTGGGTCACACTCCCCTTAGTCCCCTTTAATTAATTAATGTAACATATTCACCTAACCATGACCCCTTACCCCACATTCCTATTAATTTAATTACTTACAATTGAATTAATGTTCATCCTCACATTATTAATTAATTTAAGTACTTTAACTAAGTTAATTTACACCTCACCATGGACTTATTCTTAGTCTATTAATTAACTAAGACTTAGTATCTACTTATCTTAACCAACTGGGACTCTTTCAAACCCTAAAATTAAATTCCTATTCCTTCTCCAATAACACTCCCACTTATCTAAGTGCTAACCCTCACTTGAGACCCAGAATGACAATCAGAGCACACAAAAAATAACAAAAATTTATGTATTTTTGGAAAACCTAGGATTTCCTTCCTTAACCAACGTCGGTTATCCCTCAACTGACACCAGTCACCTTGACCATCATTGGTCACCTTATATACCCTTTGGCAACCTTTTACTGAGGTTATTAATTTTGAGTTCTGGGAGATCTATTGCATTCAAGCACAAACCAAAGACTTGTTAACATCCAAATGACGGAATACATTCAACCACAGGCCCAAGCAAGCACCTGGGACTCGTCCAAAGGCATTAAAATATTCATGGGAGTACTTTGGGAGTATTATCGTGAAACTGACCACAAAGTTCTTCACGGATCAACCACTACCTTTCTTCACCTACCAGACCTGCAAATACAAGTAAGTGTATTTGATTTTCATCATTATGTAATTGTTTAAACTGTAGGTTCATTATATTTTGTTATTAGATCTTGTTCTTTCATATATTCCTCCATCCCCACCTTCTTACCAATCTATCTATCCAACCACCTATGACCTTCTATCTCACTGTACTTGACCTGTATGCATTCCTGAGTCTACCTGACATTATTACGAGCTCAACCATCCTCGCTTCATCCTCTTTGTAATTACAGAGAAGTCCAAATCTACCTTTTATTTAATTATCACCAAATTTCCCCTATCGATGCTGGTTATCTTAACCATCATCAGTTTCCCCTCTTCACAGACATTGTTCACCTGACCGACATCAGTCTTAATGTTATCTTATTCACTTAACCAAAAAATTCTCAAACCTCCCCAAAACCTCACAAAACCTCATCCAAACCTGATACCCCACATATAACCTCACAATAGACCTTCCCAAATCTTTGTGCAGACACAGAGAGAGCCTAGAAACCATTTTTGACATTATGCCATTTTCCACAGCAACCGATATCGATCATCCTAAACTGTCATTGGTCATACCTGAACTGACATCAATCACCTTGACTGGCGTCGGTCTCTGTGTCTGGTAAAACTGCCTTATACTAGAAAGCTTCCTAATCACCCAAAAGTCAACCCAAACTTCACCATATCTTACCCAGACCATGTTTGTGACCCTCAGACCACCTGCACAACCTGCAACCTAACCCATGACCTTCACCAGTTTTGTTATCAAACATTTAATTAGATTTGCACAAATTTTAGTCTGAGATACCTAAATTAGAACACTAACATTAGATTTTTTTATTTACATGTTCAATTATTTCATATTAAGTTATAAATCAGTGGATTGACAACCATCGAGGAAGTATCACACTTCCAGGATCTAGCTTATGCTGGGAAATCCACTAACTTTTGCTATTAAATATATCTTGTGGTTTTGTTTTGTATTAGAGGTAGTTCCTCCTAGCCAAAAGGAAGCTCACACAATCAACATTGGATAGAAAATTAGAAATGTGCGCACTCAACCTTCGACCAACATGATAATAGGTATTCCTCCATGACCATTTTACCTTCATCTATTTCATTATCTACAATAATTTGGTGAAACAAGAATCATATGTAGCATTGGGAAATAAAGAGAGGTGTAGGAGAAAATATATTTGGAGAATAAGGGTTCAAAGGAAGACAAATTCCAGTGAGGATCCACTTGTTAAAATCAGGTTTTTATTTTATTTATATATTTAATAAAACTTATGATATGTTCCTCTAAGACAACTTAAGAGATAAATGGGATACTATCAATGGAATTGTTTACCAAACTTATCATGAAAATAATAAAACAAGCAAGTAAACTTATAAAGTGTTGATTAGTTAACTAGAAGGAGTAAACTAAAATAAAAGCTACCAGGTAAATATAATGATGATTATACGATTAAACGTCAAAGCATACATGAAGGAATAAAAAGGGCTGATATAAAAAAAGAATGTATATATACAAGGATGAGTGTATCAGGTTAACATCATTCTAAATAAATATGGATGGTGCACAAAGAGTTAGTAGCATAAAGATATGATAACATGAGATACATGGTTCCGACTACCAATTAGTGAGATATATGTGGTACCTTATCCAAGGATAGCCTTGGTGTAGTTAAACGTTAGATGCAGTTATGACACTTATGTGGAATCAACACTAGTAGGAAAACCGAGAATTTATAAATGGGTATTATAGTATAAATTGCTAGAAAACACAACATGATGAAAACACAAGCTTAGTTGATTACTCTTGTTTTATAATGTTTATATCTTATATAAATTATTGAAGATTTTTTTTTTGTAAAATAGATAACCATGTAAAGGGTGTTATTATGAATAACTTCATTCCTTGTGTGTGATGACAAACCAAAAGTGGGGCCCTAGGATAAATGATTGAATAGGAATAATGGGGTACCTATGAAGGTTGTGTGGATTTATCCTATTATTGGTGCCTTGTTTTTATTTATAGGGTAACAACTAGGTTCGAAACCCATGAAAAATTTCGGTGAATGGGTGGTATGGGAAATTCAAGATCCTTGTGTTGTTAGAGTTATAGACATAATTTCTCTCTTTTTATAACTTTGGGATAGAGATGTTTGTTGTATAATTGGCATATGAGAAAAGAGTACAAGAGAGAGATGTGATAAGATTAGTGGGTGATAGTATTAAAGTGATAGATGACCTAATACATAGAATCACATATGACGAATGCTAAGAGGTTACACAAGGTAGGTAGTGAATTAACACACAAGATACCCTCTAAATTATCACTTATGATTATCTATGCTCTATCTTTATGATGGATTTCAAAGATGAAGTGGGTACCTACCAATATTTGTAGCCTTTTGGCTAAAAGAAAAATCATAGGGTTACGATTTTAGGATGTATATTATTCCTACCCCATACATGTTACCATTTGATTGGGTAATGGCTTACACATGTGACTCTATCTTTCCTCATTGATTAACACATCTTCCTTCTCATGAAGGGTAGGGTCACTTACAAGATTTGAGAGGTGTGCAATGATCTGTATGACTCATGGTTGGAGGTAAAGTTCCCCAATGATCCTCTTTCTCTCATTGCAGTTGGACAACAAAACATTGCTCTAGAACTCATGCCTTGGTATTTTGTGGTAATTTGTATCCTTGTATTACTATAGAGACTTATATGAAAATTAGGATAATTAAGCTATAAACCTTTTTAATGAGACTTTTTTTTACATTGTATAAAATATGTAAAGTTACATGGATGTATCAAATGATTAAGTAAGTTGTATCTAAAAAAATGTGTATATGATATATATGATGACTCCATTTTATTAGAACTCTAATTAAGAAATGTTATCTTGTGGATTAATTTATGTGATGGATTTGTGCTAACTATCATAATATAAATGGATAAGTACAAAATTTGTTAAGCGAACTTTATTAATGAAATAGATGCTCGAACTATTGAAAATTTTTATGCATGGTAGTAATGATTTAGTATTATGGATTCACTGGTCTGAATTAAATGAGATGATTCGTGTATTAATGGTTGATTAAATAAACATGAATTTACTCATAATTTACATTTGGTCATTAAACAATTTGGAATCATGTACAATGTAGAGGTGCACTATACTAATGAATTAGATGCTTATTTTGTTAGTTAAGTTGAGATGAACTTGAATAAATGTAGGTTAATTGTTGACATTGATCTCCTCATAGTGTGAATGTATGTTAAGTTGGAGTATCGTTTTCCTTTCCTTGGATGATATGTGATCATAAAGTTACTTTTGTTGTTGAATGGAAAAAAATGAGACATGTTTTTATGGTCACCCGTTATAGGGCATTCGTTACATCTTGGTATAAGAGCTTCGGTTCAACACTACGTTCTTATATGTGTTCACTACATTTTCCAAGGTTGTAATTAATTTTCTTGTGATATGTTAGGATTTGAAATGGTAAGAACAAGGGGGGAAATATGAAGTGGTTAAGCTAACAATACCATTGACATGAATGAAATTCCAAATGTCATAGAAGAATATGCAAGGAAACAACAAGAAAATTTTAATCAGATTCTTGCCTTACTGACTAAAATCTAAGATAGGATCATTGAACTTGAGTAGAAGGCTTCAGATGAGGAGCTATTTGCTATAAATAATAAGGGAAATGAGGCTGATCAGGGTGATGAGTGTGCCATGAAAATTACTCGTGATCATATATTGTTGAACATGAGCTTAAGAGGGCCAGGTTTGAAATGGATTTGGCCAAGGACCTTAAAAGGATTGTTCCACCTAAGTACTCAGGAGTGGAATTAGGAGACGAATTTGAAGCATGGCTTATTGAAATTGAGAAGTATTTTGAGATTCAAAACTTTTATGAGGAAACAAAGGTAGTATGGGCCACATATTGGATGACAGGAAAAGCATATGTTTGGTGGAAAAAAAAAAGGTTGAACAAAATTTGAGTGCTGAGAATACCACTTGGGAGTTATTTGTAACTCTTTTTAGGCAAACATGGTTACCACAACTATATGTTGATAAGAAAGTGACAAAATTTCAAAATATAATCCAAGGATATTTGAGAGTCACTCGATATTGGGAGAAGTTTGTTAAAATTCTCAAATATACACCCTAGTAAAAAAATGATGAGAAGTTCTGAATCTGTAAGTTTATTATGGGTCTCTTTTCATGTGAAAGTACTAGCCCAAAAATGCAAAGTTTGATCCATGAAAACCAAGCCACAAAGTGAAAATATGCTTCAAAATATTCCTTAACCCCTATTTTGGTTAGTTTATCTTCTATGTCATGATCATCTTGACCTTCTAGGTCCTCCTAATATACTGAATAGTCATGTTCAATTTTTCAAAGTGATGTGATAAGGTTAATTCTTTCATTCAACAGAATGGAGTAGAAGACTAGAAAGGAAAATTATGGGCATTTTGGGGCATGTGTGCATCCTCTAAGAAGGTTTTAAAAAGATTAAAAACATCTGGAGGTGGTATTAGAGAGCATTGAATGTGTTGGAAGTGATTTAGAGAGATTTAGGAAAGATTTGGTGGTTTATGGACAATCTGTGCAAAAGCGGGGTTTTCAGGTGTAAGGAATGAGTAGTCAAATTATGAACTTGAACTTGTTCGGATGATTTTAGGAGATTCATAAGGAGTTAGAAGGAAAACAAGTAGGAAATGGAAATATTTAAGAATCCTCTTCATGGTAGAAGAATCAAATTTGATCTAGACTTGATGATTTCTCAAGGAAGTTCAAATTTTACAGGTATACCTCATTATCCTGATAAAAATGGACTATTTTTTTGAGTTTTAGGAAAAATCAAGATCTAAAATATGTTCCATTGGTCTTATAATGGATTTTGGAGTCCAATTAATATTAAATTTAACCTCCAATTACCATTATGAGCCCCTAGAACAAATATTTCAAGTTTCCACTGAGTTAGTATGTGCATGCCCCATACTTAGTCCTTTTTCTTCACTGCCACATGTTAGCACCTTGGACCATGGAACCCCTTATTTTCCCTCTTGTATATTTTTCCAAAGGGGATATAGGGGAAAAGAAAGAGTGCCCATGAGCATGCCTTTTTCTTGGTCCCCCATGTGACCTTTTCCAGCTTTGCAGGGTGCTTATCTTGTTCCTACATCCTCCTCACACCTGACCAGATGCTACCACTTTTCATGATATTTCTCCATGGAACACTTTATTGGCCCTTATATATGTATGTACCAAGGGGACATAGGGGATAATAAAGAGCGCCCATGAGAAATCCCCCTCATCTGGTCCCCCATGTGACCTCTTCCAGCTCTATGGGTGCTTGCCTGGCTTTTTCAATCTCACTCTCACCTGACCAAATGCTGCCACTTGTCATGATATTTCTCCATGGAACCATATTTTACCTTATGTCCCTTTTTATAAAGGGTACAGAGGGGACAAGAAATAGTTCCCATGAGAAAGCCCCCTCATCTGGTCCCCCATGTGATCTCTCTTAGCTATGCAGGGTTTCTGTTCAACTTTTTCATCTTCCTCACACTTTATATCATGTTGACAATTGACATCATCTTGATCTAAGGATCCCTTTATTGTCACTGATTTCCCTTGTGTCCCTTTGCACTATTAAACCTGAATTATTAACTCCATAAAAATGTTGACCTAAAACCCCGACAGACTTGTGGGGCTTAAGTAAAAATGATCTTTGCTAAGGATCTATGTGGGAAATACACCACCACTATGCTAAGAACAGAAATGTAAATGAACACAAATAAAAAATTATGCTCTGAACATCATTCTTTATTTATTCCTCAATCATTACTACATACATATTCTCACATTCTGTATCACTTATCTCTCTTACAAAATCTCAAAATGGAATTCACATATGTCTTTCGTGATGCACACTATACAATAAATTAATTACAATAGATATACAAAATCCAATATGTTTCAAAAGACACTTCCTTTGAATCGTGCCTCTTTTAGCTTCAGTCTCGTACTGGTGTGATTCGTCTTCGTTACGTGCATTTTCCTAGTATTTAGTGGCTTCCTCTATGTATCTTGGTTATGTACCTTTATTTTAGATTCATCTAGTCTTTTGCAACATCATCTAGCTTTCCACAATTTTCCTTAGTTCTGTGTGGTTTCTCTATGTCTCGCGCTTTCTCCTTCTATGTGTGGTTTTTCCTTCATTCCGTGACTATCTCCTTAACTTCATGACTTATCCAAACTTTGATGAAGACTCTTGTCAACATTATCCCCCCTCTTAAAATTTTTCTCGTCCTTGAGACAACATTTGATGAAGACTCATGTATGTCCTCCTAAAATTTCTTCACAAATTGCGGCCAAAAAAAAAAATTTGAGTTGGGCATGAACCACCAGGACCTAGACGTCTGACATAGGGAAAGGCTCCCTCGCTCGACTTGCCTGACTGGATTTATGGGATGCCAAACTATGGAGACATCAACCTCCCTAGAACTTAGACATCTGGCATAAGGAAAGGTTCCTTCGCTCAACTCGCTTGATTGGGTTTGTGGGAGGCCCCAACCTCTAAGCCCTTAAGGTGTACTTTGTTGCATATATTGGGTTATTTGTGGAAGAATATTCTTTTCATACTTGAACTAGGAATCCAAATGGTTATTCACCTGATCTATCCACTCTTGTAATTTTGTATTTTCTCGGATAAGTGGGACTAATTTGGATGGAGTGGGATGTATCTGTACCTTATTCCATCGATCTTGTGTATTTGTAGCTTCTTGCTGCATCCTTACTAATGATTTTTCCAATTTGCTATTACAATCTTGCATGTCATATATTTTCTCTTTCCGTGCCCACTGCTAGTTATGATATTTGTTTGGGAGCTCCACCATTTTTTCTCTATGTGTGCAATCCTTGTCTTTAGAAATATCATATTATGTAGATGCGTTTCACCTGATTCTAGATACGTTTCTTTGAATGTTGATGAAACAAATAAGGGTAATGGGCTAGGAGGAATACCTGTTGAGATGCTGGTTGTAGGTTGTTGGGTGCGTATGAATTCTAGAATCCATAGCTGATCATGAGATCTTCCTTTTTTCTTGGAGGAACTACCTGAAATGAAACACAAGACCACCAAATAAAAGTTAAACAATATATGCAATGGACTGCCTAGTGTGTGCTAGATTTGGGAAGTGTGATACTTCCTAGATGGCTATCAATCCACTATTTAAAACAACTTAATGCTGATAATAAAGGAAATCCTACTGTAGTTAAAATGATTTAGGTATCTCATTCATCTACAATAAGCAAATTTGTTCACAACAGGCTAAGCTATGACTGAATCTGAAGGTCAAGGTCTCTATCAGGGTACTAGTACTGGTTAGGGTTTGGTTCTGGGCTGTTTTGGGTATTTGGTAGAGGTTTAGAAACTCTGTTCTTGATTCTTGGTAAAAGACACAGAGACTGATGTCAGTCTAGTATGACCGGTGTCGGTTTAGGTTAACCAGTGATGGTTGTGGGTAACCAGCATCGGTATGGTCGGGGTACAGGAAACTCAATAAAAACTTAGCTGGGTGATAGATCTGAGGATAGATGAAAATGAAGGGCAAAGGCAAGGTTTATGTGGATCCTGGATATGCACATGAATGATTAAGATCTAGGTATGGGCAGTGAAAGGGTATGGATAAAAATATGGTCAAGTTTGCATGGAGGTAGATGATGGGGGAATGGAAATGAGAGAAAAAGCTAATAACAGATGTAAAAGAATCTACCAAATGATGAATAGATGAATTTTGGTTAACAAAACTTACTGTTTATACAAGCTTGATGCTTGGTTGGTAATGGTGGATGATAAAATGGAATAAACTTGGTGTAGTGCTGGAGCTTCCCCGGATGCTCCCATGAAGGAAAATGGTTGTGTGATTACTTCAGGTACTAGCTATGGATGCTCTGATGTGTGTACGGATGTTAGTTTTAATTGCATGCAACTCTGGTTTCATCACTTGTTCTTAGAAGATGTGATTATCTCTCAGAAATGGGACAACCTCGAAATAAGGTTGTTTTGGGGGTTAAATGGTAACCGAAGGAGGTTTCGGCTTAACCGGTGGTGGTTAAGGGTAACCGGTGTCGGTTAGGGCAAGATTTCCTAGGTTTACTAAACTAGGTAGATCCCCATGATTTTTTGGGATCTTGTTTCATTTTACTCCACGGATTAGCTTGGAAGCTTCCTTTTAATGGGTGAGAATGTGGTTAGAGGGAATGTAGGCATTGATTTTTAGGGTTTGGGTAGGTCTGAGTTAGTTATGGAAACTTACTAAGAGTAGGTCTTAGGGAGAGGTGGCTAGATGACGTGGATATGTGGGCATTATCCTAATTAGGATATTTAAATAATAAATATTGTGAGGATAATGAATTAATTTAATTAAATTAATATTAGTGTGGGATGAAAGGGGCCATGGTTAGGTGAATGTGTTCAAGGTGTTTATTTGACGAGGGACCAAAGGGGAGTGTGACCTAATTTTAGTGTCTACATTTTCCCCCTTTTTGTTGCATAGCTTGTATTGGTAAGTGATGCTGACAAAAATAAGATGTGATTGCCCCACGTGTGGGTGAAGGTGATCCCCCTCAAACCAAGAACTGAGGAGGGAGAAGGAAGAATCGGTGAGTGGTTTGATAAAAGGTAAATGTAATGAAGAGGAAGGTGGGAAACGTGGGTAAAAAGGGTCCACCCGGGTAATCTAGGTAATGGGTCAGGGTCAAAGGTAGTAACAGTCAAATACACGCACACATATAAATTGTAGCACGGTACCAGGTTGAAGAGTAGGAAAACTCTACATTGTATAAGGTCGATAGGTTTATCCAAACAAGGTTGAAGTGATTCCGGTATCCAAGGTATAGGATATGGTTAGGAAACACGACATAGGTCAAGTGTAGGAACGTTTAGGTGTGTTATCGTACACCAAGGGTTGGGTCAGGATAAATGGTCACAACAAGAGGCAAGGTAAGGTCATTAGGTCAATCAACACAGGTAACAGTGTCATAAGGTATAGTGAACACATGAGGTCAAAGGTCACTAACGATGTTCCAGGTCCAAGAATCTAGGTCACGACATGGGTAGGGCTGAGGTATGGGTAAAATAATGAGTCCCTGAAAGAGGACGAGGTGAAGTAATAAATGATAAGGTCAAGAAGATCAAGTGAAGTGTCCTAGGGAGGGATGGGTGAGGTAAAAAGGGATTTAGGGAAAAAATTGGGGGTAGGGGGTAGGGTAAAAGGTTAAGCAGGGAAAAAAGAGTGATGGGCAGGGTAATAGGGTGAAATTGTGGGCAATGTGGAAGAGAGGGTGATCGATGCTGGTATAGGGTAACTGACCATGGTAAGGTAGGGCATGCGATCGATGCCAGTGAAGGTAAAATCAGCATCGGTTAGGTCAGGGATGTTATAAAAAAGAAAAATTCCATGTTTTTCAGAATCATTTGTCTCATGCGAAATAGAGGAAAATGACACGAGAGAGAGGGAAAGTTGGAAAGTGAGAGAGAGAGACTGGGGACTGAGTTGGTGAGCCATGTAGTGGGTGATTGGTAGTGGAGAGGTGGGTCCATGAGATTAGATTGGTTGATTTTATTGGTTGGAGGTGAGGTGACAGATTGGTGATGGCAGAGGCTGGAGAGGGATTGGGCGGGCCACCAGTGCAGCAGCCAGATGTGCCACCATGGAAATGACAAGCATGATGAGGTAAGCGTTAAACCCTTTCTATGTTTTGTGAGATAGAGTAGGTGAGAGGTCGGGTGGTGAAAAATTGGGTTTGGGGGGGAAAATGAAATTTGAAATGTGGGAGGGTGAATTAGGTAGAAGGAGCGGGGAGAGAGGTAAGTGGGTGAATAGGGGGTGGGATGGGGTTGAGGGGAAGTGTAGGTGAGAATGGGTGGGTAAAAGAGTTAGGAGAGGGATTTTTCTGAGAGGGGAGGGTTTGGGGGTCATGGCTTTCACCATGCGATAGTGACTGACATCGGTTGGGGTTAGCCGATGTTGGTAGGGTCAAACCAGTATCGGTAAAAAAATAGGTGACCGATGCCAGTTTAAGGGTGACTGGGGTTGGTTAGAGATAACTGAAACTGGTCGGGTTTTGGAGAAAAAGGGGCCGAAAGGGCCCTAGGTTGAGTGGGTGAGATAGGGAAGGGTAGAATAGGGTGTGTTGGTGAAAAACCTAGTGTAGGTAGGGGGGTAAAATGGGTATGGGGAAATGATAGTGGGTGAGGGTGGGGGGGAGATAGAAATGTGATAGGAAGGTAGGTTGGGAAGAAAGAAAGAGGTGAGACAGTGGGTATAGGTGAGGTGTTGAGGGTGAGTGTGGGTATGATGAAGGTAGATTAATTTGATGTTTGTGTTGGATGCAGGGGAGAGATCAGCTGCGGATGAGAGACAGGGTGCCACCCCTGCTCTTGAGAGTGCGAGGCATAGTGACAGTTGAGGAGTGGTGGCACGTGGAGGAGGTGGGCCTGATTGGGGTCTGACACTATCGACATGCAATATGGTAGCCAAGTCTGATGGTTACTCTCATCGATAGATGGGATTCAATGACCAACACATTCCACCTACCGACGGGTGAGATGACAGTCACCCTAGAGGACGTGTTTAGGATCTTACGGTTACCGATACTAGGGATGCAGGTGTACTCGATCTCCTCTGAGGCCTCAGAGGAGTTGATGCTGACAGTTTTTGGGGAGGGACTGGTAGACATGATGTTCCATAGTGCCAGCTTGAGTTATGGGGGGATGTACCTAGCCCATCCAGAGGAGACGAGGCTAGTTGTTTTATTGATGGAGGTAGTGTGTTGTTTTTCACACTACTGGATGCAGAGGGTGGGAGATTTCCCCACTCCCTGATGGGGGTTTTACATGACATGGTGATGGATCAGACCTACTTTTCCTGGGCGCCAGCATTCCTAGTGCAGTTATACAGAGAGTTGTGGGTGTATGGGCGTCTGCGCAGGTTTAGCCTATATTACACCTTTTTACTACACTACTGGGCCTATGAGCACATAGTTTGTGTGCGGCCAGTGGGTATGCCCTGAGAAGATGCCTTTCCACCGAGATTGGTTCAGGTGGGGTACAGGAGATGGGTTCCCGTGATTGGAGAGCATCGATCAGATAGGGCTACACATGATGTAGCATATTACAGGCATCTATTGGAGGGGTTGTCTGGGGTGGACATCATATGGAGACCGTATGTGGGTTATCCCTCATACAGATGGATGCATGATGAGCTAGATGGCCTCTAACTGCTGAGATGGATATAGGGGTGCCGTGTCGGGGAGCACAAGATGATCCCAGTTGACAGGGTTAGATGGTAGTTTGGGCTGCTACAGGACATACCTCCACCCTTCCGCAGTACAAGAGAGATGATGTGGAGAGGCCATTACCTCTACCACAGCTGACAGTGCCTACAGGGTAGGAGGAGCAGGTGATAGACTAGCAGATCGATGATGCCAGAGTGATGGATAGATACAGATAATGGTGGGTGGCTCATTTACAAGCAGTACCACCCAGGTTGGGGTAGTTAGATTTAGCCACTATCATAATGTAGAGAGACACCCTACAGGGGTAGGTGGCGACCTTGATTACCCAGTTGGGGATGGTGTAGGGGTAGTTAGCCAGTTCTAAGGCAGAGGTGGCCGAGTTGCATGCATAGGTGGTTAGTCTTCAGGCCTAGATGGCCCAGGGTGGAGATGGGGATGGTGATGATGGTCAGGTGGCTGCCCTACAG